>PVJH01001377.1:0-213111 GCA_004026705.1 Nesogale talazaci | reverse complement strand
GATTTATTTGACTTATGATATCAATTAAGTATACTTAATCTTTTAAAAATATTTGGTTTTAGACTAAAAAGAAAAAGTTATAACTGTACATTAATAAGTACATTATATAAATAAATTCTGTAAGATTTTAAGTGGTGAATGTATTTATTTGAATCCTTCAATTTTATATTCAAATAAATACAAAAAAGCTTTTGTTTGAGTATTCTCAAATATATAAGAGATTACACATTTAAATAAATGTATTGTATGGAAGTAAATGTGTAATCACTTAAATAAACACAGCTGTATATTCTCCATATGTAGAACTCCAGATGTTTGAAGCATAACGTTCGAATTTCTGGAACTCTATACCTTGGTATCTAGTCAAGCATTCAGTAGGAAATATTATGCTACATATGAATACATTTAAATTTAAAACTGCATATGCCATGAAGAAGAAACAAAGTTAAAACAATGAGTAATGGGCATTTACCACATGATTTTTCTTCTTGAACTTACACTTCTGGATAATTTCCATTGGTGAGTTGTTCAGTAGGAAATGTATTCAGCTATTGAATAGACACTAGCTACCTTATCCTACATGACTGTGACTCAACAAACTTGTTTCCACACATCTTCCAAATAATTAAACTGCACTATAATAATTTTTCAAAGAATCTTTAATACTCTCTACTTTTCAAGATCTAATGCTACTTATAATTTTTAGCTACTGGACTGAGCCCCGGTGGTGTAGTGGTTGTGCGCGGGACTGCGGCCCACTGGGACGGAGGTTCAATTCCAGCAGTGGGGCTGGGCTTCCTACTCCCACCGCCGGAGAGCAGTGATGCCCCCCCAAAAAAAAATTTTTTTTCAGTTACTTATTTTTGCTTCATGCTTCTTTTTCAATGCTTGTAGAATTTATTTTTCATAAAATCTCCTAGACACACAAATGTACTAGATTTTTCAGACCATAAAACACACCCAGTTTTTAGAGCAGGTAAACAAGAAAAAAATCATTCTGAACCAAAGAGTACCAGTATACTAAAATGGTAATTAAAATAAAGCAAAATACAGTAGTATTTAACAGCATAAACTCAACAGTGGTGTTAAGAACCATCATCACTTTCATTAACAAATGAGGAAAGACTTAGAGGTTCAAGGACTTTTCTAGCTTTCTGGAAACCCTAAAAATTCATTATCGCTAGTGTCAGAATTTATGAAGCTCTGTTGCCCACAATCACTTATTTGAGTCATAGTCTGGTAGCATTTTTTGTGCAATTCTAGTTTTGGTGCGCATAGCAAGGCCGCTTCTCCTCATAAATCAGTAGCACCGGGGTGGGCCCCTGTAGTGTAGTGGTTGAGTGCTGGACTGCGGCCCACGGGCGTGGAGGTTCAATCTAGCAGCAGCTCTCCAGAACCAAGGCTGGACCTCCTACTCCCACCAGAAGGTAATGATGTCCCCCCTAAATAAAATAAAATAATCTGTAGCACTATGATGGTGAGCGAGTAAAATCCTCAATTTCTTTTTCTACAGCATTGTGTTTGGCTTCATAGATGATAATTTTTGTAGAACCCGAGAAGCCCGTATTCCAGTGAGTGTGATCCAGTCTTTCATGTCCAGTTCTGTGTCCATTTTTTTAGTGTACCCATGAAAAGTGTGCTTAATTTTAACAAGTTTTTGCAGTGAATTCTAATGTTTTCTCCACTCTCATCATTTTTTTTCAGTTGGAGGTGGTCCAAAATGTCTTTCTGCTACTCTGTTTCCATGTTTTTTTTGCATATTTTATTACCTCCAGTTTTATATGCTAATCTTCTCATTTTGACATTTTATACCATTAGAGAAATGGTGTTTTTCTGAGGAAAATAGAGTAGTGAAAGAACTGTCAGTTGTTATGAGAGACATATTACCACATACCACATCAGTATTGTGATTTACAGTAACTCAAACCGTTTGATATTACTTTGAAAGGACACCAACCCACCTGACAGGCAGGGCTTTGCATAGCTGGAGAGACTCCATGTCTCTCTCCTACCATGAGGGGCTCGTTGCCTACTTGTCAGGACACTGCATCACATAGTCCCAGCAAGGACATTAACTGGTACCATACCTAGATACCTCCTGTCTTGGTGTTCTAAATCTGTCAGTCTCGGTGTCATACCCAAGCAGGGGAGACTTGCGTTATGCCGATCCTGTGGCCGGACTACTGACATTGAGACTCCAGGAGGCGAGACTTCCCCCGAACACACAGCAATCCACAGCAAGCAAACAGCAGCGGACAGTCAGCAGGCGCCTGGGATCATAAATAAATGTTCTGGGGTACCACACCTTTGAATCATAAGATGCACCCTCATTTTCCCCCCACACTTTTGGGGGGGAAAGTGCATATTATGGCCCAAGAAATAAGGTATGCTATAAGAAATAATTGTGAAAGCCAACCATAACTCACCAAATAATGTGTGTATATATGTGTGTGTGTGTTTGTGTGTCTGGCTATATTAGTGATATTGAACAAGAAATAAATGTTTTAATGTAAAATGGAGCCATTCAGATGTACTTATAGTTTGAATGTGCAGTCACCATGTAGTGATAGAACTATTTAGCTATATATGTGATAATTTGAAATATAAAGTCTAAAATATTGTCAAGGATAGACATTGTCGAAACTTTTATTCTACTTAGGTCAATAATCAATGTCCTTGGAAGCAGCAGAAATAAAACATTGCACTGCATTGGGAAAATCTGTTGCATAAAACCTCTTGACAGTGTTAGAAAGCAAAATTATCACTTTGAGGACTACGCTGTTCCTGAACAACTCAGGATAATTTCAATTTCCTCATCAATTGCAAATATTATGTGAAGCTGAACAATAAAAAAAGAAAACTCAAAAGGAAGTTGACTCATAAACATTGAGTTTTTAAGAACTTTGAACACACCGTGGAATGACAAAAGAACATACAAACCTCTCTTGGAAAAAGTATAGTCACAATGATTCCAGAGGAAAGAATGAAGAGACTTTGTTGACTACTGACTAGGAAAAGACTGATTGATAAAGTGGGCTATCAGACCTCCACTCAAGTACTTCCTCAGTGCAGGAACATTTTGTTCTATTAAATTGGTATTCCATGATGCTCACCTTCTCGATATGATCACTGAAGACAAATGTGTGCATAAGCAAAGATGGTGATAAAAGCAGATGATGCCTGGATCTGCCCCTTCAAAAGATGTAGTCTCTGGGGTCTCAAAGGCTTGAAAGTAAACAAGCAGCCATCTTGCTCAGAAGCAAGAAAGCCCACATGGAAGGAGTGCACCAGCCTGTGTGACCACGAGGTGTGAAAGGGATCCAGTGTCAGATATCAAAGAACTAAAAAATATATCACTATAAGTGAGGGGAAGTACAGATTGGGGACCCAAAGCCCATCCATAGGTGAAGCAACACTCCCTTACAAAGGGGTTGCAGGGAGAAGATTAGCCAGTCAAGGTACACAGTAGTAACAATGAAATATGCAACTTTCCTCTAGTTCTCAAATGCTTCCTCCCACCCACTATCATGATCCCAATTCTACATTGCAAATCTGACTAGACTAGGGGATGTACGATGGAGTTGGAAACATGGGGAATTGGGATAGATTATCCCAATATGGGAGTGGTGATACTGGGAAGGTGGAGAGATGGTGGAATAGAGAGGGGGAAAGCAATTTCAGGGATCTACTTATAATCTCCTCTCTAGGGTATGGGCAACAGGGAAGTGAGTGAAGGGACACATTGGACAGTGTATGATACGAAAATGTAATAACAATTTGTAAACTATTAAAGGTTCATGGGGGAGGGGGGAATAGGGAAGGGAGAGGAAATATGGGGAGCTGGTTCTAGGGGCCTAAGTGGAGAGAGGATGTTTTGAGAGTGATGATGGCAGCAAGTGTGCAAATGTGGTCTGCATACAATTGATGTATGTATGGATCATGATGGGAGTTGTATGAGCCCCCAGTAAAATTAGTTATTATAGAAAAGGAGGGGAAAAGAGGGGCTTATACCAAGGACTCAAGTATAAAACATTTAGAAATGAATATGGCAACATGGGTACAAATATGCTTGATACAAATGATGTATTGAATATTATAAGAGTTGCAAGAACTCCCAATAAACTCATTTTAAAAAGAAGTGGACAGTCAGAGAAAATGAACTTGATGACACCTTAGCTAAAACAATAAGCTCAAATATAACAAAAATAGTAAGGGTGCTGAAGGACTAAGCAATGTGTCATGTTCTACATGAAGTCAGAGTTGTTCCAACAGCAAGTCAAACCAGGCAATATAGACCAAAAATAAAAGACAGCAAAGGAACCAATATTGTCCAAGAAGAAGTTTGTGGTAGTTACATAATCTGTTGTCAATTTGAGAGCATTAGAATCGAAGCTTGATCTCATTTGGAGGCAATAAGGAAATAAATAGCTCACTAGATATGGAACATTGTGGCAGTCATATATCTATGTCAATTTCAAGATTGAGCTATAGGGGTGAAGTCTGGCCTCTTAATCTGGAGATAGATATTGAGTACCCAATGAAGCCTCTGTGTGGGCATGGCTTTCTCCTGAGACTTCTGGGAGATCTCACGATATTTCCCTCATGGAGATGAGAGGCCATCTTCCCAGTTGTTGGGAGTCAGTTTCTGAGACGACAAATTACAGACAAGACAACATGGCAACGTCTGAGGAGCTGAAGGAGCTTGAGGAGAAGCCACACAGCCTTACCCTGATGGAACCAGACCTCTGAAGCTGAAGAAGCCACATGGAGATCCCTGCCAGCACTGAGTTGCTTCTACCACCACTGGATGCTGTTGATGGACCCTGAGACCTGGAATCAAGGAGCCATGGGGAGACCCATGCCAGAGCCCAGATTCTGCACCCACTGGCCTGTGACTTCATGAGTCGAAAGGACACTTTAGGGACTGGTATGGGGCATATGGGCTAATATTAGACTTATGACTTTGAACTGGACTGGGTTGGGATGCTTTCTCAATGTTCCATTCTTCTTGTATGTAAACCTTACCTTTATATCCATATATGTGTCTATGAACTTGTTTCTCTAGTCTACCCGAACTAACACAAACACAGACATTCCCTACAAGATATTCCAGCTGACCAGACACTTGAAGTTAGGCGAGTGCCCTGAGCTGGACCAGCCAAGAAGTGACCCCTGCCAACACTGTGATGCTTACACCAGTACTGGATCCACAAGACTTTTCACCCACTGGCCTGTGATCTTACTGCAATCAGTATCATTGTATGTGTTTCGTGCATCTGAAGAAGACTTTATAGCTTGGTATTCGACATATGAACTAATATTGGACTTTTGGACTTCATCTAGACTGGGTGTGGATGTTTTCTCAATATTCAATATCACTTGCAGATAAAGCTCTTTCTTATGCACATATAAGTGTCTCTAAGGATTTGTTTCTGTAGTCTACCCAGATTGACACAAGGGGAGTTCTATTTTAACTTTATAAATCAAAAATCCCAAAGACTTGGAAAAAAATTAAAATGTTGAAAACAAGTGAGGTAGCCATGTAATCAGGATACAAGATAAACACACAAAACTCAATTGAATTCCTGTATGCTAACAAAGAGAACTCTAAAAAGGAAATCAATAAGATAGTACCATTTACAATAGCCAAGCAAAATATAAAGTACATGGGGATAACCATAAAAACAAAAGATTTGTACCAGGAATACTACTGAACACTATTCCAAGAAACCAAAGTAGGCATACATAAATGAAAGAATACTCCCTGGTCATAGATAAGAAGGCTAATAAGGCATTTGTGAAAATGTCTATAATATCCAATACAATCATGATCCACATCCCAACTCTATTTTTTAAAGAAATGCTAAAACCAATTACCAACATTATATAGAAAAGGAAGAGACCTGGAATAAGCAAAGAACCTAAAAAGAGCTAAATGAGAGGCCTCTCATTACCTAGAAAATATATTACTTAGCCACAGTACTTAAGTCTAGTACTGGTACATAGACATTTGAAACTCAGAGTAGAAAACTTAGAAACAAATCTATTTACCTATAGACAACTGATTTTTTTTTTACAAAGGATGAAAAGGTATTCAATGGGAAAGAGATAATCTCTTCATCAGATGGTGCTGACAGAATTGGATTTCCATCTGCAAAAGGATTAGACAGTGCCAATGTAAAATTTTTCCTATGTCAAAATGGATCAAGCACTGAAATATAAATCCCAGAGCTATAAAACTCCACACTGAGAAAACAGGGACAAATCTTAAGGGCCTTGTTATAAGGCATAGACATATTAGCAAATATAATGAAGAAAGCATACACAGTAGAAGAAAGTATAAATGTCTGAGATCTACTAAAAATAAAACATTCATGTGGTTCAAAAGATTTCATCAAAAGAGTAAAAAGAGAACTCAATAACTTGGGGAAAATATCTTAGCAATGACATAGTGGACAAAGGAGTAATCCCTAAAATCTATAAAAAGCTACAATACCTCAATAAGTAGAAACAAATAACCCAATTTAAAAGTGGGCAAAAAACATGAACAGGCAGTTCACCAAAAATGACTAAGAAACATTTAAAAATGCTCATAATCATTGATCATAAGAGAGATGTACAAGATACTACCTATACTACCATTGACAACACAATTTTAAAAAAATGTTGGAGAGGGATTGGAGAGATTGGATTCTCATACACTGCTGGCAGATCTGTGTATTTGTACAACTATTGTGAAACTGGGATAGCACTACTCAAACAATTGAAATAGAAATTCCATATGATCCTGCAATTCCAATGCTCTAAAGATATAAGATCCATAACCAGAACAGACAAATATTCTCCCCTGTACATGGCAACATTGTTCACAACATCAAGAAGTTAAAAGCAGCCCAAATTGTCCATCAGAAAAACAATGGATAAAGAGACGTTTGTACATACACTGGAATACTATTCATGACTGTGATGGGTAGGATTGTTATGCCAACATGGCCGCAGAAGATTGGTGGATCTGTTGTGACAGCACGGCCAATGAACACAAGGGATGAATTGAAGGGCAGAGATAGGAAGGGCTCAGCGAGTCCCGCCTTCTCTCTTGCTTCCGGATCTTCAGACCATAGAGCTGCCTTGTTCGTCCTGTGCCTCGACTTCCGAGCAACACTAACAGTGGGACACCTAATCGTGGACTGTGTTGCTGTGAGTTGAAGTGCCTTCAAGCCCTACTTCACCACGTTCCTGGGATATGCATCTCTTGAGCTGGGGACTGTTGAACTCTGTCATCTGGCTGACTGTTGGCGACCTGCTCTGCTGTTTGCTGCCTGTGACCAGATAGCCTGGATTGCTCTACAGAGGATACTCAGCGGCCCTTGAGACTTGAAAGGCTGCCAGTCTTCTAGCTGTCTCACGCAAGTGAGTTGCACCAAGCAATCTGTACTGCTTTATAGATAGTTTCTTTCTTATCTTATATACCTTTCTCTCTATATAAATATTTAAAAAGAATGACTAGTGTACTGATTTTATTTCTCTAAGAGAACCCTGCCTGACACAATGCCTAAAAAACAGCGATGAAACCACGAAACACCTCATGATATGAATGGGTCTGGAGAACTCAAAGGAACAAATGTTGTATGAGACCACAACTAAAGGATAAAAATCAATATGAAAACTTGCATACCAAAAGGAACAGATTTGGAGATTCCCAGGTGAGAGAGGGGAAAGGCGAGATGAAGAAGCAGCTGAAAAGGTTGATGAGTATTGACTTGGGTGAAAAGGAGGGTGAAAGTCCATAAAAGGGAGGAGAGAAATCAGCTAGTGGGCATGGAACAGAAAATGAAGTAGAGGTTGATTAGTGGTTTGAACTGTTGAAGGGAGAGCTGATGGTCAAAATGTAAACCTGCCTCCCAGTTAAGTCATAATTTCAAAAATCATAAATTATTTTTAAAGTACCGAATAAATTTGTGTATGCATATATATGAATATAATGCGGAGCTAAGTCGACTCATTTTGGGTCATTTGTAGAAGTTAGTTTCAGGAATATCAACAAAAGAATGATTTATTCAGATTAGACCACAGGATGCACATTGCTACAGATAAGAGTTCAACACAGGGAATCCAGGATAGACAACCCCTCAGGGTCAACAATGAGAGTAGAGATACCAGGAGGATTAGGGGAGTGTGAGGGGAATAAGCGGGAATCAATCAGAAGGAGCAAACTAGAACCCCTTCCCAGGGGGAAGAATAATGGAAAAGTGGGTGAGGGATGATGGAGGATGATATGGAAATAATAATCTAGAACTTATTGAGGGTTTGTGAAAGAGGGCTGGCAGGGGGAAGGAGGGGGAGAAATGGGGAGGCAATATCAGGGGCTCAAGTGGATAGAGAATGCTTTGAGAATGATGACAATGGCATATGTGCAAATGCGCATGACACACTGAATAAATGTATGGATTGTGATAAGATATGCAAGAGCCCCCAATAAAGGTATTTGAAGAAAAATATGTATTCTACCCAAAATATGTAAAATTCATTGACTATCTTAAAGTAAGGCATAGAATATCCAATTAGTCCTTTTAAATAGTCCTTTGCATTACACTTTCAATGCTGAAGAATCCAAGGTCAAAGCCATACATTCCTATTATTTCTGTGCAATCATTCTGAGACATTAGAGAGGAATATGGAGAGCATTCTTTTAGAATATTTGTGAAAACAGCTGTTCATATAAGTTTGTTTAATATTTCTGATTTCTGAAGACTATTTGATAAACTTGATTTTAACCTATCATGCTATAACCATGGCCATTGATTTTATTCTGCCTCAAAATAACCCCACTTAGCGTTTCCTAGGCTGTAAATGTTCATAGGAACAGATAATCTCATCATTTTTCTTCGCTTTCAGTTATCATCACAAAGCTTGCCTGACAGCACCACTAGGGATCACTGTAAGAACTCTACAAGTGTTTAAACAGCATACTAAACCCTAGAAAATAGTCATCCCTTTCTTAATGGGAAAAAAAAAACCTCCTTTGGGAAACTCAAAACATTAGCGAAACTTATCAAGTCATTTTAATTTAATTATATAATATTTGCATAACATTCCGTAGCACACATATGGAATAAATACTGTTAAAAGTGGGAGTTAGATTTTTTGACTGTTAAGAGTTATTGGGCACAAGATTGTATTCTGATATCTAGAGTAAAATTATCTATCTCAAAATATTCTTTAAGTAATATATCAGCAACTATAACTTCATGTAAATGAATGAAGTCATATACTACAAATCTTTTAAGAAAATAATTCTAAACATAAAGCTAATAGATATTTCTTTACCCAGCAAATGGCATGTAGATAAAATGCCATTTTAAAATGCTCACATATACTTTGTTTCAATTTATTGAACACTAAATATGATATCAGTGACTTTAAATCATTTCCCATATATAAACTTTTCTGAAATCATAGTGGTTTATAAATATTTAGTAATACTTATCTTATCTCATCACACATCAAGGATATATTTTCCTTTGTGTTCTTTTCCCCTATATGTTCTTAAACATGTTTATAAATAACTGCTTTAAAGAGTTGACCTGAGACTAATACAGTTGTACCTTCTTGGGGGCAGTTTCTATCGAATGCTGTCTTTCTTTGAAGTGGGTTCTATTTTTCTGTTTCTTCTCAATATCTGGTATCTTCTTATTGTATGTTGTATATAATGAATAATATACTCAGAGATGCTGGATTATGTTATTTTTCTTTTCAAAGGTTTGGTTTTTGTTCTATTGGGCAATTTTCTTATGAGCAATCACCTTAAAGTTGTGCAGCATCGATTTCATGCTCTTTTAAAGTAGATTAGTGGGCATATGTGTTTCTTGGTATTAGTGAATTGTACCAACTTGACAGTCAATTTCCCTCTTTTTCTTGTTAAAAATTTGGTTATAAACTTCTTTAGTAGGGGGTTAGAGCAGGGGGTGGCACCCTTTCATAGAGAAGAGCTCATTGTTTCCTATCCCTCACAGCAATTTAAAAGTTATTCAAGAACCATAAATGTATTTTTTTACAAACAAATGAAACTCCACTACCTGAATAATATCCTTTAAATGAAATTATGATCATTTTAATTTTCAGTTTTACATCATAGTCACATGTACATACCAAAAGAGCTACATATGGATTGCAAGCCACAGTTTGCAGTCCCCTGGTCAAGAATATGTCTTACTCTAGGTCAGTGGCTCTCAACCTGGGAATCAGGAACCTTTGGGGGCTTGAAATACCCTTTCACAAGAGTTGCCTAAGAACATTGGAAAAGACATATTTTTGATGGTCTTAGGAACTGAGACACCACTCCTTTATACTCTCCAGGCAGGTTCACCCACATGCAAATATGTGCATATACAAGTACCCGGTGTAATAACATCATCACAACAACCCCATCACATATACCCCACACAAATGCAGGTGTTTGACACAGGTTTGGCGCCATAATGTACTTATGCAGACCAGTCACACGTGTGCAGCAAGCAGCTATTTTGTGGAGAGCAGGTGCTGTGTTGAAAGTAGCTATTCTTTTCAGAGCAGCTGCTGTATTGAAAGCAGCAGCAGTATTGGACGTAAAGCAACACTTTCATGAATTATCAATACTCAGTAAATGTAAAATCATGTATTGCAAAACCATCAGCTACTAATATATAGGAAACTTAATTTGGATGCTGACCTATCTTTTTATATTCAGCAGTGGTTGATGTGAATACTGCCCTCATATGTTAGTAACAGGTATGTAAAAAAAAAGCACAGAGAATAGTAAATCATAGGAAACTTTAATGAATTGTATTGACTGCACTATGCCATGTATCATCTTTTGTATTATTAAAGCTATTGTTATATATTGTTTTCATTAGCAAGCTATGCCATGACATTGGATCACATAGAGAAGAATGTTATGAAAAAACAGTGAGGATTTTATACAGTATGGTTCTACCTCAAAAATTACTGCAGGAATTGAGAAACTTCAATGTGTTTGAAGGAACTAAAATGTCATTTTAGTCTAGGAACTAAAATGCCATTTTGGTAGCAAGCATCCAAGCTTTGCCGGATAGAATGTCAACTATTTTAGAAGCAAAGCCGATGGACTCAAGAAAACCAGACTTGACACTGGTGACAAGTGCTACAAACCAAATGTAGCAGTCATTGAAGCTTCAGAGTTGGTAGCACTGAGAATCACCAGAGCTCTGTAGTCTCACACCATTGTTAAGTATGTACTGTTGCCAGGAGTCAAAGACATTGTTTGAGTTCTGATTGGAGAGGAAAGTGTTAAGAAATTGAGTGAAATTTCCTAATCTAATGACACTTTCTGCAGAATTGATGACATGTCTGCTGATATTCTTGATAAAATCATCCAGGAAATGAAATCTGCCCCACTTCTAATATTTAGCATCCAGGTTGATCACTCTACAGATACTGCAAACTGTTCACAGTTACTGGTTTACATGAGGTACATTAATGATGGTGATTTGAAAGATGAGTTTCTTTTTTGCAAACCGCTTGGAATGACAACTACAGCACATGATATATTTGACACAGTTGGTTCATTTCTGAAAGAGCATAAGATCTCTTGGGAAAAGCTTTGTGGTGTTCACACATAGGGAAGGAAATCCAACTAGGAGCTGGGTGATCCAGCTAGAATGTCCATCCTTTGGTACTGAACGAGTCATCAGAAGTCACTGTATGATTCACTGGCAAATATTAGCAATGAAGAAGCTGCCACAAGAGTTACAAGAAGCAATGGAAAGCATCATAAGTTCTGTCAATTTTGTAAAGACAAGCACTTCAAACAGTCGGTTGTTTTCCCAACTGTGCAATGAATTGGATGCACCAAATAATGCTCCGCTATTTCACACTGCAGTAGGATGGGTGTCTAAGTACAGAAGCCGACATGTGGAGAATGATTTCCTTTGTGCTCTTATGAAGATTGCCTTGAGATTTTCTGATCTGTTGCCAAAGAACCCACCTCGATCATTACAATGACATTGGCTTTTTACACAGAATGTCTCAAAATGTAGCAATGTAGTTTACCATCATATTAAGAATGTTACCCAAGCTACACCATGCTTCAAAACAAAATTTCATCTATTTGTAATTAGAAATACATATTCCACAATGTTTAATTTACATATGCTTTGTCATTGATCACTATGCTTTAATAATGCTCAATTTGTAACAAGGAAAATACATCCTGCATATCAGATAGTTACACTATGATTCCCAACAGTAGCAAAATTACAGTTATGAAATAGCAACAAAATAATTTTATGGTTGAGGGTCACCACCCCATGAGGAACTGTATGAAAGGGTTGAGGCATTAGGAAGGTTGAGAACTGCTGCTTTTGGGTATGGTTTTTGCACCCAACTATAATTTTCTGGTGTCTCAATTTCATGCCTATAAGATTTCTTCATTTTTTTCTGGATGTAGAGTTCATCTTTCAGTTCTGGGAACGTTTGATAATTTCATCCATCTGTAATATTAAAGATTCTGCTTGCAAAGTAAAGACTCTTCTGTTTTCATTGCTATACTTTCAATTCCATAGCAACCTAGAAAGCCTGGCAGTCTTTTCCTGTAATGAAAAACCTACTCCTTGTTCAAGAATTTACAGGAAACCCCAAAAGGCAATTTCGGATTACTTATTGGATACGTATTTCCTCTCTCCAAAAACCAGCCTATAGATTGTAGCTGCTTCCAAAAACCCAAATTCTCAATAAATTAATGAGACTAACTTTTCGACTTTCTGGGTTGTGGTCAGAAAATTGGTCTCAAATAGACAAGTGTGATGTGCATGGCTCTCATGTCAAGCATTTCTTTTCTCTCAGGGATCATATTCCTTTAAAGGATGACTCTTGCCCAATACTTAAAAACAATGCCTCTACATTTTGTCCAGTTGATGAAATGAGAGAGCTTGTGTGATATAAATTACCGTGTTGTCCAAAAGGCAGACATGTATATTAAGATAATAAAATTTCATCTGTGCCTTTAAATCTTGCTAAAATTTTTAATTACTTGCATTTTTAACTTTTTAAAATGATTCCATTTGTAAATAATTATAATTTTCTTTTAGCTGTTCAGTATTTTATTTACTTTTATGTACAACATCTAATGCAACAATGAGTGGAAGTAGTAATGCAAGTATTCTTATCTTGCTACACAAAGGGAAGATTTCTAACATTTTGTCATTAAATATGCTTGTTCTGAAAAATGTTTGTAATTATTTTTTTCTAATTCCTTATTAGTCTAAAATTCTCTTTTATTTCTAATTGTCAGACTTTTTAAAAAGCTCATTACTATTGATTGCATTGTTTTATACATAGTTTGAAGTGATTGTGATGCTTTTCAACTTTATTAAATTGGGTGATGAATTGCATTAATTAATTGTCCAATGTTAAAGTTCCCTCCAGGGACTCCTCTGCCATCCCAACAGGTATAATTGAAACCTTGGCTGGGGCCCAGGCAAACAGCTGCTGGTATGGAGGGTTTCAGTGGGTCATTGGAAACCAGAAACTCTTCTACATCCATTGGCATGGTGCCACATTGGCATGGCCCCAACCAGCAGGGTGACAATATCATCTTCTAGGCTTGGTCCAAGGAGATGGGGGAGTAAACAGAGAGTGGTTAAGGCCAATTACACCAAGTAAAAGTCCAAATATCCCTAACAAAAGTCACAACTTCTGCCTGCCAGCTCGGGGCAAGCTTCAAGGAGGTGAAGTCATGTTTGATCCTTTACTCTTCTTTCAAATTCTTAAGATCATTAATAATTTCATTTTTGAACTCATGTTTTGAAAGTGAAGTTTAATGAGGCAGTGGAGTAGGTACACAGACGAGATATGCACAGTCTGCATGCCCACCTCCACACCTTGGTGCACTGTGTGCACATAGCATTTGTGATTCCCCATCTGCAAAGAATTCTGGTAGGTCTATGATGCGTGAAAGTTTAATGAGACTCAAAGTGAGTACAAGGCACGGTTGATAGACGATGCACTTATCAAGAAATGAAATAAGAACAGCTGAATTGGTTTTGTGTGGATTTTTCATGGTTCTGAAAAGGGCAAAATACACATGTCTATGTGACTTATTATATACAAATAGGGTAATAGCAGTGATTCTGTATATGAGTTAAATGTTCTTCTTTTTGAGTTAAATGTTCGTATATTTTCATTTAAAGCCAACATTGTAAAATACAAAGATTAAGGGTTATATTGTTGTTAATAATTAAACAGGAATTAAGAATGTGAGAACAATGTTTTATATTTTCATACTTTCATAACTTTTCTGCTTTCAGAAAAGTTGGACCCCTTGTTCTTTGCATGCAGTGGGTTAGTAAAATTAAGTAGCTACTTACAATGGGGTACTTCCTCCCCCCCAAAAAAAGAAACACAAAAAAAAGCTCCTCTGGGTGGAGCTTTCGTATTAAACATTTTTCCCTCTAGGTGAACAAAGGGAAACTCACTCTGAGTTCGTGCACCTAATGACATCACCTGGGTATGTTCTCTGTGGTCACAATGAATTTCTTCATAAGAGCAGTGTCACTCAAATCTCATTTTTGTGATGACTAATTTCAGCAACTGGCATGTGGTTGTGGAATTTTGTTTCTGGCTCTTCCAATGCTGCAGAAACTATTGTGATGTTGAACACAGCTTAAAGGACAGTGCTATAGGGAAAACTCAAGTGGCTTTCTCATTTCAAAAAAGGTGAAATGTCAATTAATGACAAACCTCTTTCTGGACATCCATGAACTTCTTGAACAGAAAAACATGTCTGCAAAACTCATGCCCTTGTGCTCAAAGACAAAGGAAGAACCATTGAAGAGATGGGGGAAGTTATCGTTGGAAAAAGCTCCTAATTTGTAGCAGACAGGGGACTGTTTTATTTATTTTGTAATACTAAATTTCAAGTACAATTTAAAAGTTTGATTATATCAGGAGGAGTTGTACAATCATCCCCACAATCAATGTTGGAATGTTTTCTTCATTCTTTCACTTACCATTATTAGCTCTCCAGTTCCCTGAAGGACTTTCACACAGCCATGTCAGTGCAGCGTTTTGGCCAATAAAGAAGCATGCTTCTCTTGTTCCACAGACCTTACTCACCTGAACTCACTCTGTGTGACTTCTTTTGCTTCTGAGAATGAAGAAGGACATCCAGGGCCAGATAGCTGAAGATATAGAAGAAGTGAAGAAAAAAACATGGGAAGTGTTGCCAGCCATCCAAACAGATGCATTTGAAAAATAGTTGCAAGAATGGAATTGCAGATTTAACAAATGTATTAAGTGCAATTGGGAATACTTTCAAGGTGATAATGTTGTTTTTCAAAAATGGTACATATATAGTTTTAGAAAAACATCATTTGGGGGGGGGGCGTCCCTCTGGAATACCACTTCAGTCCTTTAAGATCTACTGTGATGGGCCCATATGTTTACAGTTCAGTGAAGATAAAACCCTGGATGTGAGAGGAGCTGTAGGAAGACTAAATGTATGAAAGCAAATACCTAGGTAGTTCTGGAACAATCCATGGGGCACCACTAAAATAGGTACTGACATTTTATCCCGAATTATGGGGATAGTACAAAATTTTTTCATGACCAGGAGTCTGCTGAGTATCTTTTCCTGAAAATGGGGTAGTAGGTCAAATAAGTGTAAGAACCAATGCTCTGAAGCAGCAGGCCACAACCCCTTTTAGGGTTGACCTCCCATTTCACAGGAGCCACCCTATTCATAACAGAAGCAAAATGACACTTATGAAGTAGCAACGAAAATAATTTTATGCTTGGGAGGGGTCATCACGACATGGGGAACTGCATTAAATGGTCACTGCATTAAATGGTCACAGCATGAGAAAGATTGAGAACCACTGCTCTAGAGAATGGAGCAAAGTCTGAGTCATCTTTGTCCATCCACAAGTTCCATTCTGCATCTAAGAAGAATCTCAAATGACCGCTCATTCTCCAACCAGGTGGGACTAGGTTTCCTTTCTACTGGCCATGCTGACTTCACAGAATGAGTTGGGAAGTTTTAATTCCTCTTTAACGTTCTGGAAAAGTTTGGGTAGATTTTGTCAGAACAAATTTCCTTAAATATTGGATGGATGTTTCCATGCAAGTCATTAAAGCCTAGAATTTATTTGGGGGAATTTTTTAACTATACCTTCAATTTTAGTAATATTTAGCCCTAGTCAGATCATTTCTTCTTGAGTTAGTATTGGGAGTTTATATACTTCAAGAAATTTGGGCATATGAAATCACTCATGTTCCCAAATTAAGTGGAATAAGCTTACCCATAATATTCTTTACCAAATTCAGTGACATCAAGTTGATTGTGACTCACACTGACCTCGTAAGACAAAGTAGAACTACGCTGAATGGTTTCCAAGGCCATAAATTTTTATACAGCAGGCAGCCAATGTCTCTACTGTGGAGCAGATGATGGATTTGAAGTTAAGTCTTTTCAGTTGTCAACTGAATGCTTAACAAGTGTGCCATCAGGGCACCTTCATATTTTCTACATTCATTTTAATTTACGTATGGTTATAGTAATATCACCTCTAGCATCATTGGTATTGGCAATTTGTTCAATCACCCAGTGAAATGGAGATTACACTGGCCTTACCAATTTTATCGTTTCTCAAAGAATGAAATTTTAATATAAGTAATTTCCCTAATTTTCTGATTTAGATTTCACTGATTGCTGTGATTATCTTTATTATTTTCTTTTCTCTGCTTTTCAGGATTCAATTTGATCTTGTTTGTGTTACTTTGAGTGAAAGTCAAAGTCACTGATTAGACAATACCAGGAAAAATAGGCATTATAATTAATCATTTAACTTCATCTACAGATTTAAACTTGTGTATTTTCATGTTCATTTACTTTAAAAGTGTTCCTAATCTACCTTTTGATTTCAAATAAGGTTGATAAGTTATTCAGAACACGTTATCTAGATTTGAAATATTTGGGGATTACTTTTCAAAATCTTTTTGTTACTGGTTTTTCTTTTGATGAGGTTGTGGTGAGAATACTGGTAGAGTCATAGTGCCTTCACATCTTCCCAAAGGGAAGGAGGAACAAGCGTGTCTGATGGACACAAACGCATGCCTTTTGGTAGGATAAGAGGGGGGACCAACATCCAGTTGGGGTGAAGAATGACTGAAATTGCTTTTGGGGACCCTAGAGGTAGGTGTTCTTGGTGGGATGCACTGAATAGCCCACATTGACTCAGGCTTCTGGGGACCCAGATTGCATACCATGGACGCTGGGATCCTTTAATCCCAGATCTTCAAGGCACCCAGCATGCTCCAGAGGTTGCAGCAGTGCGAGCTGATGAGGAAAATGCAGTCGGTGGTCTGGACTCTAACTCCGGAACACTTGTAAGCTGAGGACTGAAGACAGAAAGTCCATGCTCTCCAAGGAAGTGAAGAGCAGCACCAAGAGTCTTGGCCTGTTGGTAGGTGGACAGACTCGGTCTTGGTACATCAGTGCCGCATATGTTGTATTAAGATATATTTTATTCCAAGAAACCTGTCACTGATGTTCTCAGTGAATATCATTGCAAATTTTCCCTGAAATTCAAACCCTGTTATTTGTGTAAATAGGATCCAGCCACGAAAAAAAAGGTTGATTGTGTACAAGGGAATAATTCAGGTACTGTGAAAAGAAGTTGGCCTACATTGGCTCACTCTCCCTCAATAGGGCTTTAATAAAATTAGTACCAGGGGCTAATCAAAGATGATATTTACTGAATATATTTATACCGAAGGGGGATGATCCATTCTATTCTCTACCGTAAATTAGCAAGGAGCTTGTAAAAGGGAGCAAAAGACAGGCAACACATACAATAAAACAAAACAAAACAAAAAAACCCATAGGTTTAGGAAGGTGCTGTGGACTCACACTAAATCCTAGCTCCAACTTAAGAACAATTAGTTATTATAGCATGGTCCTGCTTGATATTTGCCCGCAGGAAGGGAGCACAGAAGATACGGGTGCTATAATAAAGTGTGATGAAGAAATTAGATAGTGCCAGCTATTGGATGAAGAAATGTCTGGAGTCTTAAAGGTTTCTTTCCAATCAAGCAGCCATCTAAATGAGACGTCGACCAAGCGCACGTGGAAGCACACCAACATCTGTCACTGAAAGACTCTAAGTCATACACTCTGAAGTTGAAGGAGGGAATAGTATCAGGAGTTAAACTGTGATAATTTGGTTTGCAGAAGGCTAGGAGTGACAGTGGGAGCCCAAGATACATTTGTGGAATTCTACTTCAGGAGTAAACCTCCAGTGATTGTCCTCTATCCATAATAGGGTGGTGGGAAGAAAGTCATTACTAAACAGAGTACACTGGAGAGATAGGTATAGAGAAGATCGAAAGGATAAAACTGACTCTAACAGTTAAAGCCTTATCAGTGGAGCCCCCCCCCCCCGCCACTTTCTGATGCATGTTAGGTCTGATCTGGTTATAAACAGTTTCTGTAATTTTTGTTTCCTTTTTGTACGTATTTATACCAGAGTTGTCATGTCATTGGGGATCACCTTCTTGAATTTTTGCTATTTGTTTTTCTGTGTTACAGTATATGAAACTCAGAATTGATGAAATTATAGGGACATAAAGTGGAGTTAGGGTTTGGGGTGGGAGGGTATAGGGGGTGGCTATGAGGAGAGGAGTAAAGGGGGGGGGTTGATGTCAAGGAGTTCAGGAAGGAAAAGTTTACTGTGAAACAGATTATAGTAGCAATTGTACAGTACTGTTTCTTGCGATTAGACTTTGGGGGTGATATGATATCTGTATTAACTCCCAATAAAATGTTTTTTTAAAAACCTCATTCAAGGTTTATCTTCAGCTTCCAACATCACAGGTATTGCTTTGTCTGCCTCTGTATAGAATCAGGGCAACTATTCTCCCTTAAGGAAAAAGGCCTGAGTATATTTCTTTTCATTTTCTTCTTAGATTGCAGCTCACACCTAAATGAGAATTAATCCTTAGATTTTCTGCCTTGGGTGCATCCTGGTCCTTTAGGTTGTAAAACTGCTGAAGTTTCCAGTTTTGTCATATATCATCAAGGAAAATACAGTTTCCTCTCTCTTGCTAAAATATAGCTTTCCCAGTGAACTGTTACAGCGTACTACACTTAGTGGCAACAACAGCAATAGTTGTATTTTGACCCACATTCTGTGGGTCAAGAATTTGATTAAAACTCAAAAGGAAGGACTTATCTGTTCCACATTGTCTCACATCTCTGGTAAGAACACTAAATACCACGTAGTGATTCAAATGTTTGAACTCCTTTTTAGATTCATGTATTTGGGATGGAAGATTTTAAATTCTAGCTTAGGCTAGATGGCGTACGGTGTCCTAGTTCAGGTTGACTAGAGGAACAAATCCAGGGATTCATATGTGTGGAAGAAAGAGCTTTCCTCCCTTGCTTGCTTGCAGAGGTGTGGTGTGTGGGTCGGGGAGCACATTAGCGTCTTGTGCTTCAGTAGAAGCTCTGGTGGTGAACCCGCTGACACAGGGGCTGCTAACTACAAGACTGGCTGCTCAGCAGTTCCATTCTATCAGTTTCTCTGAAGGAGAAAGATGAACATTTCTGCTCCCTTAAATAGTTACAGCCTGAGAATCCCAGAGGACCAGTTCTCCTCTGTCCTACAGAAGGCTATGAATAGCATCAATTGGATGGGAATGAGTTTGGTTTATGGTTTTGTGCTTCTATGACTATCTTCTATAGGTTACTGCATTTTTCTAACTCATTATTACTGATTGATGGGAAAATCAATGACATTTCTCATATTGGGCTTTAATTCAATGTTTTAACTTTAATGTTCAAGTTGTCATAAAGTTTGCTAGATGCCTTGCATTTTTTTAATCATGTACACATAATGATAGTTTTGTCTCTTAAAAATGTGTATACCATTTAAATTTCTCTTCTAAAAACATTGTTTTATTGGGGCTCATGCAACTCTTATCACAATCCATATATCCATTCATTGTGTGAAGCATATTTGTTTAGTCGTTACCATCATCACTCTCAAAATATTTTCTTTCTACTTGAGCCCTTGATAGCAGTTCCTCATTTCCCCCCACCTTCCCACAAATTCCCTCTCTCAAGAACCCTTGATAATTTATATTATTATTTTTTCAAATTTTACACAGTCTGATGTCTCTCTTCCCTCACCTTTCTATTATCTGTCTCCCAGGGAGGGGTGATATGTAAATCATTGTCATTCATTCCCCATTTTCTTCTTCCCCACCTTCCCCTTCCCCTTCTGGTATTGCTACTCTCATTGTCCCTGAGGGGTTTATCTGTCCTGGTTTCCCTGTGCTTCCAAGTCTTATCTGTACCCATGTACATCTTCTGGTCTACTTGGATTCATAAGGTAGAATTGGAATCATGATAGTTGTGGGGGAGGAAACATTAAAGAACTATAAGAAAGTTGCATGTTTCATTGTATATTCCACACTGACTGGCTCATCTCCTCCCTGCAACAGTTCTGTAAGGGGATATCCAGTTGCCAACAGGGGCCTTGGGTGTCCACTCCACACTCATTCACCATGACATGATTTTTTTTGTTGTTGTTCTTGGATGCCTGATACCTGATCCTATCAACACCTAATGATCACACAGGCCGGTGTGCATCTCCCATGTGGTCTTAGCTATTTTTCAGATAGATGGTCGCTTGTTTATTGTGAAGCCTTTAAGAATCCATATGCCATAACTTTTGATCACCAGGCACCATCAGTTTTCTTCACCACATTTGCTTATGCACCTGTTTTGCCTTCAGCGATCATGTCGGGAAGGTGAGCATCATGGAATGCCATTTTCATAGAACAAAGCGTTCTTGCATTGAGGGAGTACTTTCCTCTTGTCCCACTATCATTTTCAGTCTTCATTTGGGTTTCAGTAATTCCCCTCGGTTGTAGTGCCCTGTGTCATGCCGTACCAGATCTCCTACACCCTCCTCACCACTGATTTTGGATCACTTACACACTTGTCCCTGGGTTTGTTGGCACCCACTCCTTTTCCCCACCTTCTCCTCTCCCATGTCACCAGGAATCATAGTTCCAGTGGCTTTCCAGATGGTTTATCCCACCAATCTTATCTAGATAAGCTACTATTTAATTTTCAAAACTGTCACATATTTGTCATAGTTAGAACCTCAAATATGATGGGGAATAGTAATGATACAAATGTTCATATGACTATAATTTGAACTAACCAAAGTTTCACCATTAGAAATGATGTTTAACTATGATTCTGGTGATTTATCAAGGTAAAGATGTTCTATTCTAAACATGCCTACTATAAATTTATTTTTATGATGCATGGATACTAATTTCTATTTAAACGTCTGTCATTATGCTTTGAAATGAACAAATGGCTTTTTATTGTTATTACACTAGCATAGAAGTATGATCATCTTGGGAGAAACATTACCTGTTTGGGTCTTTTAAATATTTACCGCTAAGTATGACTTGTTAATATTTGATAGGATTTTGTACCGATTTGGGAGTTCAATTCACTGTGTGTGCGTGTGATTGCTATCATTGCACTCTTTTGGCAACTGTGAATATACTAGTTTTATAGGATAAACTAAATAAATCTTTCTCATTTTCTTGGGAATTTTTGCACAAGATGGGGAATCATTTATTTTTAAAGATCTGACAGAGTCTACCATCTGGGTAAAAAGTATCTGGACCTGGTATTGGTTCAGTTTCTTCTATGGTTAAAGGTAGAATTCAGTTGTTCTTATTTCTTTTGAACATACTTCAAAAATCACACTTTCCTAGAAGCATATGCACTTTACATATATTTTAAAATTCATTGCAGGATATTGTGCATGTTTTTACTTTAAACTTTACTTAGTGGTTCTAGTTTGTTCACTTTGGATGACTAATGTGTTTCTTCCATTTCAAGTGACCATATTTTTCATTCGTTTCCATAACTATCGCTACAAAAATCTAGTTTTCTGCTTCTGTTGATTAACTTTAGAGTATTTTCATAAACTTTTTATTTCACTCATTATTCTTTTAAGTTTTATATGCTAATGACACTCTCATTAAAAATTCAATGAATAAGGCCTGTATAAATTTGGGTAATTTTACTTAGATTTTTTCTGTAGTTTGATTCATGATCAATTTTATTTCAGTTTTGTGTTCCATCTTGCTTACACCTTTTTTCAGTTTTGTGTTCCATCTTGCTTAAATCTTAATTGAGTACAAAATTGTAAAAAATGTGGTGTACATATACTAGATCAAGCTTTTAAATTGTGTTATATAGGTCTTGTATAACTTTATTTTTATATCCTCAATTCAACAAATCAACAGTCTCTAAAGAAGACACTAAAATTTCTCATTGACTTTAGCTTATCAAATTTAATATTTATCAGTTTCACTTTATCTGCTTTGTTATTACATTGATTAGTCCATAAAACTATTACTCTAATTGCTGCCAAGAACATTATATTGTTTTAAGTCATATAAAATATTCCTCTTCTAATATAGTCACTTAGTAAAACAGGGAATCACGATTAACATGAGAAAAAGGACCATAGGTTGTAATATGGCTATGACGAAAATGTAGCAGGTTGATGTGTTGGAGAGAACAAGCAAATACTTGTAATGGGTGTTTAAGACAGGCCTTCATGGTGTTGATATATGAGCTGAGAGTTAAATGACAGGGAAGATGCAGGCAAGCAAAGCTCTGGATAGTAACCTTCCAGGGAGAGCTCTCCATTAATACAAAGGAGTGAAGAATCAGGAGTACTTTAGGATTTAGTAAGGCAAAGGGTAGTCCAGGTAAGAATTTTTGCTGGCAAGAAAGAGGCTAGAAAGGCATGAGTGGAGGAAGAGATTAATCAGGAAGCGGGTGCAGTAAAAATCATAGTAGCTTGGACAAGACATTCACTTGTAAACTTAAAAAAACAAACAACCTCTGAATTCACTGATGAGTCAATTCCAATTCATGTCGACCTATAAGGCAAGGTAGAACTCATTGTTCCTGTGGTTTTCTGAGACTGTAACCCTACGGGAGTAGAGAGCTTTGTCTTTCTCCCAAAGAGTGTTTGTTGGTTTCCAATTGCATACCTTTCGAATCACACCCCAAAGCATAAACACTATAACACCAGTGATATTTAAAGATGGTGGTATGGGAACAGGTCCAGCATGGAGGGAAGTGAGGGAAATGCAGTTACTGACATGCACACAGAATCTGGAGATCAGGCTCTGATGGCACAGATGTAACTTTATTACAGCTTTTGCAAGGCTTATATATGCTTTATTAATCAATCAAATAACTTCTTTCACCTTCTTCCTCCTTATAAGGTTATAGGTTTGCAACATGAAAAATTATAGGCTCACACTGTGGGTTATGTAAATGAGGTATGCCTGGTTGAGTTATGTAAATGAGGTATTGCTGGCTGAGCCAGCATCTCCAATTGTCTCACAGGACTAATTCACCCAATCGCATCACAGGACCAATCCATCTGATTGCATTTCAGGATCTTACTGTCCAATTACATTACAGGACACTTAACTGTACTATGAAGAAGCTAGAGGCATTCTGATAGGCTGCGTTTCAGAGGTCAAGATAGAAACCTGTTAGCTGAGCTGGCCTGCGGTCTTATTTGTCTCAAGACTGGAGTCTTTGCAGGAGCCATAAAAGCATGGGATACCCAGTGGCTTCGATCTGTCTGGAGATTGGAATTTTCCAGGAGACACGGACATGTGAGTTCCAGCTACCTAATGGTGGGGATACCCAGCTGCTCCAAGACCACTCCAGGAGATACAGCAGCATGCTACACTTTCTGTGTCTTTCCCCCAGATCTACAGGTCCTTCCAGGAATGCGCCCACATTGTGGCTTATAAACAGAATGGATTATGTTCAAATATGTTTTGATACATGACATCTTCTGCTCCATATTAAAATTTCACACAGGAGATTCCACTATTAGGTTTTGTTTCAAGTATTTAAAAAATAGCCTTTTTCTTTCAAAAACACCACTTGTCAAAATAGTTTCTGGTCTATATCCCTACACGTTTAAAAAACAATTTTATGGCTTAACTACTACACCTTTTCTTTTTTTTCCTTCCATATTTCTCTGTGATTTTTTTTCTGATGAGATTTCCTACTGCCATGGAACTTGTTCTGTTTGAATCTCTTAGTTTCCTGCCTTCAAAATAATTATTTTTTAGTGTAATGATGAATATTTTAAAATATTTTTACTACCAACTCCAGGAAATTGAAAGAGAAGAGGGAGAATGAGCATTTCCTTGTATACCATCCTGAGCTTACTACTTTTTAGTTGTTGAGGTTTTGTTCTGTTTTCAGCTTTGCAACTTATTGTGACATTTTAAGATTGTTATTTTCCTTATGAAGACGATAATTTTTATAGTGTATTCTGAAACATGCAATGAAACCCCCTTTAAACATATCCAGAAACAGGTAAATAAGGCTCTGTTTTGTAATAGTCTTAGAAAAAGAAATGAGTGAAGTGAAAATAAAAATACTTAAATTTTGTAGTAAGGAGTGAAAGGACATCCAGAGTTTGGGAATGTGGCTTTTCTTTGGTGACCTTTGATTTGAAATATGTTAAATTAGCAATTGAATTATTTGTAATTCTACCTTGGTTGGATATTTTTCTATGGAAAATATAATTTTCAGGCTCAATTAGACTTAAAGAAAGAAAAGCTATTCAGTTGGCCTAGTATTAATTTTTGTAATGTATATGCCCTTAATTGAAAAAGCAATCAAGATTTTATGTATGGTATATTTGCTATGGAATATTAAAATATAACTACTCTGCAAACCCAATAAGGATTTTGTCAGTTAGCCAAATGCCTGTGCATTGGACAAGAAAAAGTTCTTTCAGTAGCCGAGCCTGTACTGAATTAACTGTATGTTTTCCATGGTAAAGACTACAGGATGAGGGAGAAATCATGATGGATTTTAATGCAGTTAATTTTCATGCCCTGTTAATTCTATAACATCAGAAAGATGGGATGCAAAAGTAGGAGAGAAATAAATTTCCATTGTTGGCTGAGTAGTGTATGGATTCTTTGATCCTTCTTAACTGTGACTGTAGAATCAAATGCTATAATATCAATGGGAACTATAACAGCACTTCATACTATTGTTTTTTCCTTGCTTTACTTTTAGAAGATGGTCACACTAACCGTGTAAAGTGGGATACTGAAGTGTCATGATACCTAGTCTCTTCTTTTTTCCTCATAGGTGTATGCAACAGAAGGGCTGCTGCCTTAAATATGTAAGAGGAAGGTAGTCTTTGAAAGTTTTGTGGGTATAAATAATTGAAATTAAATACTAGATAACTATAAGAGAGTGCTTTGAAAAGTTCAAAGGAAATAGAATTAAAGACAATGGGGGAAGAGAAAATGGGACTTTCTCATGAAAATTGTGAAGTTCCCTCCTATAGATATTCAATGTCTCTGAGTATTAGAACTTTCATGCTTTAAAAAAAGATAATAAGATACACTACATGTGGCTACATAAAAATTAAATAAGATGATGTTTGAAAGGTTACAGATACAATGAGGCATACATTTATGCATGGTATATTTTTAATTAACTTTTTCTCTGAATATTATTTACTTAATCCATAAATGCTGGAGTTAGGAAAGGAACAGGATTGTCATCTATGTTGGGGAATATTACTATTCTCATCCAATGATTCCACTGGAAACAATGCCATGGTAGACAGGACAAGGGGAAATCTGATCTCATCTCAAGTCAAAACATAAATATTTGGGAACTGTTAAATGCACCAAACACATTTCCTGCTGTAAGGAACAATTCCCAAATTTCAGTGATTTAGCACAGCTAAGTTCACTTCTTGCTGACGTGTTGTTAACTGCAGCATCAGTGAGCTCTCTGTTCCACATGTCCCATGTAGGTTAAGAGGAGAGGATGTGTGATGCAATGTAACTGCATACCTGGGATATGAAGGGAAAAGTCTGGCAAACACATTTTGGTGAACACAACATTTTCTCTGTTGCATGTGTGGTGGATCAGATACACTGAAAAATTCAAGGTCCTCAACCCAAGTTCCACCACTTATCTGTAAATTTCTTCATACTGTGTTGGATTATATGTTGCTGTCATGCTGGAAGCTATGTCACAGAAGCTATGTAGCATCTCACAGATCAGCAGAGTCAACAGAACATGTTTCAGAATAAGACGACATTGAAGAAATCTGCTATCTGCTTCAGATAAATGAGCCATTAGAAACCTTGTCAAATCTAAGAAACCTCATGACTAGCAGCAGCAGATCATCATTAGATCTAGAGCCAGTAGATGAGCCCATCAGTTTGGAAGGCAATCAGAAGAAGACGGAAGAACTGCCTACTCAGTGTTGAGGCAAAACGAACGGCACACATGGTGAAAAACCTGCAGGAGTAAAGATTTGGGAACCTTTATTTGCTGACTGGCATGACTCAAAATCAGAAGAAACACATGCAGACATTGATTAACTATTAGAACTAGAAATGTATAAAGTTTGAATCTAAGAAAATTGGAAGTCATCAAAAACTAAGTGGACCACATAAAGATTGATATTCTAGGCATTAGAGAACCTAAATGGACTGGTATTGGCCATTTTGAATCAGAATAGCATATGATTTACTATTCTAGGAATGGTAAATTCAAGCAGAATGACTTTACATTCATCTTCAAAGGGGTCATTTCAAAATATATTTTAAAGTGCAACCCGGTAGCTAATAGGATAGTATGTATTCACATACAGGAAATCCATTAAATATAATTGCTATTTAAAAATATGCACCACCCACTAAATCTAGTGATGACAAAATAGAAGGATATGACCAACATTTTCAGTCCAAAACTGATCAAACAGGCAATCAAAATGCATTGACATATTAATGGCAAATAGAATGCAAAAGTTGGAAGCAAAGAGGAAGGCATGGTAGTGGGAAAGACAGACTAGATAATAGAAGCAAAGCTGGAGATAATGTGGTAGAATTTTGCAAGACCAATGACTTCTTCATTGAAAATACCTTTTTACAACAACAAAAATAGTGTGAAATTCTTCAGATAGAATATACAGATATCAAAGTGATTATATTTGTGAAAAAATAATAGCAAAACACAATATCAGAAGCTAAAATGATGCTAGGTGTTGACTGTGAATCAGAACATTATTGTTCATATGTATGTTCAGGATGAAGGTGAGCAAACTTAAAATAAGTCCACAAAATCCAAAATACCACCTTGAATGAATCCCACCTTAATTTTGAGAACATCTCAAGAAAGATTAAATGCACTAAACTCTAGTGATACAAGACCTCATGACCTCTGGCAGGAAATCAAGAACATCATAGAAGAAGAAAGGAACGGATCATCCAAAAAACAGAAAAGGAAGAAAAAAGTGTACTTTAGAAGAAACTCTGAAACTTGTTCTTCATCATAAAGTAACTAAGGCAAATAGAAAAAATGATGAAATCAAAAGCTAAACAAAATTTTAAAAGACAGCTGGAGAAGACAAAGGAGGAGCTGCCTACTTACAGTATGTACAAAAACCTTGGCCTAGAAAACCAAAAGAACACATTTGACACATATTACACTGAAAGAACTCATGAAAAAATTGAAGCACAAGTTGAAATAGTGAAAGATTCTAATGGCAAGACATTGAATGATGTACAAAGCACCAAAGGAAATGGAAAGCATAATAGTCACTACAGAAAAAGATCAAGTTGGCATTCCATTTTAAGAGGTAGCACATGAGCAAGAGCCAATGACATGGAAGGAAGAAATCCTGAAAGGAATAGCCAAAACAAGGCTTCAGGAATTGAAGGAAAACCCATTGAAATGTTTCAACAAGTTGATGAAGCACTAGAAGCATTCACCAAGCCAGACCAAGAAATTTGTAAGGCAGCTACGTGACCAACTGACTAAAGGAGATCCATATCTGAACCTATTCCAGAGAATGTGCAGTTTATGCAAAATTGACATTGATATGACAAACAACTAAATCTTGCTGAAGATCATTCAACAATGGATGCAGCAGTACATTTACAAAGAACTGCTAGAAGTTCTGAACAGTTTCAAAACAGGGTGTGGAACAAGAGCTATAATTGCTGACACCAGATGGATATTGGCTGAAAGCAGAGAAGAACAGGAAAATGTTTACTGAACTTCCATTGATTATGCAAAGGCATTCTGTTACCTAGGTCAGGGGTCAGCAAACTCTTAAGACTGAAGAGTGTGGTGGTCATATATCTATATCAATTTCATGATTGAGATGTACGGGTGGAGTCTGGTCTGTTAATCTAGAGATAGCCATTGAGTAGCCAATGAGGCCTCTGTGTGGGCATGGCTTTCTCCTGAGACTTCTGAGAAATTTCACGATATTTCCCTCATGGAGATGAGAGGCCATCCCCCAGTTGTTGGGAGTCAGTCTCTGAGATGACAAACTATGGACAAGACAAGATGGCAGCATCCAAGGAGTTGAAGGAGCCAGAGGAGAAGCCACACGGCTTTGCCCTGATGGAACCAGACCTCTGAAGCTGGAGAAGCCATAGGGAGAGCCCTGCCAGCACTGAGTTGCTTCTACCACCACCAGATGCTGTTGATGGACCCTGAACCCAGGAAACGAGGAGCCATGGGGAGACCCCTGCCAGCGCCAGGACTCTGTACACTCTGGGCTGTGACTTCTTGAGTCAGAAAGAGACTTTATAGACTGGTATCAGGCATATGGGCTAATATCAGACTTATGACTTTGAACTGGACTGTGCTGGGATGCTTTCTCAATGTCCCATTCCTCTTGTAAATAAACCTTACACTTATATCCATATGCTTGTCTTTGAATTTGTTTCTCTAGTCTACCTGGACTAATACAAAGAGTCACTCCTGTCCTTCCTATTTACTTTCAAATCACACAAGAGCCTTAAATATGTTTTTCCATACAAATTAAATCATCATGATCTGAAATAATAACCTTTATTTATTGTCAATGCTACTTCAGAGCCACACGTTCACACTGAAAGAGTCACATAGGACTCGTGAGCTGCACTTTGCCAACCTCTGACCTAATCCATAACAAATTATGGATGACCTGGAGAAGGAATGAAAACTCCAGAACTTTTCATTGTTCTCATTAAGAATTGGTACATGGATCAAGAGTCAGTTATGAGAACAGAATAAGGGAATGCTGTATGGTTTAGAATCAGGAAATATGAGTGTCAGGGTGGTATCTTCCAATCATACTGATTCAATCTGTATGTTGAGTAAATAATCAGAGAATTTGGATTCCATGAAAAATAATACAGCACCAGCAGAGTATAAAGTCTTATTAACAGGCAGCAATATGCAGATCACACAGCTTGCTTGCTAACAGTAAGGAGGTCTTAGAACACTTACTGATGAAGCTCCAGGATTGCAGTCTTCAATCCGTATTAAAATGTAATGAAAGAACACCACAATCTTCAAAACTAGAATAGATAGCAATGAAAAATGGAGAAAAGACTGAAGTTGTCAAAGATGTCAATTCGCTTGGATCCACCATCAGTCCTTATAGAAACATCAGTCAAGAGAGCAAAAGACACACTGTCTTGTTTAAATCTGTTGTACAAGATCTCTTTGAAAAGCAAGGATGTTACTGGAATGCTACGGTGTGTCTGAACCAAGCCATGGTCTTTTCAATTGCCTCATGTGCACGTGAAAGTTAGATATTGAATAAGGAAGACCAAACAGGAATCGTAGTGTTTAAATTATGACGCTGCTGAAGAATATTGAAGTTACTGTGAACTGTCAAAAGAACAAACAAATCTATCTTGGAAGAAATACAGCCAGAATGGTCTTTAGAAAAAACGATAGCAAGCGAGATTTCACGCCACAGACTTTGGACATGTTATCAGGAGAGATCCAAGGATAGAATCCTTGTTAAAGTAAAAACTGAAGACCCTCAACAAGCTGGATTGATACAACAGTGGCTTTCAACAATGGGCTCAAACATAACGTAGTTATGAATCAGAACCAATTCTGTGCGACTTAACAACCCAAGTTTCTTCATATTCCTTTTATTATGATCTTCAAAATAAACATCCAATTTTTGTTTAGACTGAAGAATAAACACGAGGCTGGTTTATGATTTGCTAATCAGTCTTCAAGCAGATTTTTGCTAAGTGCTGGATTTTTATCCCTATTTCTTTTTAAAGTCTTCCAATTTATTCAACCACATCAAGTTTCAGTTGCCTGAAAAATGTGTCTAAATCATAGAAGTGGTGAGTTAAATTGAGTGCTGCATGAGAATGCATTTATAAATTGTGAAGCATGAAGCATTATATTTACTAATAAAAATATGGCACGAAAAGTTCTGCAATAATGACTTGGAGTTCCATTACCTCTATTTTCTGCCCTGTCTTCATCAAGTTCATTAGCATCCCTGTGCAAATGATGTTGTTTAAATGTCATATATTTGTATTCCACATATATTATTTAGCTAGCCTATGTTCAACTAAGATTGGCATAGTCCAAATAGGTTTGAGATTAAAAAATGCATATGATGTTTTCGTGAGAGATGGTCCTTAGAGTTATATAGGAACCAAATATTTGGAACATAAAAATATAGATAATTAAAGGAAAATGAAATGTTTAGAGGTCAAGTTGGGCAGGTGTCTGAATGTGGAGAGCTCAATTAGTCATGACCGTTACATGAGTGAACATTCTCTCACTCACTGCATTGAGTCCAGGCTCTTAGATGAATTACTGGCTTCACAGTGAGCAGCCTGACACATGGTTCAATATACAATCAGGCCTTCTTATATCAAAATTGGATACTGAAAAATATCCAAGTTTTAATTATAAGATTGTATAGCAATCTTGACCCAAAGAATTTAAAATTGGAACTCAATTATTTCATTTTCCTTTTGTTCTGTTATGAATTTTAGTCTTTCTACAAATATTTGTTTGCAGCAAATAATTATCATTTAACACTTACAACTTGTGTTTAATAAGATAAGCAGAAACATCAGATATTATGAAACAGAAGATATGCCAGTCTTCTGAAGATTCAAGTTGTAGTTCTTGGGTACAAATGCTTATTTTGCTTCTCTTCTCTCTGTCTACCTTTTGCCTTGACATCTTTCCTTTCTAAAATTTCTTCAGGTTTTCCTAGAGGGAGGTTTTCTTGACTAAAAATTATGTGCATGTCTCATGTTCATTTGTATTCCATGCAAAAAAAGAGTATTCAATTACTACATATAAGCCAACACTACTTCTAACTTTAACTAAATTCCTTATTTAAATACATTTGTTCTTCTGATAATTATCATTAAAAATTTCTCTGGTCTAAAAATTAGTGGACTTATTGTCTTAATTTTCCCCCAAAACCCTACTCAGATAATATTACATATTTATCTCATTTAGTTTTCTTTTTCAAGATCATATGACACTCTAGTGAATTCTAAAATGCCATTATTGTGACGCTTAGGGAAAAAATAAAGACATGCTATATGACAAGAGAAATAATGCATTTGTATTTCCAAAGATTTTCTTACAGCAGAAAATGGGTCAGCTAAAAATTTTACATTTTTTTAAATTTTGAAATATGAATCTACCCTCAGAAACGTCCATTTGCTTTAAGTAAAGATAGACTGAGCCATCCTTTCTGGGTCTAATCAACCCTGAAACACAGACAAGAGTGATTTTTTTTCATTATCTGTAAAGCTATGAAGTATCAGTTCGAGAATATAAGGCTATCACCATGGCCTCCTAGATTAGCAGCAATTAGCTTGCCTCAATGATATTCGTCCAGAAATTCATTTGCACTTATACAATGTCTGCTTTCAAGGAAAGGCCCTGTAGATTGAGTATACAGAGATGTCATTTCCCCCCCATATTCTCCAAAGAATATATTCAGTTATATAAAAACTAGTCTATAAGTTGGATTCAATTCACTAGCAAGGACTTTTTACATAAACTAGTATAAAAGAGATTTTGCTTTCCTACAGAGTATGTTGGCTTCATAGTTGCTTAATGTGTAGAATTATATATGTATATATGCACACATTTCCATTTGGATTGATATTGTAAGTATGTAGGGTTCCTCTACATAATTAGGAAAAAATCAGAATGAACTCTAATTTTTTACTATAAATACCAGCAGTCTTAAGAAAAGCTTAGTATTGATGAGTTATTATAAGAAATAATAGCTTGAAAGAATTAATAAATATATAAAAGAAATTTAAAAGCCTTTCAGGTGAATAATTAAACCATAAAAGAAATAGAAACATAAATGTACTAAAATAATGATCAGAAAATTATTTATCCAAATTGTCATGCAAAGAACTTCATGATATGCTTTATTTTTATGCAAATAATACACAACTTCTACATTTGTTTGATAATTACTTCCACCCTCTGGGAGGTATGTTTGTAAATGTGTTATGCTGATTTTTATAGCAACATATTGAAAAATGGCATAGTTATGCCTATGAAAATCTTCCTGAGAAGGAGACAGTAGCTGGCAAAAGATATCCACGGCTTGTGATATTAGCAAAAATTATGGTATACCTATTATAGTATCCTTTGTATCTAATAAAATAACTGCCTTGGGAAAAACATTAAAAATTAAGAGGATAACTATCAAGTAAATAATCAAGAAAATATACAGTATACTTACTAGGATCTAAATATCAGTGGAGACCTAGATACATGTCTGTATATATGTAATATATATATACACCATTACTGATGTCCATATTGGTACTTTTATTGACATGGATAGCATATGTAGTTCTCAGTATTATCTTTGGATAACACAGGTATTTTATTTTTACCTAGCATTCATTTGCATTTTCCAAAAGTTTATAAATGACAAGATGAGTCCACACACACTTTTTGGTCAGGAAAGACAAAGAAGAAAAGTATGCATGCTTTAATATGTATACGTATGCTCAAATTTCATACAACCTTTGTGGTCTTTAAGCCCAAAGGACATGATATTGATTGGTACCCATGAAGTAAACATAAAATCTCTCTATCCTTCTCTCTCAATCTGTAGCTGTAACTCCAACTCAGACAGAATATCGGTGGTTTTGTTGGTTTTGGAAGATATGCAAAAAATATTCTAAATGACATGTAGAATGCAAGTAAACAAGAAAATAGAAGAATTATATAGGGTAGCATGTAAGGATACATGGATAAATCAGAGAAAGAGAACAAATAACACATAAGCAAGTCCTTTATGCATGACAATTTTGTATAGTGAAAAACACTGTGTTAGGATTGGAAGTCTATAAAGCATATTTCCAATTTCCAAATAGCCTATTTAGATCCAGTCATCATCTTATAAATCAGAGTTCCAATGCTCACAAATAGTTAAAAGAAAAAAAATATCATTTGGATTGAAGCATGGTATCCATTTGAACAACTATTTTAAATAAGAGGGAAAACCATCTGAAGTTTATTGATACATTTGACTGCATAAAATAGTTTTAATTCACCCTTTCTGATGATTAGAAAATACCAGAATATTGAAAAGCAAACAATAAAATAGAGGTATAATTATGAAAGTACTAAAACATATATGTTAAACTAAGAACTCATAATAACTAATTATAAAAATATTAATGCTTCAGTAACTAAAATTAAACAATTTCTAAAACCAGGGTAACAAGTAAATAATAATAATAAGTATCAGTTAGAATGTGGTCAGATTGAAATATAAGTCCAGAACCACCAAGGAAACATACAGTGTTCTCTTTACATTGCTTATTAAGACAACAGACTTACGAAATATATTTCATGATGATTTTCCCAGGAGTTGGGACTGTCTGTTTCATCAGTTGACCTTTATGTTTTCTCTTTTTGAAATATTTTAGCATTTTTGGACCCATGGCAAGTTTCCATTCTTAATCAAATCATGTCTTTCCTCTCATTACTTTGTCTCCACTCAGGGTCACCAAGAGACTCAGCATGTTTGTGTTCTCAAAGAGTTCACTTTTTATTTTTTAATATTTTATAAACTTCATACTATATCAAATCTATCTTCAGGGTATCTGTATTTTTAGTTTTCTAGTTTTTGCATCTACCTAAATGTCCTTGCCATTCAAATTTCCCATGCATTTTCAAATATGTCAGATATGGAATATATCCATAATATAACCGGGCATCGAATCTCCTGGATTTTTTCACTTCTAAAAGTGGGTGTTTGGGAATAACAGTCTCTCAAAGTACTTTCGAGTGCCAAAGGCACCGTGTGCACTTGTTAGTCTATCAAGATGTATGTGCATGTGCATAGTTCTTTTACCTGAAAATCAAGCTCACTGCCAGCAAAGGGATTCCAAATAGAGTAAAGTGACCTCAGTCATTTCCAAGGCTGAAAACATGGCCTCCTGATTACACCCAGGGGCCTCTATCTGTAGTAATGGTGCTCAATACGTCCATCAAGATCTACTAGTCGATAGCAAATGTAGTGTGGGTGGGTAGATTGCATGGTATTAAAAAAAATAGATGTAAGCCTATCATCAATCCCGTCACTTAATTGATATATAGCTCAGTCAATCAGATGGAATCTTAGGTGGCAAAAGCATGTGCAAGCAACTGCAGCAAAACTGACAAGCTGAGTTATCGCCAAGTTTTAGACCTTGCTCTTTCTATCTGTCAAACATAAGAAAAGGTCTTAAAATGAGTGGGGGACCAAGTCAGAAGAAAAAACATATCAATTTCATATGGAAGGGGAGATTTTGACACTACATGCCGACATTCAGCTGAAGCCCAGAGTGCATGAACAGTTCTGGAACTTACTCTCAAAGGGAAAGCACCCTAATATAAAAAAAAAAAAAACATGCGTTAGCTCCTGGACTGCATTATTCGGCTCTACTTATTTATGTGAGTCAGTCTTTTCCCACATAAAGATCATTAAGTCCAAGAACTGCTCCACCATAACTGACGATCATTTCGAAGTGTGCTTGAGGCTGACGGTCAGCAGCTGTTGTCCCATTCCGGTCAGTGAAAGTCATCAGCATGAACTCAGGCAATGGCAAAAAATATATCTAGCTCATTGTGTTGTGCAATAGGGACTCACGCGGTTATGTAAGGTACATAAGCATACATTGTACATATAAAGAATTCTCAAAGCATTTATGAACAAATATAATAAATAAAATAAATATGTTTTGCATTTATGTAGTTGGTAGATCACTTTGACTTGATCATTTTCTAAGTAGCTCACCTGCTGAAAAAGTGTAAGCTCTGATCTATAGCAATCTCCCCTTGCTCAGAGAGAAAGGCAGTATTGCCTGATCTGAAGTACTGGATCTGAAGATAAAATTATTTCAAACAATATTTACCCTTTTAACTCGCATTAACATTAATCTCTTTCCTAAAAAAGGTACACACGAGGAAAGCTGAAGATGCATATGGGATACATTTAAATAGCACCTCCAAGTTCGGGGTTGAAATTGTTTCTTTTTAAGGAGATTGAGGAAATGGTGCAGAGACCTCCTCTGGCCCCCAAGGCTGATTGCCAGAGTCAGGGGCAGATGTGACTTCAGTCTGCATCCTTCTTCACCCTATCTAGCACCTCACAGACCACATATCACGTGTCACTTGGCTTGCTCTGTGTGGTTTTCACTAATTCATTGCAATGGCCACATGGAACTCAGAGATGATCCTCAGCTATGAGATACGTGAGGGGGTTACCAGACTTTAACTCTTGTGAGGAATACTGAAGACACCTTGCTTAGTTTGGACGGTTTCTTCCCCCCTGTGTCTGCAAGCAGGTCTCTCTGGTGCTCAGCCTCCGGCCTTGTCCTCTGCCTTACTCAGAAAATCTCACAAAGTTCTTTTAGGGATGCTAATATGCCCCAAGGGCATACCACTCATTCTCAAAACTCAGCCAAAAGACACTGAACTCCAGAAAACTCTGCTCCATCCTCCCAATTAATAGTCCAGAGGCGCCCAATTCCACAAGTTAGCCTCCTGTTTCAAGTAGCTCAACTTTCCTTGTTCTGTGGTCTGGGACATCTACTACTCTGTCTTGTGCTCTGGTTCCTTACTCCGCTGCAGCTGCTTCTTTGTCATTCCTCCAGGGTCACTTCTGTCTCCAGGGATCAAGGAGGTTATGCAGAGATCTTGGTGCCCAAAGTGGTCTCTATTACTGGCTCTTCTACTTTGTTTGTAGTAACATTCTTCTCCCTGCTTCTGAGATGTCTAACTTTCTATCCAAAAGGATGACAATCACTCACAAGCCAATTATATACTACAACCGGTATCTTCTCCTATCTTCTTACCAGACCCATTAGGGAAAGTATTGTGTTGGTTGCTTGGTGGGAGTAACAAAGGCCATGGTGAGAAGAGTCGTTTTAAATAATTCGCTGCATTGTGAACTTATTGTCATAAAACAGCATCAACATTTTTAGATAGTCTTCTTTTGCCAAAGAGGTGAAAGGAGTGGGAAAGTGGAGATTCTGGCAAAGACGAGAGATAGACAGAAAGGCACCTCAACAATTTTCTGTTTACCAAACATTGTGTTGCTCATTATAGACATTGAACCACTACTATTCACTAATATTTTTTAGATGTAACAACTATTCTACACATGACATTAAAGCCAGAAATATTACCCAAATTTGACCCAAGTATCTATATGACTGATTGGCAAGAATGGGCTACAAATCTAGTCTGTATAATTCTAAAGTTTTTTTTTTCTCTTAGTCACTGCTCCTCTACTTTAATCTGCTTAAAGAGAAAGGAAACACTAGTAAGCTGTAGAAAAGCATCTAAAGAGGGCATGGGGCATGTCACTAACATTGGACTATTAAGGCAAGAAAGAGAAGAGAATGTTCCAAAGCCGAGTGTGGCAATGAGTGGTGCAACCTTTCTTAATGCTATTCAACTGATGAATTGTATGATATGTTAATTATATCTCAATAAAACTATGTTATGAAAAAAATGTTAAATAGAGGACAGTGACATAGAATTTGAAAATGGTAAGAAGACAATATTAAATGTTTGGAAACTGGACATATATTCCTATGAATTTTGAGCCAGGAACTTGGTTGAAAAGGGCAAAGATTTTTAAGCATCTCATTTTGCATTAAAAATATTTCCATTCAGACTTTGTGCCAGAAAATGTTACTATGCCAGCAAAAGTTGTAGGAAAAAATACTTCTTAGTGAGGAGGTAAAGGCTGGGTGACAAAGATTCTGTCTACATGCCCCAAACTCACAAATATATAAACTAGAGGATGAAATGGTGACTTCAGTTATAGGTGGCTCCTAGTTTCGGGTAAACAAATTATTTACTTGTGTTTGTGACTATCTACAGGCTCACCTGATCATTCTCAGAAGCAGTTCAGGAAAACTGAACTAGACAAAGAACTAGGAAATTTTCCTACCCTTCAATTTTTTCATTCTTTAATTTTACACAAAAGTTATATCTATTTCAAAACCTCCCAGTATAGTGTACTAGAATGGACAAGTAAATCATCAATTATTCACCATCTCTTATTACTGTAATGCATCTACTAGAAACTTGAATAGGTGTGGTTTCTTTAGTACTGAATAGAAGAATGGAAACCATGCCTCAATAATATAGTGCAATGGTTGCCAACGCCTCGCCCCCAGACCACCAGCAGCAGCATTTGAGAACATGTCAAAGGTGCAATTTTTGACACTTTTGACTTTACAGACTTCCTGGACCAACTGAATCAGAAACCACAGGTGTTGGGACTCAGTGAATCTGTATCTTCACAAGATTTCTAAGTGACTGAGATGTGCATTAACTTTGAAAAACATTGCTGTTGTGGGAGAGTTAAGCTGTGAGTCACCTTGGCTGGCCCATCATTCCCAGTGGTTTGGCAGTTATTCTGGAGTAATTTCCCAGGACGCGTCCTCATAAAATGCAATCACCTTCATAATGAGATTTGCAATGAGCAGCTAATCCACTAAAAGGACTTTTCCCCAATGCGTGTGGTCTGCAACTAGTATCTGTGGACTTTCTGGCTAAGCTCTACAGTCTTTGCTGAATTGGTTCCTCATCATATGACCTCTGATTTTTTGGACTTGAGCCTCTATAATATTCCCTCTTACTGGCCAATCTTAAGTTATCAGCTTGTGCAGCCCATGAGCCAGCAGCATATTTTCTGACCTGTTGATCTTCAGCCATTGCAGCTGCATGAGTCAGAAGTTTCAGCCTTGAGGCTACCCTATGGACTCTGTCATTACCAACAAACCAATATTTGTCTTTCAAGTGTGCCATACTGTGGTAGCTTGGGTTTGTTCATCATATTTCAAGCTATGTAGCTGTATTTCAAATCTACAAGTCCGTTAGGTCATCAGGTTTCAAGCTATGTCACTAGTATTTCAAATCCAGAAATCCACTCATGTTTCAAATTCAGCAGAACTTCTAAAATAAGAACAAACTAAGAAGAAGGAATAGGCTGTCCACTTCATGTGAAGTTATGCATAACATGAAACACTGTCAGGCCGAATAATTGGCATCAGAGCAGTGTTGGAGGAAGTGCCAGGGGATGAGCCCCTTGGGTCCCAGGCACTCTAAATGTGACTGAGGAGAAGCTGTTTCTTCAAACGGGAGTCAACAATGGAGGAAGGGGTGAAATAAAGCCTGTAAGAGAGGAGCCTTCAGGATCTTTTTTGCCTGATGGGGCATAACTCAAGGTGAGAAGAAATAGCTGCAAAAATCTGCCATGAGTAAGACCTTGGAAGGTGTGAAGCATGATTCAAGTAAAATTGGAAGCCATCAACAATGAAATGGAACACATAAAGATTGTTGTCCCATCCCTTAGTGAGTAGAAATAGAGTGGGAGTGGCCATTTTTAATCAGAGAATTACAAGGTTCGCTGTGTTGGGAATGACACTATCAAGAGGAATGGCACAGAATTCATTGTCACAAAAGACATTCCAAGAATATCTTGAAGTGCGATGCTGCATTGTTATAGGATTATATTTATCTGTACTGGAAGCACTCAAACATGTAAGAAAGGAAATCTGGAAGACAGGGACCAGTTGAATTTTAAAAAATCCATATTTGGTCCCATTACAAGGAAAGGTGACGCAAAAGGATGCTCGAAGTATAGAATGATATCATTGACATCATATGCGAGTAAAATTTTGCTGACGATCATGCAACAATGATTTTAGTATTACATTGACCAGGAGCTACTAAAGGTTCTAGTCAGATTCAGAAGAGGACACGCAACAAGAGGCATGATTACTGATGTCAATTGGATCTTTCCTAAAAGCAGAGAATAACAGAGAAATAAGTATACTTGTGTCTCGCTATGCAAAAGCTTACAGCTTTTGAATCATAACAAACTATGAATAGCTTTAAAATCTGGAACTTTCAGAACAACTTCATTGTGCTCATGCAGAATTTGTAGATGGTTCAAGAGTCCATGGCTCATATTATCCAAACCAGGGAAATATGGAATGATTTAATATCAGGAATGCCGTGTATCAAGGTATGCTGAACAAAAGATCAGAGAAGCCAGTTTATATGAGGAAGAATGTGACATCAGAATTGGAAGAAGACTATGCACAACTTGTGATATGTGGATTGCATGGTTATAGTGGGGAGAACTTGAAGCACTTGCTGATGAAAATCAAGGATTCTTACCTTTGGTATATATTATGATTCAGTCTAAATAAGATCAAACTCCTTCCACCCAAAACAAGAGGTAGCATCATGATACATGGAGAAAAGAGTGAAGCGGTCAACGATATTTTTTCCCTTGCCTGGACACACCATCAGTGCTCGAGGAAGCAGAAATCAAAAGTGTGGCAGTCATATGCTTATGTTAATTTTATGATTGAAATGTAGAGGTGGCATCTAGCCTGTTAATCTGGCGACAGGCATTGAGTAGCCAATGAGGCCTCTTTGTGGGCAAGGCTTTCTCCTGAGACTTCTGGGAAATCTCGCGATATTTCCCTCGTGAAGATGAGAAGCTATCTTCCTCAGTTGTTGGGAGTTAGTCTCAGAGACAATGAATCACGGAAAAGACAAGATGGCAGTGTCTGCAGAGCCGGAGAAGAAGCCACATGGCTTTGCCCTGATGGAGGCAGACCTCTGAAGCTGGAGGGGCCACATGGGGACCCCTGCCAGTGAAGAGCTGCTTCTGCCATCACTGGATGCTGTTGATGAACCCTGAGCCCTGGAAGTGAGGAGCCGTGGGGAGACTCCTGCCAGCACCGAGATTCTGCACACACTGACCTGTAACTTCGTGAATCGGAAGGAGACATTATAGACTGGAATCGGGCGTATGGGCTAATATCGGACTTATGACTTTGAATCGGACTGGGTTGGGATGCTTTCTCAGTGTTCCATTCTTTTTGTATATAAACCCTTTCCTTATATCCACATGCATGTCTGTGAAATTTGTCCCTCTAGTCTACCCAGACTAACACAAAAAGAAATCAAAATTATCAAAAATTGAATTGCTTTAAGTAAATCTGCTACACAACAACTCTTTAGAGTATTGTGAATCAAGAATATTACATTGAGGACCAAGGTGCCCATGGCTACAGCCATGGTATTTTCAATTAGCTCATTTGCTTATAAAAGTTGGATATGGAATAAAGAAGACTGAAGAAAAATGCATGCATTTGAACTTGCTGGAGAAGATTGTTGGAAGTACCATGGAAAGGACAGTTGCATCTGTTTTGAAAGAAGTACAACCATAGGCTCCTTGGAGGCAAGGGCAGCACGACTTTGTCTTACATACTTTGGACATGTTGTCATGAGACATGCGGTCCCCACAGAAGGGCATCAAGGCTGCTAGAGCAGAGGGACATCGGTGAAAACGAGGAAGGTCTTCAAGGATGGTGCAGGAGTGGGCTTGTTTGGTTCTGGTGTGCACATGCTTGCTATTGGTTGGAACTGACTTAATGTCAACAACATCATCTCAGAGCCCTTTGAAATCTCTCTCTCTCTCTCTCTCTCTCACACACACACACACACACACACACACACACACACAGAAGTACCCAGGAACAAAGGAATTTTTTTTAAAGCTATGTATTTAATTTTTTGTAACAAAGCAACTTTTTCACCTTCAAAGTATTCTCCATTACCCTTAATAGATTTATCAAAACTGCCATTTCACTCTTGGAAACAGTTTTCAAACCCATCTGTTTGGATGTCTGATAACACCTCCCTCATGTCTTCACCTCTTCTACATCATCGAATTGATGTCCTTTCCATGACTCTTCATTCACAGAAACAAAAAGAAGTTGCGTGGAGTGAATTCAGGGGAGTAAGGTGTAGGGGACAAGAGAGGCATGCTAATTTTTGCCCAAAACTGGTGTCTAAGATGGCTGCATGAGCCGGGTACATTGTTCTGGTGGCAAAATCAGTCTCCCCTACTGCCCCCAAATCAGGCCTTTTTTCTTGCACACAGCTATGCAATATTTTCAGAACTTCTAAATAGAAAGTTTGATTAACAGTCTGACTTGGTGAACAAACTATCCCTCTCACATAAAAAAAAAAAAGAGAGAGAAAGCAAGCTGAGCCTCGGTGGCGTAGTGGTTGTGCATGGGACTGCAGCCCACTGGGTTGGACATTCAAATCCAGCAGCAAGGCTGGACCTCCTACTCCCACAACCAGAGGGCAGTGAGACCCAAAAAACAAAAAATAATAGAGAAAGCATTAGATTTGGGTGAATATATATATATATATATATATATATATATATATGGATAGTTTTTAAGCATTGTGCTGCTAACTGCAAAATTGGGACTTTGGAAGGACCAGACACTCTATGGGAGAAAGATGAGGCTTTCTACTCTCATAAAGAATTATATCTTCAGAATACCAAAGTGGTAGTTCTACCCTGTTCTATAGGGTCCCTATGAGTGGCAATTGACCTGATGGCATTAAGTTGAGTTTGAGATATACATTACACTACATGTGCATGGTTTATTTCTACAGAAAAACCAGCATAAGGCACTCTTCCAGTGTGCAGGTATGAAGAGAAAGTAAAGGTAATGCCGGAGAAAGTTGACCAGTACAACTTGAACCAACCCAGTCTAGCTAATTTTCCCCAAATGATCTGACATACTCTGGAAGAAGCCTTCTTACACAGTTTTGTCAGATGAGAACTCTTGGGAGCTTGGGATAGAAGAGAAGGACAAAGCACGGCTGTGCCCAAATGTTCAGACAAACCATAATTAAAGAGCAAACATGTTTACTAAATAAGGCTTTATTGTGATCTTTTCAGCCATTTGGCTGGGCTCTCATCCAATTGAAAATCAATTGTCATTGTCTGTTTCAGTACCTCTCTTTCTTATTGGATGGTGAGATCTTTGTGATTAAGGACTGTCTCTCTGAACTAGCTACATTACAGGACCTGGAACACAGTGTGTGGTCAGTAAATGTTCGTGGGAAGCAGGGAGGAAGAAAAGAAGGTAGGACGGGAGGGAGAGAAAGAGAGATCAATCTGAATGGGGAAAGGGTATTTCAATAGTTTTTCAGCAACCACATTTAAATATTATTTTACTCTGATACATGAATTTTAATTCAAATAGTGTGATCCATGAAGGAAAAGCATCCCTCAAATTATTCAGCATATAATCAAACTCAAGAATATAAATATGTTGTTAAGCAGGGGCTGTCAGGATTTGTAGGTGCCAATTTTTATATATCTTTTTGTTACATGATTCATGCAGTTTTCATATGTTTTCCCTTAGAAAACAATCCATTTTTCTTAGGTAATAATAATTGCTAGCCGTCCAAGTCTAATAAACAACCCTACAATAAGTCAGTATGTGCCCATACAGAGTAAAATGAGAAAGAGAAAGGATTACTTCAGAAAACAGATGTCAGCTTCAAGCTTCCAAGGATTTATTATAAACAGAAATGAGTAAAGAACATGAAAAATTCTTTGGCAGTGCTATTTGAATACAGAGCTAATGAAAGGCTATATTCACCATCAAATGTATGCTAACAGCCAAATTGCCAGAGAATCTACTGTTTCAGAAGTGGTCTATGCCAAAACACAGACTACAATTATACATAAAAAATGGTTAAACAAAATGTGAAACAGCAGGATTAACTTTCTACTGGGAAATCTGTTTCAGTATAATTGCATTCTGTTGTGACAAATAGGAAAAATATGCAAATAATGAATTAGAAATCAATTTTGGATAAATAAATAATGTTACAGAAAAAAACAAATTCTAAGAGTAAAATTTGTAAATTAACCATTATTGTGAGCCATTTCGTTCTGATCAACAAACACTTTCAAAATACAGAGCGATGCAATGCATGTGAGTCCATTACAACTACTTCTGAGGACGATTTTGTAATTTTAATGCTAGCCGTTTTGCTATCTGAACAAATACTAGAAGGAAAATTTTAAACATTTTAATCAGTAAAAATTCAATACTCTTAAAGTCACAATCCTCTCTAGAAGATCTTTTAAATAAACAGATTGTTTCATGTTTTGCACTTTTATGGGTTTTACTGATGTGTGTGTGTACACGAACCAAATAAGTGATACCATAAGAAGCAACACGATAACTTTTATTCACTTATATTTCAAACCTCAAATAGACTGTTCAGACAATAAGCTGTTTAGAAGATCCTAGTAATACACAGTAGTGTGAGATGAGGAGATGCTACATTTATTTTAAGAGGGGGGGGGAATCTGTATTTCATTTGTTACACTGCTAACTTCACTTTAGGTAATTGCATTCAGCTTTATTATTGCCCAGAGCAATAACTGATTGTTAGTTATTGAAGTCTGAAATGATTTTCTCATTTCCCAGGGGAACATAGAGATTTACATGGTGCACAGCAGTAACTAATAGATATAATCTGGTCATAATGTAGCCATATAATGTGTTATTTACTTGTGGAGAACATAGATGTTCAACATTTTAACATTTCCTCAAAAAGGTGGCATGTTTTACTCACAAAATATACACATAAACTGTGTACCAGTATACCAGTTGAAAGATCAAAATAACAAAAGCCTTTGAAAGAAGCTGACTAGAATTTTTTTTAGAATTTGTAATAGCATGTATATATGTAGGTATATGCAATAATACACAAGAGTAGTTTTTCCTTTTGCAACTTTTTAACGCTGCTTTTTACTTAGAGACTTTTCAGAACACACTCCATATTATTTTTAAACAATTTTGCAAAAATCCAGTGCATTTCTAAAATTTCTTTTCAATTCTGGGATGTGGCATATCATCAATATAAGATAATAATAGTGCAGCAAAAATAAATTTTGTGAAATTTGTAGTCTGGGAGTATTCTTCATTTTTTCTTAAGTGGTTAGTTGTTTCTCCTACCATTAATGCTTAGGGTCTTCTTGCTGTTGTTTTAACTCCTCATTCACAAAGTTAAATAGACAAAGTTATTTTGTTGCCTATTTTATCACATTAATTTGAGTCTGTAGTCTCACACAAACACACCTTTAGAACCCAAACTTTTCAGAATGTACATAAATCTGTAAAAGACAACTAATAGACAAGTTTCAATCAAAATTCTCCCTTTCTCCTGGTGGGATGCTATCTTTCTTTGGAACACTGGGCTTGACGTGTTCTCATTCTTGCAAGATGCATATGCAATGCAAATTTATTGCATATGATTCTTGAATAAATAAAATTCCAATGGCAGTGTCAAATGTTTTATTAAAGGAGGTTTTTCTCTCTTTTTTCCCTCTCTATCCGACTGATATTAATGTTTTATGAAGGTTTCAGAATATTCCTCCTGGAAGCATTATGGGGCCTGTACTTCTCACAAAGCAGAAGGGATTTTTGCATCTTACTCCCATTAACCCTAATGAGTGTTATCCACACAACACCTTGCACATCAGAAACAAAACAGCCTCCCCCACCTTCAAATAAATAAGTAAATAAAACTTTTCTGGGCTATGCATGAAGGCTTATATTACTCAGAACTGCAATTTGTATGTATTACATACACTGAAAATATTCTTTTTACTAATTCTGGAACTCCTCACTTAAATCTGGTGATGTGAATGCTCCTTTGCAAAGATTTAATAGCAAAGAGCATCAGTGATGATTCATATTACTCAGACTATAAAATATGATATAAGTATCATTATAAATAATTGAAACAAGAGTACAGGCACCACAATAAATAAACCAAGTACATCTTGCAAAGCAATGCCCCTGACTTCAGAAAGAGTTTCTCAGTTGCCAATTCCCAAAAGCCAATTTCTTAATTGTCCATGTGTCCTGTGAGGTTGATCTCACTAAGAGTTTTGAAAATCAGTGGGCACTTTTCTATCCTAATCGGAAGTTATTCGGTGCAATGTATGGGAAAGTGAATATGAAATGCACATTTGGCTGCATTAATAACTAGCTATCTAAGCTAATCTTGGGGAAACAGAATTAACTAACAACCAAGCAAAGTTTAATTTGAATTCTTCTGAGATATAATGTGGATCTATTTAAATCGATCTTCCAAATACTTCCCTTTTGTATAAAATTCAGTGACATTTTCAAGTCACATTCAAGTGTAGGTCAGTTGTAGTCCCTTGCAATAATCCCAGACAGGATGCGAATAGGCACTGTTTTCTGAAGAAGCAATGTCCATGCTGAGTTCTGCTGGTGCTGGGGATGAGGGATGAAGAGATGTGGGGAGCAATAGAAACAACAGATGCAAAGGTTCAGTCCAGAATCCGCAGTACATCTGATGAACTGAAATACAGCCAGAGCAAGGATGCAGTGCAAACCAAAAGGTCTGTCACAAAGAGGATAGATAAAAAATGCCTATCATCCTATGGTGTCATATTGCACAACAATTCTAAAGAATCTAGTCATAGTAATAGTGATAACATTAAAAGGGGGGGAAATAGCAAACTACATAGCAATATGTGTCATGTAAAATGTTGCATTAAGTTAAAAATGCATTAAATAACATTGAATACATTTCAGTTCCAGTGATGATGCTGACTGTGTTTGTTTAGACCACTTTGGAATATTTAATCACAGACAGAAGGGTCAAATCTACACAAATCTACACAAGGAGAACAAGGAATGAATCTTGAAGGCACTTGAAGGTTTTGTAGGTGGAATAGGTGCTAAGACTAGCCGACAAACATTGGTGGAAGCGCTACTATTCCCCAACTTTAAGGACTCTCTCATCCAGTTTCTGAGTTTACGATCATTTGGGACAGAAAAGAGGAGAAAGGAAAAGAAAGCTCCAAAAGGAAAGCATATGGTCTAAGTTATGATTCTTGTACCTTCCCAACTTGTTCCCCAGCAGTGCGGTTATGGAAGAATTTTCATTATGGAACTCACAGTGGGAGAAAAAATGGTATCCTCCGAAATCTCTTATTTCAGATAGGAGTAGGGATGAAAATAATGTCAAATACGTTCTCTACCTCCAGTTTGTGCATGCTGTACGTATGCTGGGGACTCTTCTGTTAGCCATTTCAGCAAAGGGAAGAGAAAACATGTCATCATCCAAGAATTCGTTTACCCTAAAGGCAAGGCAGGAGTGCAATGAGTGCCAGAAGATACATAGCATTGAACATTACAAAAAAAAAATCTTACTTCTAAGTAAATTTAAGTAAACTGGTGTTTGTATCCAGCCTCCTTTGTATTGTACTTCAAGGGTCAGTTTTCAGATATTTAGAACAATAAAAGACATCACACACACACAGACACACACACACACACACTCCAATTTTGTTTCCTCCAATCTACACATCTCAAAATGAACTTAGAACTTAGAGTCTAGTTCCCAGGAACAAGTTGGGAAATGCAGAAGTCCATAGTTACATGGACATATTAACCAGTAAGCATAGTAAACAAGGTAGCATGGATTTACTTGTGTTTGTTTACTGATCTGTAGTAAGCAGGTTCACCTGTCTTGAACAATTTCAACTGAGTTTCACTGCCTGGAAAATAAGGTAAAGTCAAGTAAAACTATTCACTACAGATGAATAGATATGCTCAATATTGCCCATGTACATTGTTTATTGGCTAATCCATCTCTGCTTAGCAGATTTGACCAGAGAGTGCTGCTGGTGCAATAGAGGAGTGTCAGCTGCCCGTGAAATGATGGCTGGTTTGTACCCACTAGCTGCTCCAGGTGGGAAAGACAGGCTGGTCTCCACCACCCAGACTATAGCCTAGAAAACCGCGTCTATTCTATCTTGTCGCATCTAAGCATAAGAATAAATTCCAAACATATATACAATTATGGCAGGACAGAGGCATTGATATTTACAAGAGAATATGCTTTCACTAAGAATTAAAGTTAGTGTATCTCTGAGCATTAACAAAAATGGAGCCAGAGTACTTTGGATTGTGTAAGTTTTGTGTATGTGCTCTAGAGATGACGCCTCTAGAGGAGTCAATACTGGCAGACAATCCATTCTTTGTAAATATCTTCAGGAACATCTTCCCGAATTATTTCCTTTTTCCTTAGTGTCTTTCTTCTTCCTGAAAAGCTAACACGTATATATTTAAAATATGAAACGAAACATTAATTTTCTCAGCAGCATCATGCAGGTACTCAACATTTTTCTCCGAAGGCAAGATGATCTACTTCTTTAACAGGTTTCACAGAGGAGACGGTATGGCACAATGATTACGAAACGAGACTCTGGGTTTATGAGGTATGTAACAAAGTCCTGGTTCCAAAATGCATCAGTTCTGCGTTGTCTTTGAGTTAATAAATTAACCTCTCTAAGACTTAGTTTCCTCCGGCTGAGCCCAGGTGGCCTAGTGGTTGTGCGCGGGACTGCTGCCCACTGAGAAGGAGGTTCAATTCCAGCAGTGGGGTTGGGCCTCCTACTCCAACCACCAGAGAGCAGTGATGCCCAAAAAAACAAAACAAACAAACAAACAAAAGACTTAGTTTCCTCATCAGAAAATGGGATTGACCCTCCTTTTCTTGATGGGGGCAGGGCGTGCGGTCCCAGTCCCCGTTATGTCCCCTCGACGTCATGTCTTCGGTGCCAGCGGCTGCCCGTCCGCCGGTTCTATCCTCAAACGCCGGAACAAGGAAAAAAAGAAAAGAAAAGAAAATGGGATTGATTGATAGTTGCTAACTCATTGAGTGGAGATATTAAATATGTGAATATTGCAAAATAACTTACCACAATGTGTATAGCGGTCAATACATGTTAAACAATGGATATTTAAAGGAGCCTTGGTGGCACGTACATCGGACTTCTAATTGTGAGGTCAGCAGTATGAACCCACCAGTTAGCCCATGGAAGAAAATGAGGCTATCTGCTCCCATAAAGATTTTTATATAGGAGAGTTATAACAAGTCTGAATCCAATCAAAGCAGTGGATGGGTAGAGAGATGAATTATTTGCATTTTAAAATAACGATTACAGTTTATATGACTTTCCACGCTTATGTCATGTGTGCTTTAAGCAATAAGTAATGCCCAAATACTTGGGAATCAAAACATTGAGTAATTGCCAAGTAGGTTTGAATCCATGGTTCTTGACTTTCTCTTTTAGAAAATTCAGTGAGATGACCAAGTTCTGTATTTTATGTTGGTGGAAAGCTGTTTTACCCTGGGTCATTTTTGGTCAAACCCAGAAGAGAATCTGCATTTCTACTATGCACACACTGAATCGGGACCTAGAGTTTAACAAGTTCCCCAGGTGATTCAAAATGTAGGCATTAAACTCACCTGGGAATCTTCTTAAAATGGAGATTCTGAGTCACTGTATCTGGGGTGAAAAAGGCAATTCTCAGCAGGGGGCAAAACCTGAGTGAACTGGCCCAAAGCCTTGGTTAATGAAGCATCATCCATAAACCTTTAGAGCCTAAAGTCTTAGTTTTATTTTATCAACGTTATCCACATAGTGTGAGATATTGACTTCTTTTTTTTTACATATCCGATGTAATAGATAATTTGCTTATGGTTTCAATTTGTCTACATTCTGCTCAGGCTTCCTGAGAAACTTGAAGCCCTTGGTAAAAAAATTCAGCATTATCTGGTATAACAAGAGTGCCCAGGTCAACATGCGATAAAGAAGTTGAGCGGCAGAGCAGGATGCAATACCACCAGCATTCTCAAATTACTGAAGAGTCCTGCAGAGAGGACTGTGGGCAGCTGGGCCCCCTAACTCAGTGGTGGCTCTTTCCCTCCTAACGTTGCTATCATGGCCACAGGGACTGGCTCAGGTGGGCTTCCTAACTCCAGAGCAGCCAAAAGGTATGGAGATGGCAAGAAGTACAAGTTTACTCAAAATGACATCATGACCTGATCAGATCTACGTTCTTGGTGGAATTAGCTGTAGACTGGCAGCATTATCCAGTTAATGCTGGAAGCAAAAGTGATCAGCTCCTAAGGCAACTCAGAGACAGAACAACGGCAGGATGACTGGAGGAGAAGGTAATAAGGTAAGTGCAACCGAGAAGACAGTGATGTGATGTAACTCAACAGTTGCATGGACTTTCGAGGTCTGCATTCCAGTCTCCACAAGGCCTGGCTGTTCTGTAATTCCGATTCTTGCTTAACACGACTTTTTAAATGGATTTCCTTGAGGACTTGTCTTCCTTATTTTTACAGGTATCATTGCTTGAGGTGATCTGAATGGATCTCTGTTCCTTGCAAACAAAAGAGCCTATATAAGAACCAAAATACCATTAAAATGCTCTTTTGGAATTAAAATGAGAACTGTCTTAATGCAACTTATTAGTATATGTCTATTCAATGATATATAAATAGTTTGTATGTGTTTTTATATTGGGTACTCTTTTACATTCTGTAGAAAAATTTCTGCCATTTTCTTTTCTGTGCCTAATATGTGGAAGTAGCTCTAGGTATATTCCCATAAATCATACACATTTTAAGCACTTAGCCATATTTGCATGGTCTGTGCCACACCAAGTTAAGAATGTAGGTTTCTAAAAGGAGATTGTCACACGAACTTAAGAATAACATCTTCTAACGGGAATAACATTGTGCTCAAATGTCCTGGGGAATATCAGAAAGACATTTATTTACTTGTGCTTTATTGCCTACAGGAAGGCATTCAACTGGGTGGATCATAACAAACTGCGGATAACACTGAGACAATGGGAATTCCATAGCACTTTATTGCTTTCATTTGGAATTTGTACATGGATCAAAAGGAGATGGTGGGCACAGAGGAAGGCAATACTACATGACTGAAAATCAGGAGAAGTGTAAGGCAGGCTTGTATCCTCTCACGATATTTACTCACACTGTATGCTGAGCAAATAATTAGAGAAGCTGAATTAAATGAAGAAAAATGTGGCATCGGTGAGGGAGGTCGATCAACAACCTGTGATATGGAAATGGCATTGTTTTCTAAAAGTGAAGAGGACTTGATGATCAAGGATGTAGCCGTCAATGTCGATTATGAATCAAGGTGAAGAAGAACAAAACCCACACAGATGGGCCCACAGGTTTTGTCATGATAAACTGAGAAAAGCCGAAAGGTGTTAATGAATTTGTCTTGCTTGGATCCACTGTCAATGCCCTTTGAAGGAGCAGTCAAGGTATCTGAGGACAAGTTGCATTGCTACATACCACAATCCCTCTTTAGTGTATTGAAGAGCAAGAGTAGTCCTTTGAGGACTAAGAGTCCCTCCCCACCCCCACCCTCTGCTCAAGTCACAGTATTTTCAATTGCTTCATCTGCACGTGAAACTTGGACATTGAATAAAGAAGACCGGAAAGGGATCAATGCATTCGATTCTGGTTGCAATATTGGATGATGGAAAGTGCTATGGACTGCAAAGGACAAACTAATCTGTCTTGCACAAGGCTTGCCCAGAGAGCGCCTCTGAGGTAGAATGGGGGAACTTTGTCTTAGCTACTTTGGATGTGCAGTCAAGAGAAGTCCGTCCCAGGAGATGGACATCCTGCTTGGCCAAATAAAGAGGCAGCGAAACAGAGGAAATGGATTGGCAGCCTGGCGACCACCAAGGGCTCAGCCATGGGAACAATGGTAAGGCTGGTGAAGGATCCAGCAGGGCTTTGCTCTGCTATTCCCAGGGACACTACAGGTGACAACCTTACCCGGGTGACCTGTGTGATAGCATCATACGGCACCAAATCACAGTTCACACGCTCAGGCTTCTCAGAAAGCTGCTATCCTGATTACAATACATGCTACCGCTTGTTGGGGACCCATATAAGTTGGGAAATTTGAAGAAAAGGGCCTTACCCCATCAAGCTTGCTGCCAGAGTCTACTAAGTAAATATTTGCCCCACATAATTTTTTATCAAAATCCATGGTACCTCAAAAATACATTTGAATTCAGCGTGGCTTCCATTACTCATAGCATCATTTAAAAATAAATGAAAGCAAAAATAATTTGCTTATGAAAGCATTCATTTTATAGGGGCATAATTAGTATTCTGTTAATAAAAATTACATGTATTTGAAAGGCTTTCTCAAGCAAGCATGGTTTGATTTTTTGCTTATTTAAATCATTTTTTCTGAATAATATACTATTTATTGTGTATGATTTTAAAACCATTTGGGGTTTGTAAATGCTTTCGTTTTGAACAACACACACAACAAACTGTCTGATTCATTTGTCTGAGGGTTCTCATAGCACTCTGTGCATCTTCTTCTCTCTATTAAATTATTTGCCAGCTTCCTTTATTAGCTTGTAAATGTCTACAGGAAAGAAGCTGTGTTTCTTATGGCGGCGCACTTCGCAAGGAGCAGAAACCACAGCCACTGCTGGGCAGTGCATTCTGATTCATCGGTGTCCTAGATAAGGTGTCAGCACTGTGAATTATCGCACTTTGTAGCCCAATGCCTGACCCAAAGTGCCACTAGACTCCCGTTAAGAACATAGCAACAACAACCCTAAAAAATCATGGCATCACTTTGGTTGTGACTCATGGCAAACCCAACGGGACAGGGGAGAAATGCTCCTTTGAGTTTCTGAGGCGGCCCCTCTTTACCAGAGTAGATAACCTTTCTCGCTCCCTCAGAGCGGCAGGGAGATTTGAACCGCTGATCTTGCAGTTAGCACATAATATACTAGGCCTTCAATAGATTAAAGGTCATTGGACACTTAGGTAAGTAATAAAAGCAAGCCAACTACATAAAATCACCTTTGGAAGAGGATAAGTACAGGGGTAAGTTCGAGTGCATTATTTCTTATAGCAGAAGCTCAATGTTTCCTTTGAATATACTTGTCTTATGTTCCTGGTAGACTTGTGAGACTATTATCCTCCGAAAACTAATGAAAATGAATGGGATCATTCACTCTTTTGTCCCAATAAACAGAAGGAAATTGATCAAAATCGGGCATCAGAGGAAGAAAATAATAAGAAATGAGAGCCTAAATTTGAGAGCTAACCTGGTACAGACTTCCTGTGATGATTACCCAATTTAATTATGGAAGCCGGTTGATATGAGAGACCTGTGATGTGATGGGATGTACTAAAAGCATGGCAGAAGCTGCCTGTGTGTGCCCTTTCTTTCTGTGCATTTAAATGTGGAACACTAGCCTTGCTCTACTTCATGCTGATGGAGATGGAAGGGGGAGACGGAGGTGGAAGCTTGCCACTGAATTTGAATTATGTAGGGAACATAGCCGTGTTGTACTCTCTTGTCAATATCTCCTTCCAGCTGGTGCTGACATAATTAGGCACATCAAGCACAGAAGAAGACATTTTAAATTCAAAGCGCTGTTCCAAGCCCTGTGAGTAGCTATGAAAGGTGCCTGAAGTAATCAATAACACATGGTAAGGTGTGCAGTTCTAGTAGGTTATCCACCCACCTCAGGTCTATTATAAGACATGAGGAAGAAGAAGAGCCAAGATTTTTTTAACTTCTTAAAGACTGGCCTTGTTTTAAGAGTTGGGGTTGGATAGTGTGTATTTTCAATAGGGAAAAAAAATGCTTGCAATTGAATCTTTCACTATCGGCATAAAGCAGATAAATGTACATTCCCTACAACCAGACATGTCATCTCTTGTGTTTTCACTACTCCTTCAGCATCTAGCCTGGAGAATGCGACTGAGTAGGTTGCTGATAAAAATTTGTCTCACTAGATTAAGAAGTAAACAAGAGAGGCCTCAAAAACTCCTCAGAAAAAAATTCCAGTATCTTTAAATTCTTATTACCTATGACCTTTTTGAAGCACTGCCTCCTCTAACCTACAGTATGGGATCACTTACATGGGTTATTAAAAAATGTAGATAAAGCAAGCACTGTAGTACTCAATTGATGTTCTGTTATAATAGGAGACAGGCATGATTGTATGGTTGCAATTATGAGACATACCATTTACCTGGATTTTTAAGCCCAACTCAGACTCCTAACTCCTACTGTCTTATCCAACTCTCCTCTCCCTCTTACACACCCCATTTTCCCCATTCTTTGCAATAGCTTTACATTCATGCGTATGTCTTTTGAAGAGCTTACCCTTTTAAACTCTGTCTCCCTGCCCATTGCAAGAGGCTCTTGGATTCCACTGAACAGACTTATCAAGCACTTCCGTAGACAAAGAAAAATTTTAGTGCCAGCTGAGATTAATTTCTCACCTGCTTCAGATATGTAATTTCACTGTCATTCATAGAAAGTTCTGTCAGTACTGAAAAAAGGCACCATATGGAACAAGGTCCATAAACACCTTTCTAAAACATGTGGAGTATAAATTTAGTTTGTGATCCCCAAGACTGAAATGATCAAACCGCCAAATGGAATCCTAAGGATATCTTGAGGAAGAAAAGTGAAATGGTTGAGTTCCTGAGTCCGACAATTCTATCATTTCTATTTGCTTGGTGTATAAATAGTTATTTTTTACTATTAAATCCACATTTTAAAAATAAAAGGACTTGAAAACACTATATAAAATGAGTAGAGGAATAGTTACGTCTTGCACAATTGAAAGTCTATGGCATAAAACATAAGCAGGCCCTAGTGAAATCCACTGCCATCCTGTCTGTCTTCAACTCTTGCCAACCCTCTGCAGGGATCTGAGACTGCGATCATTTAAAGGGAACTGGCAACCCCATCTTTCACTCACAGAGTGTCTAATGGTTTTGAACCATCAACCTTGCAATTACCAATTGTTTCACCTACCTGATAGTACCACCAGGATGGCTTGTTGGTTGCAATAAATTTTAAGCTGTCTACATTACTCTCCATGAAAGTACAATTTAAAGCATACACTGGCACTACAGACTGAGCAAGTGGGCAGGATTTTACAATATGTCATGTATGCATATCACCCATTCATAATTTCAGACCAAACAACAGAGCCAAACCTTGTGATATGACATAAAATAATACCTTTTTTCCACTGAAACCTGTCAATACTGCCATCTGACACAAATTGCTTCTAGTAAAAGGATGTTTCACACTAATAAAAATGGGGTGAAACCTGGAAGATTCTTTTTCTTTGTAATTGGAAGGGAAATGATAATTAGGATTATAATCTTCCAATACCAGTTAGCTCTCTTTCATACAAACCAAATGTCCATTTTCATATTGGACCTGTCTTAAAAATTTTCAATGGCTGTTCAATAGCTTTTCTGGGAGTAGGTACTCTGAGGAGGATGAGATGTCAAAGAGATTTATGAAGGCAACTTAGTGTGAAGGATAAAGGGAGGAAACAGAAGTAAGTAGGAAGAGTCTTCAGACCACAAGGAAAGTCTGCTACCTGGAAAAGAAGTAGAGAAAGGAAGGAGAACTGGACAGGAAGACCCTCACAGGATGATCCTAAGAAAATTTGGGCTATGCCTAGGGAATTCCAAGCAAAAGTTGTCCTTCAAATTATTTCTGTTTCCTAGAAAAATGGACCTGTACAGTACTTATCAATCTCTACTGGAAGCAGCTGAGGGAAGTCTTCCTGCACATCCTCATCATGTACCCAGTGGAGCAAAAGTGGGAAAGCCAGACAACTGTGCTTCCCTAGAGATCTAAGCTGTGCATTTCCATAGCTGCCATTTTCTTAATTAGAAAGAGAGGGAAAGAAAAAAAATTGATTATTTTTTGTTTGCTTGTTTATAGCTTGGTTTGTCTAGTTTTGTTTATTTTGACAAAAATGTATATAGATGGAGCACATACCTATTCATCAATAGCGATATGAACATCTCATTGATAAAGAGCCCATATTTTACACTATTTCCCTGATCTCTATCCATATTGTTTTATCAATGTTAACTTACACTCACAACCATCACCCAGCGCCAGCGAGTTGGTTTTGAATCATAGATACTCTGTTGGACAAAATAGAAGTGCCTCAGAGGTTTTTCAAAGCTACAAATCTGTCTGTAAGTGGACAGCCGTGGCCTTCTCCTTTGAAATGAGACTTCAAAGGGGACTTAGTGGGTTCAAACCAAGTCCCTTTGGGTAACAGCCAGGTCTGTTAGCCACAGCACCAATAGGGTTCCTTAACTGAGACTCTCTGTCCTCTAAAGGCACTCTGTCTGATAACTATCTGTTAGACTTCCTGCTGCTTCCTTCTTCTCATATAAGTTGTGATTTACAAGAATGTAATGCCCGAGATGAGCATTCTGTTTTATATGAACAACGTTGTTTGGTTGCAAACTGACTCCAGGGGGTAGCTTTGATTCAAGTCTTCAACGTTGTTTTTCAGAGGGTAGATTGGGTTCTTCCCATCTGAATATATCCAGTGTAAATGTTTTTGTCCAGAAATATGTTATTTTTAAAGACTTGTTAAAAATGTGAATATGGCATCTGTGCCTTTAAATAAATTGAAGAGCTCTTATCTTTGTCTTCCTAGAAAAATCTCTCCTTACAAATTCTAAACAGGGCATCTTCAAAGGAAGCCCTTTGGGCTATCTAGTTCACAGTTTGCAGTTTGAGCTTGCAAAATCTGTTATTCCATGAATGCATTAATCCACTTAATAAGCATAAAGTAAGGAATTCCTAAATACTGGGCAAAGCAGATATCTTTGCTCTCTTTTCCCCCTAATCCCCAAAGTCTTACTATGCACAAGATATCATTTAACTCAGCAAATTACAGTCAATCCAAAATCTAGGATGCACTGTGCCAGTAAAAGAGTAGTAATTCAGAAGTATCTGGTGAATAAAAGGATGGACTTATTCAAAGCTCACTTTAGTGTCAACCAAAGGAATGGATGTGTAATGGAATCCAACTAGCCAGAAGAAACAAAATGCCCTGGGACCCACTCAGAGGACTGTCCCCATAAAACCAACCTCAAAGACTAAACCACCCTGACCGCCTGCATTGAAGTGGACTCCTAGCAATCCTTTCGGAGAGGGTAGACCTGGCTATGTGGGTTTCCAAGACTAACTCTTGGGGACCTGAAAGCTCCCATTTTCCTGTGGAGCGAGCAATAACTGCCAACTCCTGATTTTGTCTTTGGCCACCAAATGCATCTCCACTCTGGCACAACAAACTTTCACTTCTCGGAAACCCTTATGCAAAATAATGTATTATCAGTAAGCAAAAAGTTGAGAACTGTCAAAGTTGAAGTTAGTGAATCCATTCGGCTTTCTGTTAAAATGTTTCCTGCTTTGGGGAAACAGAGTTGACTTTGCCTTTGTGCAAATTATTATGCTTTTTTTTTTTGTTTGCTTTTTAAAGCCGCACTTTTTACAGTTTAATCTTAGAAGATAATATAAAGCCCAGACTATAAACCACACACTTTAATGACATTTCCTTCAGACTGAAAATATATTTTTTTATAAAAAGCACAGAGTATTTTAGCCTGACTTGAAAACATCTGATTTTCCCGTTTCCAGCTAACTCTATGGTTTTATAAACTCAGTTTCCAATAACATCATATTCTATTAAGTTTAATAAGAAAAATTAATAAAACAAAACCATAACTTTAGAAGCAGATGGTGCTAGGTCCTTTTTCAGTCATGACATGTTATACAAAGGTGTTTTATAGCACTAAGTCAAGCAGGAAACTGTAGTGATATTGTGGTATAGGAAAAGGGGACCAAAACATCTTTTTTCTTTCAGCTCTATGGGCATTTAAGAGAGTACAAGAGTGTCTGTTATCACAATGGAAGAGAGTCAAACAGACTAAAATCCACCTTTATGTTTACACACAATTTCCTGAAGGCTTGTAAGTCACCTGGTAGTAGCTATTTTCATATCCCTCCTGAAAGACCACTGAGGAATTAACTACAGGGTTTGAAAAGTTGAAGGCATGTTTCAGCTCTGCAGGATTTGTACAAACGATCAGATGCTACCCAGGTTTGTGAGACAGACATTTATTACATATTCATCGTCTGGCCTATTTTAGGTCTTGCTGTATAGCTCTATACTTTTAAATAATAGAAAATCATTACAGGTAATGATTATAGGAGGTCTTGATTTAATTGGCCAATTTGGGAATTAAGTCTAAAGGGTTTTTAATTGTTATTTTGTAAGCTTTTAGAGTTTCCAGTTACCCCTGTCAGTTCCTGCAAAATAACAAAATGCATTTTGTAGTTAAAGTGAGAATATTTTCCCTGTTGAAAATTGCCTGTTTTTATTATTGTAAGTATTGGTCCACTGAACTTAGCTCAGCCTCCGAGGTCTCAGCGAGAACGCTATGATTAATGAGGTAGCCATTAATGTCAGTAGATTGAACAACCAAAATCTGATTATATTAAAGTGCTTCCCAAACATTAGGGTCACATTAACAGTTTATTGAAACAAGCTGATAAAATTTAAAATGGTCATCTAATTCCCTTGGGTTCCTAATTGTTGCATGATAAATCACTCTGTAGAGAAATCTATTACAATGTTCCAAATGAGAAAATGTAATTTGCTGTACCATTACGAGGGTGTTTGGAGCACTTCAGGTCTTTTACAGGAGGAGTTTGCTAGAATGAGAGAGGTGGGGAAAGGTTCAGACTTTTTAAAGGGGTCTGGCCTTGAATAAAACCGCTGAATGATAAATCTCCCAACTATGAGTTGGGGAAGAAAAAAAGGATTCATTTTATGAGCCCACATTATGTAAAAACAAATTACATTCAAGTTCCTTAGGACTCGATTACTGAAGGTTCAGTGTGAATGAACCTTTATTGATGTTCACATACTCCTTAGAAGGAAATTGCTGCAGAAATCAGCGGTATGCTATGAACAAGTTGAAATATTTCTTCATCGTAGCAGGCTGATCAAATTCTCTCCTTAGACTAATGTCTCTGATTTAGAAGGGTCCTTTTAAGAGGCCCAACCAGAAGTAGTAATGTCTTTTCAGCTTGTCAGATGCCCTCGTGGGGCCGTGGCTACAGTGCCCACTTATATACAATTCCAGAAGTGGTCTGACTGTTAAGTATATTGTTAAGTAGTTGTGACCAATGTTCTTGGGGGAAAAAACACTGGGAAAGGGAGGGTAGGAAAAGGTGAGCTTTTCCGGGAAAGGCTTGAGAGAGCGGTGACCCCAATATCTTCATACAGCTGATCACATGGTTTTTAAAAAGACTATGTACGTAAACACCAGTATTGGGAAATGCTAAGAAGATGGGGTTTCATAGATTTGGAAGTGCTGCTAATTCACTTGATTACTTAAATTTCGAGACAAAAAATGGTTTCTAGGAAGCTTTCCTTTACCCTGTCCCTTCCCACATGGAATGGATTTGAGCCTTCTTTCTTCTTCTTCTTTTTTCTTTTCTGTATTTAAAAGAGGTCTATGTACAAGAAGAATTGAACATTGAAAAAGCATTCCAGCTCAGTCTAGTTCAAGGTCTTAACTTCAATATTAGCCCATATGTCTGATACCAATCTATAAAGTCCACTTCAGACTCATGAAACATGCACAATGAAGACAAATGAAGAACGATCACCAACCAGTGGGTAGAAAGTCTTTGGATTCAGTCATGTTGCAAGTTTCTCAGTGCTGGCAGAGGTCTTTCTGTGATTTCTCCTGCTTCAGAAGTCTGGTAGCATCAGGGTAGATTCACGTGGCTTCTCCTCAGGGATGTCTTGCAGGAAGTCAGCCTTGTCAGTGGAGTGTCTCTAAGGAAGTGAGAGTGTCTCCTGCTTCCAAGAAGGGAGTACCAGAATTCTCAGAGAAGGCCATGCCCACAAAGAGGTTTCACTGACTATCTCCAGACTGACAGGCTAGACTCCACCCCTACACTCTTAATCTTCAAATTGATACCAGAGTAGGTAACTACCACACCCAGACACCATCCTCAGATGTGTAACCTAAATAAACATTCCCTGTCAATTTACTGCTGCAGCTGTTGTACAATAAAGTTTTACTTGCATGTGATCCTTTTTCTCCAACAGTTTATTGACACATAACTTACATATCATATAATTTAGAAGTTCAATTGTTCAATTCTCTCAAGAGGAATTGCACAATCACCACCACATCTATCTTAAAGCACCCCCTCCATGGTTAAATCCCCTTCAATATGAGTTGTCCAATCATGATCACTTTTACTGTGTCCTTCCCACTTCTTGCCTCATTAACCACTGCTGAAATCCCCTCTCCCTTCCTATTGCGCACCCCCACCCCTGCATCCCCCAGATCAGTTATCATTATCATTACACAGTCACTTCTCTTGTGTATCACCACTGGGAAACCTGACAGAAAACAATAAAAAACAAATCACACTAAGGTGGTAGGGGTAAGATTACATTAGTCTAAAGAGTCTTCTTTCCTGTGTTCATCTGACTGCTGCCCAAGTGTTTAACAGAGAACTCACCAAATTCCAAGGGTAAATTAAAAAAAAATCTCTACTAAAGTCATAGAAATCTTCATGAAAGAACAATTCAACAGAGGAAATGCTACCTGGTCCTGTGCTGCCCTCACAATCATTCCTGTGGTGGAGCCCATTATTGCAATCACTGTGTCAATCTGTCTCATTAGGGGACGTCTTCCTTTTCACTGACCCTCTATTTCACAGACCCTCTGTTTCTCAATCTGTTCTCCAGACTTATACTGCTGAAAGCAGGGTTTCCCTCTCCCACCCATCCTTGAAGAATTCTAGAGTCCTAGGTTCATCCCACATCCAAACAGCAGTTTGGCCAGACTTTAGGGATTCCCATTGAGCTCCTTGAAAATGTACTATAAATTGGGGAAACAAAAAAAAATCCCCAAAGGTGCAAGATTAGAGATGTAGCTTGAATGGAGTAAGATTTCCTAATGAATTTCTTCTAGAACAGCTCCTTGAAGAAGGAGCAAGCGTCTTATCTTGATGGGAAACAATTCCATCATGAAACTTCCCTGGCCTTTTTTCACCAGTGCAACTTTTCATTTCTTTTTTTTTTTTTTTTTTTGCTTGTTCGTTTTGGGGGGAGCATCACTGTCCTCTGGTGGTCGCGAGAGCTACCCAACCTTGTTCCTGGAGAGCCACCGCTGGACTTGAAGTACCAAGCCCGTGGGCCGCAGTCCCACACTCAACCACTATGCTGCCGGGTCTCAGTCCCAGACTTTTCATTTCTTAAAACATCCTTATAACATGCCCTGAATGATCATCCAAGGAGATGATGTACTTAGGGATAAAAATTCTATACATATTCCCAAGAGTTTCTTTCCCTGCCACAACCCCCAACCCCAAACAAACAGACCAAAACAAAAGTTGCAGGCAGCAGAACTTTTCAGGATGACCTCTCTACCTCGAATTTAACTGTCCCAACGATCTCCTCAGAAGGCACTTTAGCGATTGGACTTATTTAAGGTACCCTAATGTTTATTTCACTAACTTGAATAACTGTCAGAATTTGTCTTCAACCATTCTCTGCTTGTAGAGACCTGTTTAGGTATGCTTTTTTGGAATAAACCTGCAGATGTATGAACTCAAACCCTGGTAGCTCTTTTCTTCTTATTTCATCCTATATTTTGTGATCGTGTGTCTCTGTGACCTTTCCAGGCAAGGACAATGGGTATATGTTGAAACAGTGCAATTCCTGCTCCTATTTCAGGGACTGCGTAGCAATTGTGGCATAGGAAGAATGGTATAATAACAGTTCATGAAATGCATCAACATGATTACCTCCAGCTTACAAATGAAGCTCTCAAATGCTTGTTGAGTAAAATCAAGCTTAAAATTTTATTAACTTCTCACACAAGACCCCTTGAGCTGGTATGGGAACAACCCCATGTTTTGTTTTTAAGCTCAATTCTCTGTTCTCTCTTTCCCTTATATCAAGACAGCCTGTTGCTGCTGCTGTTAGGTGCCCTCCAGGTACCCATCGCGACGCTTTGCACAACAGAGGCGATGCTGCCTGCTCCTGGGCCATCCTCACAGTCGTTCCTGTGGCTGAGCCCATCGTTGCAGTCACTCTCCCATTAAGGGCCTCCTTTTCCCGTGATCCTCTGTTTACCCAAGCATGAATTTCTTCTCCAGGGACTGGCCCCTCCAGACAGAATACCCACAGTATGCAAGATGAAGTCTCTATATCCTTGCCTCTATTATTCTGGTCGTTCTTCTTCCAAGACAGTTTTGTTGTTGTTGTTTTAATAAATCATTTTATTGGGAGCTTTTAACACAATTCATTCACCAATTGTACCAAGCACATTTGTACATATGTTGCCATCATTTCTGAAACATTTTCTTTCAACTCGAACCCTTCTTATCAGCTCTTTTGTCCCCTCCTTTCCCCCTCCTACCCTCATAAATCCTTGATAATTTATAAGTTATTTTTAAAGTCATTTTATTAGGGGCTCATCCAACTCTTATCATGATCAATTCACCCACCAATTGTATGCAGTCCACATTTGCACATTTGTTGCCATCGTCATTCTTGAAGCATTCTCCTTGCACCTAGGCCCTGGTATCAGCTCACCATATTGCCCTCTCCCTTCCCACTCTGTCCTCCATGATCCCTTAGTAATTTACAAAATATCATTATTCTGTCATATCATATACTCTGATGTGTCTCTTCACCACTTCCCTGTTGACTGTACCCCAGGGAGGAGATTAGAGGTAGATCCCTGAAATTGGTCCCCCCTTTCTACTCCACCTTCCCTCTACCCTCCTGGTATCACCACTCTCACCACTGGTCCTGAAGGAATCATCTGTCCTGAATTCCTCATGTTTCTGATTCCAATGTAAGTCCCCTGGTCTAGCTGGATTTGTCAGGTAGAATTGGGCTCATGATAGTGGGTGGGAGGAAGCATTTAAGAACTAGAGGAAAGTTGCATATTTCATTGTTGCTGCGCTGTACTTTGACTGGCTCATCTTCTCCCTGGGACCCCTCTGTAAATGGTTGTCACTTCACCTATTGATAGGTTTTGGGTCCCCAATCTGTATTCCCTCTCATTTATAATGATATAATTTCAAGTTCTTTGATGCCGGATACTTGATTCATTCAACACTTCGTAATCACACAGACTGGTACACTTCTTTTATGTGCCATGCCAGATTTGTTTGTCCTTTCAGCAGTCCATGGTACTTTTATTACTCTTTGCCGGCACAATTAAAATATATCAATTCAAATTCTTCCTCTGTCTTCCTTATTTAATATCCAACTTTCACATTCATAAGGCACTTGAACATTCTTGTTAATTGCTGCCTGGGGTTCATTTACGTGAGAATCAATCCAATGGCAATGAGTTTGAGTTTTGTTTTAGTCAGCTCTGAATCATGCAATGTTACATGTAATAGTATACAATACTGCACAGTTCTGCACTAGCCTTACAAAGTGTAGCTTCATTTTTGGAGATATTGTCTCAATTCATCTCGAGATCTTTGTCTTTTTCATTAACTGGAAGGTCAGCAAAAAAGTTAAAAAAAAAAAAAAGGTCAAGCATGATATCCTCCATGATTGATTCTTCCTAATGGCATGTGAAAACTAAGCAAGACAAAGTCTCCCTCTCCTTGCTCCTAAGGAACACGCCAAGACTGATTTTATACAAGAGGAACTGCATATTCCTAGTCCTTCTTCTCTTACCTATGTCTTGAATACTTTTTCATCTTTCTCTTATTTCCTCAAAGCTTCAATACCTCTTACTTAGTCTTCATTATTATTAGTTAATAATAGTGTATTCAAACAAAACATCTACACATTACTGCTATTAATTATTCCCCATATCAATGTCTGTGCATACCTTTAAACTCAACCATCTTCCCAATGACAATGGATCCACTCTTTAATACGGAAGGCCAATCATTCTGCTTTTCAAAAGAATCTCATCCTCATTCACTTCCCTGAGGGTGAAAACCTTCCATTTTTTTATCTGCCCCATCTGTTCCTTCAACTATTCTCTCTCTGTTGAATCATTGCTATCAATTTTCAAGCACACTATACTTTCCACTGTATTAATATAAAAGATAACATATTTTAATGAAAATAAAAACAAAGTTAAAGCTTCCTATAGTCCTATGCCTTTCATTTCATTATTTTTCATTAGTGAAGAACTCTTCAAGATGTATATCTATGCTCCCTGCCTCCTCTTCTTTACCCTATGATACCAACTCCCATTATACTCTCAACAGCTCCTCTGAAATGGGTACTTTTTAAGGACACCGGTGACCTCTAAGAAGCCCAGGTGGTGTAGTGGGTTATTCATTGGGCTGTTAACACAAGTTCAATAGCCAAAACCAACCAGCCACACTACAGGAAAAAGAGAAGGCTATCCATCCCATCAAGTTTTAAAGTCTCAGAAATCCAAAGGCTCATTTGACTCTGCCTATGAGTCAGAATTAGCTTGATGGTAGTAGGCATGAATGAGAATGACCTCCTAGCTGTAAAACCATCAGTAATGTCAGAACTCATTTTACCCTACTTCTCAGCATCATTATTCAGCTAAACATTACGACTTCTATCCCCTTTCAATTTTCCCTGACCACCCCTATCCTTTCCAAGATTTACTCTCATCTTCCCTCTAGTCCAGGACTTGCTCTTGTTCTCACTGTCCACTGTCTCAAGTTTCTTCCTACCTTGTTGCATTTTCCTTTTTTCAATACTCTCAATGACTGAATATTTCTTAATATGTACTCCCCAAATAACCTTATTTCATCCTACTATTGAAAGTTCAGATTAAATCTCCAGTCTGGATCCTGCCCAGAACTCCAGATTCTTGGCCAAAGCTGCCTTTTTCTCAACCCCACATTAATATCTAGTAGGTCAAAATAAATTAAATTAAAATATCTAGCAGGTCTCTCAAAGAGAACATGCCCAAAAGAAAAAACATCAACCAATCTTAATTTCTTCTTTATTCAGACTGCCTCAATCATAGATTTTCTCTTCTCTGATAGTGGCAGCTCATCCTTTTCATTTCCTAGAGACCAGAAGCTTGGAGAACACAAAGAAATTAATGCCTCTAATTTCCCTATTACTTCCTCAAAAATTGGCAAATCAAGTTACATCTACATTTAAAAAGAATGACAGCCCCAACTGTATCTCACCACTTCAACTGTGAGCATGCTTGTTGAAAACGCCATGCATTGTGCTCAGGTTTATGGCTTGCACTTTTTAAATCTTTTTTTGTTTTGTTTTGTTTTGTTTTGTTTGTTTTGTTTTGGGGCATCACTGCTCTCCGGTGGTGGGAGTAGGAGGCCCAACCCCACTGCTGGAATTGAACCTCCGTCCCAGTGGGCCGCAGTCCCACACACAACCACTACGCCACCGGGGCTCAGCCCTTAAATCTTATTTAAGAAATAAATGTTCTTATTTCCAGGCTGGAAAGCATCATGCACTCCTTGTCCACTGTACCTACAAGTGCAGCTCTAGTTCTTAGGCGGCAGGTATGCTTTATTGCTCTGCCCCCTCTGGTTTTATTTTTCTCCAAAGCACCTATCATTTTCTAATATACTATTCAATTTACTTGTTTAGGTTTCTATTGTCTGTCTCACCACATTAAGATTACTGTTCACAAAGGCAATGATTTCTATCTATTATTGTCACTACTAAATCCCTACAACAGAGAAGAATGCTCAACACAAGTCGATGCCTAATGGGGGTTTTGAATTAAGAAGTCAATAATTCCTTCACGAATTTTAAACCTTTCAGTGCTTCACACATATCTTGAGTATTCTTCCAATTAATTTCTGGAGTTTCCCAAATGAATAAAAAATGGCTCCAACAACATTTTCTCAACCAAATATAGCATATATGAAGTCTACGTGTGTGTGTGTGTGTGTGTGTGAGAGAGAGAGAGAGAGAAACTTTACAAAGTTTATGGAAGAATGGGATGAAAAGACTCTGGCTTTTTCTCCACAAACCTTTTGCAGCCTTCCTCATCTATTTGCTAAAACAAAACTCCATGGAAGTATGGATAGGACTTTCTCAGTCTCTCTTGTCATGGTCTCTTCCTTCAGTGCTCAGAAAACTGTCCATCAGAATAGAGTGCTATCCAGAAGTAGGAATAAAATACCTATTAGCTTATTATAATAATATAAATACAGCTTATAAATATAATACTGAGTAAGGGAAATCAAACATCACAGAGTCTAGATCATATCATTCAATTTGCATACAATAAATTACAGGTCAAAGTAATTTATACTGTTAGAAACTAGAATCATTATTATATTGAGGAAGAGTGATAGTTATCAGGGAGCAAGGGGAATCTTCTTATTGGTAATGTTCTGATTCTTCATCTGAGGCAGATCAAATCAATAAAACACTCTTAATACTTAAAAATATGTTTTATGGGCTGCCTTATATCCTCCCTTTGTTCTGTGCTGTCTGTGTGTACCAATTTCCAAACTCCTTTCATTACTAAACTTTTAGTACCTCTTCACATCTAAAGGAATGAGCTTTCCACTCTCTTACAATATTTCAAACTTCTATTAGCTAACATATTCAAGGAGGTATCCTGCATTTTCTATAAAAAGTGTACTCTAGATCATTAAATAGTAGATAAGAGACATTCCCTTTTATAGAAGCATTCTAGCTAATAATGAAAAGAAAATGAAGAAATCATTATAGCATTGGAACATTCTTATATTGCCATATCTCCTGTATCAATGGATCTAGGCATTGATCATCAGTGGCTCCCAATATTCTAAAATAGAGTGACAATGAGACATCTTGTACCTCCAAATAGAAAGTAAATATCTTTGGTAGCTTTACCATAAAATAAAGATAATAGCAATTGTACCTGAATTTTTTCATCTCCCACAGTCCAGCTAGCAATCTACAGAAAATACAGAAGACAGAGAGATGTCTGTGGTGAACTCAACAGGCAACTTAATTTTTCTCAACAAATGAATTGCAAAATTCAAAGCAGTTAATGGAGACGAGATATCGAACTTCAACCTATAACAATGCATATCTTATTTGAATCTTGATGTAATTGCTCACTAAGTAAAGTAATTGTGGCATTTATAAAATAATTTTAGTTTTAACAATAGATAAATATTTGGCAATATTAAGGTTTTTAGATATGAATTTGTAGTATAGGTCATAATGTTTAAAAGAGTGAGTGTCTTATAGACAGAAAGACTATTAGATGGAATGAAAAAAATGCATCTTTCATCTTGGCCTTTTCCTCCATTATATAAATGCATTTAAGCCTGTTTGAATGCATTGACATTATATTGCAATTATGATTTGGGAAAATATATCAACACAATATTTACTTTTCCTACACTATCTAGAACAAAGGCATTGATGAGGCAGGCTCCTGGATTGAAGAGACTAGTAATTGAGATGAATCACAAGTGGATGCAATGCTAGTAGCACTCATGCCTCTATGCCAAGAACTTTAGAATACAGCTACTTGGCCAACTGATTGGAAGACGGCTATATTTGTGCCCATTCCAAAGAAAAATAACGCAACACAATGTGGACATATCAAATATTAATATAATATGCAGGTAAATTTTTGGTGAAGACTACTCAAAAACCCTTTCAGCAGTACATCAGCCAGAAAGTTGAGCTGTTGAGCTGTTTCAGAAGAGGTTATGTGATAAGAGATCTTGGCTCAAACTAGAGAATTCAAGAAAAATGGTTACTTGTGTTCTATGGACTCTGTGAAAGCATTTGAGTATGTCATTCCTAACAGACTACTGATAAGAGTGCAGGAATGGGAACTCTTGACCTCAGATTTATGTTCATGTGGAATGTATGCATAGACCAAGAGGCAGCTATTTTAATCAAGTAAGGTGTTTGCAAACAGGAAAAAATATTTCAGGGATCTCCTTTTACCACACTTTTGCAATCTGTTTGCTGAGCAAACATTTTGAGAAGTTGGACTGTCTAAAGAACACAACATTAGTATTAGAAGAAGTCGCATTAACAGTTGTATGCTGATGACACTACTGTAATTGCTGAAAGAGGATTAAAAATACTTAATTAGACAAATAAGGAACAGTATGATAATGGAGAAAATATTCAAGTTACCAAGAATCTCATTACTTGGATCCATAGTCAATGATCGTGGAAACAGCAGTCAAGTAATCAAACAATGTATTGCATTGGGTAGATTTGCTGTGAAAGATTTCTTTAAAGTGTTCAAGAACAAAGATGTCACATTGAAGACTGATATGCACCTGACCCACACCATGGTGTGTTTGGTTATCACACAGCCATGTGAAAGTTGGATATTGAATAAGGAAGATTGATGAAGTTATGCCTTTAGTTATAGTGCTAGTGAAGGATGTTGAATATGCCACGGAATCCAGAACAATGAACCCATGTCTCGAAAGAAGTACATCCCAGAATGTTTCTTAGAAGTGAGGACGAGGGGACTTTGTTTTACGATGGTTTGGTATGCTGTCCAGTCCTCAGAGAAGGGCATCATGCTTGATAGAGGGTCAATGAAAGAAATGGCAAATCCTCAGAGAAATACATTAACACAGAGCCTTCAACAATGGACTTAAAATATATATTTATGAAAATGACAAAGAAATGGGAAGTGTTTTGTTCGGTTGTATATTGGATGGTGATGAGTTTAAACCAATGCAATGTCATCAGTATTCTGTGGTAATACTTTTTGACTTACCCTCATAGGTAGCTCATTCAGCTGTTTTTCAATATTTGAAAGAATTCACCGAGTATTTAGTATCTCCTCCCTGAATGGTTTCTGTTCAATGTAGTTTTCCCCTGTTATCCTTCAAAAACTTTTAATATTTGATCCTGGTAATATTGGAAGTGGGGGGCATGGGTGTCAGAGTGAAAGAAGAGGAGCCCCCTGTTAATAGTAGGGTTGCTATGTAGAATACAGGGCACTATCTTAAATTTGAATTTCAGATAAAGAGTGTGTAAACATTGGATTATAATTGAAGCTAAATTATTGCATGGGACATATTTATATTAGAATTTATTTTATACCCAAAATCATATTACACAGGATGTCCTCATTTGGAAATTAGCAAGTGAAATGACAATCTGGACATTAGGGATCTTCCATCACTAACTCCTTTTCGAAATAGACCACTTTCACACTCAATTCTCATTATCCCCTAAATAGAAAGGGATTGGAATGTTAGGGGGTTTGTTGCTTTGTTTAGTTTTTAGTTCAGTTTCAGCACCAAAACATTATCTCCCCACTTGAAATTATCAGTTTTTTTCATCACACTCACTTTTCAATAAGTTATTATAGAGGCTTGTATTGGGAGGATTTATAAAAAAACAGAAGTGCCAATCAGTAGTTACAAGAAACAGTGCCAGAAGCAGCATCAAAAACCACAAGAGTCTCTTGTAGGCTGTGTTTCATACATCTATGTGCATTTCTCACATTTAAAATTATACATAATGCGTTTGTCTTATTAAAAATAGAAGCAAAGAGAAAGTACTTCCATCCATTAATCTCCTTCAGATGACTTATCCTCTTCATCCCCCACCCCACCATACAACTGGTTTGGAATTTCTCATTTCTCTTTTGCTTTCCAGTCTTTGCCTCATTCTTTATCTGTTCCATGAAACAAAATCAACAGTAAAAATTAAAGAGTCATGAAACCAATGAAGGCATGATTTGTGAGATCAATGGGGAAAAAAAAGGCAAACCCTCAAAGAAACACATTGACACAGAGCCTTCAACAATGGGCTTAAAATATATATTTATGAAAATGACACAGAGTTGGGAAGTGTTTGGTTTGGTTGTATATCGATCAGATGATTATGAGTTTAAACCAATGCAGTGATATCAGTATCAGTTCTGTGGTAATACTTTTTTACTTACTCTCATAGGTAGTTCTTTCAGCTGTGTTTGAATCTTTGAAAGAACTCACCAAGTATTTAGTATGATTTAAGTAGCACTTCCTCAGAAAGGGAGCTGCTCCCTTACATTAGAGAGATTGTTGGTTTGTGGGATGTGTCTTATGTGTCTCTTCCTCAACTGATGGCAGTTCACAAAGTGCAGTTTCAGTCAACCATACAAAACTCCACCTGGACCTAGCAGGACCAATGGGTACAAAATGATTCCTCATTCTCGCCATCTCTCCAACTCAAGATGACATTGGCAACTTAGAGGATGAGAATAGCCTCTATTTAAAGCAAGAACATTTTCTACTTTGTTTATGAAAACTTCTCCCAGGAATTTTCAAAAAGCCTTGGCTACCATCAGACCAGTTCTTCCCTCTACTAGCAATGTGAAATTGACAAGAAGATTCCTCAGTATTCCTAAACCATAGCTTTTTTTTCTTATAATTGGAACAATCCAAACTTAGTAATGCTAGGTTATTATTGATTTTTAGAGAGAGAGAATAAAACTCCCCTCTATGAAGTATGTGTGTGTGTGCCTTTTTTAGAGTATGTATTCAAAGTACCATCTATTCCTCCAGGAATACATGACTGTTTAATATTTTCCTCTTTGAAATATCTCTCAAAAGTAGCTCATGAAGAAAATCTCAACACATGCCTAAACATTACCATTATGGAGTCTCCTTGAAAGAAACGTCCCCTAGTTTAATGTCATTGTTGATTAAACTGCCCAATGGCACTGACCCAGGCTCCCAGAAAGCAATATTGAAATAAGTGCATCTGCTGCAATGTTAGAGTGACCACTAGCTCGGTGGCTGCCCTAAAATAAGATCCAGAACTAGATGACGCCTCTAAAACTGGAGATCATGCCCCAATATAGTATTTTTAAGTCAAGTCCCTATAACCAATACGAAAATAACAGTATACTTCCCAAACAAAATTCGCCACACAATTGCCTCCAAAGAAGTACAAGAATTTGATCCAATGTTTCCAAAGCCTTCTGCTCTGGCTTACTAATTTTGGATGAGTCCCCAAACATAATTTTAAAATGTGCCATGCTCCTGAGACAACAACTTCAGGCAAGTCATTGTCCACCCACCCCTTTTAAAGGCATTATTTTGAAGCATTTTTCAATCAGAATACCAGGTAATCGATATGGCCTGCCTAATCATTTGATATATGGAAGAAATGCATATTGGGGAGGTTGCTTTCCTAAATATTTACTTCAAATACTACCTTTCCACCGTGGTTTTCATCCTAATGTCATCCTTAAAATAAATCATTATGTGTACTTCATGTGATCTTTTCAGAATGCAATAAAACAGATTGTTTTTAATGGCTGTTCCAGCAATGAAAAATATCTGTGTTAGGTGGAAACAACAAATTGATGCTTTTTCAATTCCTTTTAATGGCACGAGGATCTTTGCAACCTGCTGTGAAAAATATTCTCTTAATGATAGGCCTGTGGCACAACTTAAGGAGCCATCAAGAAATAAATACGCCGCTGTCTGGTTGGCAGCTTGGTGTCCCTTAATTGAAGTGTTATAAGATTCTGTGCAGAGGAAAGCCTCCAGGGTTTCCTAGCTAAATGGCACGGACACCTCTGATGAGACATGCAGATGAAGATGTGTCAATACAATCTTCACCAATTTGCTGTAATAGCAGGGACTGATTAATTTTATAACCACGGGTGCTTCTATTAGCTAACCTAAGGAATGATTTAGACTTTATTAAGCAACTTATTTCTAGCTTTTTCAAGAGATGACTGCAACATAGTTGATCTCGAAGTGCTACACTGGAGCCCATTTTCTAATAAGGAGGCTGAATTTATTATTAAAGAAAAGTATCAGGAGCTTGCCTTGGCTTATAGGCGGCTTAGTCACTGTAACTGCGTGTGACTCCTCCAGTCTCACAGGCACTTCAGCAAACTCAAAGGAGACTCAAAAATAAAGGAACTTCTTATTGGAGGCCACCGAGTTGGTTGCTCTTAGATGCATTTTTAATATTGGAAAAAAATGAAGAAACTGAATCAAAAGTATATGGCAGTGCATTTTTATCTTTTCCTTGATATAAAATGGCTTTAATATTTTATCATAATTGCCCTTAGACATCTAACATCATTTGGTTACACATAATCAACGAATGCTTTATATTTTAGGGCTTTGTTCAATAAAAAATTAATTACCATGCATGGGTGGGCAATGTATTTGGAAATTGAGCTACATGACTTTATGCATAAAACAGGCTCCAGTTTATATATTGAAACCAAAATTGCTATAACATTCACAGTGCAATAAAAATCAGATACAAAGACCCGTTTAAAACTTCTAAAATGTGAGCTCAGGGACACACCTTTCTTTTTTTTTTTTAACTATAAAAAGAAATGAAACTGCCTTTAATATAATTTGAATATTCAGTATTTTTTTTTAAGTTTGGGAATCCAGTAAAATCCATTTTATTCCACAAGCAGGCTACTCAGCGAGGCCATTATTAGTACTTAATACTATTATAGAGGTGTTATAAAATGTCCATGGTATGAGGTACAATAGCCAAGAAGTGACAATCCACACCCTTATCTCAGGGCCAGAGAATATTTGTAAATGCCCTTTGCAGGGAAGAGCCGACAGATCTCTGCCCCAACCTAATTCTCTTCTTCTCACCTGATGGCAGGCTATAAAGAGAGCTGAGGAGATCTGCACGCACACCATTAACTAAATCTCCTTGAAATGAATACAAAAGCTCATGAGCAGCCAAAATACCAAGCATTTTAGGTTTAATATAATTTTAATATGATTATTATGGGTGGTAGTGAACCTTCAAGGGTATTATGCAGTTCTGTTTGTATTTAGAGTCTGTAGGAGCAGCAGAATATAAGTTAAATCGATGTCTCCGGTCTGTGACAATGTAGGAAAGAAAAATAAATCCTCTACTTGAGTAATTCAGAGAATGAATTCAATAAATGATAAATGATGACTATTACCACAAAGATAGTCAAACACCATACTCAGATGAAGCTACTGCTGGTGATGCGATGGAGAACTCACTGGGATACCGATTACCTGCAAGATCAGCAGTTTGAATAGGAGGCAGATGAGACAGTCTGCACCTTCTAGAATTTACAGCCCAGGAAATCCTGGGAAGCATTTCTTCTCTGTCCTGTGTGTCAGAATGAAATGGATGGCAGTGGATGGAAGCCTCACATGCCTTGATCTCTCTCTGGCTCAGAGGAAGGGTATTCTCTTAGGAATCAAGGGAGTGGGTTCAACTTCTAACTTTGATACTCAGAAGCTATGCCATCTTTACCATTAAATTCGTTAAGTAATTGGGGTGGTTAATCAACTTTAGAATCTGATGAGTATTTTCAAAGCATCCATGCTTACTAAAAGCCATATGTGTAATTCCAAAAGGACTAGCAACTTCTCTTTCCTAAAGGATGGGTTAACACACAGTGGCCACAAAAATGGGTTCAGACACAAGCACCATAGGAGAGATTGCACAGCCCCCTGTGGTATTTCATCACGTTATACAGAGGCTCAATGAGGTTGAGCTGACTTGCTGACACCTAATAATAACAACAACAATAGATGAGTCACTGGGTGCTGCGACTGGTTAAACATTGACCACTAGCCAGAGGTTGGGGATTTGAACCCACTGAGTTGTCTTGAGAAGACAGATCTGAAATCACCCCAGAGAACATTGTTCTGACCCCACAATGGACAGTCATGAATCAGAATCAACGCTACGACAATGAACCACCCAAAGGAAGATTACAGTGTTCGGGGTACCTCTTGCCCATAGTTTATCAGAACTAAGGGGGAAAATAGTACTGGAGATGTGATTTGTTTACATTTATGTTTCAAGAGAAGAATACCAGCAAAGTCACTGTCATCGAGTCAAGTCTTTGGGCTTCTGTGACTTTAAATATTTATGGGCAAGGACCTGTAGAGGGGCTGGGGGGGGGGGTGGTTCAAACTGCCACCTTCTAGTTAGAAGCTCAATGCCCAGCCCACTGCACCACAGAACTGCTCAGGTGGCGATTTCTATGTGTTCCTAAAACCAAAAAACGGATAATTGTTAGAGGCCACAAAAAGTTATAACCATCAATTAGCAATGGTGACACAGTTCACAAGTAAGTAGAGATAATAGTGATAGAAATTTGAGCAGATGTAATCATTTTCATAAGGCTTTAAAAATAGAGCTTAATATGCCCAACACTTCTTCTGTTGGCATGAATCATCTATTTTGAAAATGAAGAATGAATCAAAGTGCTTAAAATGCTTGCGTAGAGTGCACCTCACAATGCCAGTTGTTTAAAATTTATCCAGTCATGACTTTAGAACATACAGAAACATGGCTATTTGCCTGAAAATTCCAAAGAACCTTGGAATGCAGATGGAAATGTAGTCAGTGAGAACAAATCATTTTTGATGGCATAACTTCATTGAAAGTAAGTGTTGGCACACATTCACAAAATATGAATATCTACTTATAAATTACATCGTGTACTTCTGAATTAGTATATTTAAGAGTGCTATAAATCTAATATATGATACTAAAGAATTTTAAATAATGAAGCAAAAATAAACATGAGTAATAGCATTGCTATTTCCTTACTGAGCCTTAATGAATTCTCTCGCACAACTCTCTGCAATGCAAGCTACCCATTTGAAAAGTTTCAGAAAGGAACTTCCAACAGAGAACACTGAGGAAAGAGAAGAGCATTTGGAAAAGGAGAGGGAAAATAATCACAGAGGGAATAATAAGAAACTACTGAGTGTAAATAACTAGTAAACTGTAATCAATTTAGAAGGATCTAAGAGAGAAAATAATGTGAACATCGCAAGGCAAGATGTCGGGTATAACACTTAAACATATGGAGAATGTTCTCATCACACAAAGGTTTTTCTTGACCCAGACACAGGCTGAGACAGCTTCCTTATTAGAAAATCTGACTGTAGATTAGACAAGTAAAGTCAACAAATGACAGAGAACACATACTCCAGAGTCATCAGTTACTACTGGTATCCAGTTATGCATGACCATGAATTGTCCTCTCAAGAGTTTGCTTGTTGGAATCTCTAACTGAGAATGCGGTTGTTAATGGGGCTGAAAAGAAGTGCATGAGTAAATATGTAAAACATTAGCATTCTAATAACTTTTTAAGCTTACTAAAACATGTTTGTTAGGGAAGATATGGCTAAAGATTATCTAAGTCTTTAATGCAAGGGTTTCCTACTCTTTAGATGGAAGGAAATGTTTTCATGGCTTTGGGTAAAAAAACTCATAATGTGGTCCTTGAACTTAGTGCAATACTGAGTTTGTTTCCAAAACAAACTCACTGCTGTCAAGCTGAATCCTGCTCATACAGATACTATAGGACAGGGTAGAACTGCCCCTTTGGGTTTCCAAGACTTTAAAACAATCTTTATGAGAGTGGACAGCCTTATCTCTTTCCCAAGGCAGAGCTGGTAGGTTCAAACCAATGACTTTGTGGTTAGCAGTTCAGGACCTTTGTGCCACCAGAGCGCCTCAGTCTAAGACTTAGGCATGTGCATTTGAGACTGAATGAAATACTAAGATAGGCAAGGGGTGATATGAATTACTAGGCACTTTGTTGGGAGTTTTGTTGGTGGTATTACAAAATGTCACGTTTTTGTGAAAGAGCTCTATTATCATTCCATAATCAAACTATTGAAAGCCTTGTAATACTAGGTGGTGAAAAACTAGTTTAAACTATGTATACTAAATCAAGTATCAGGCAGAATTAAGTCAAAGTCACTGTGACACAATTTGTTTTTGTTTGCTTGTTTGTTTGTTTTGGGGGGCATCACTGCCTCTGGTGGTCATGGGCACTACCCAGTGCTACTCCTGAGAGCCACTGCTGGATTTGAACCGCCAAGCCCGCGGACTGCAGTCCTGCAGTCAACCACTTAAGTCACTGGGGCTCAGCCAATGACACAATTTTAGAAGAGAAATTTTATGATGAATAAGTATGATCTGTGTCCATGCAGATGAAGTCATACTTTATTATTAATTTTTTATTTTGTGTTTGTATCTTTCATGCATTTATGTAATTTTGGGGGGAAACTAAGTTCGTAATCTATAATAATATTTCTGAATTTCCTTTGGCTTCAGAAATTCTTTACACTCAACTATTATTTGAATTCCTATAAAAGTTTGCTATGTGTACTTACACATTTGAAACGTTCTTAGTGATTCATTTATTTTAGAAAAAAAATCTTATGTTAAAATAACTGTTTATGAAGACAAAATAATAAAGAATGATTTTGTTAACACTATCTCCCATAACTTTTATTGTATGCATCAATAGAATTAAACTTGATCCCCATCAATTAAACTTGATTCCCATGTCTGTATCTGCTTTCAGTCTGTTGTGATATTTTATATGGTGACAGCATATAACAAGAACCGTGACTCACACAGATATATGAATAGGGGGAAACTGTCTCTTCAGGAAATTGTAGGTATTCATCTTTGGAAAGATACAATACTAAGTTTTTTCTTGAAGAAAAATGTTTAGAATTCATAAAACCAGCTAAGAACTAATTGATCACTCACGGATCATCCTTATTCGCCATTGAATATTATCTTGCAGAATTTTGTCACATGACTGTGACTAGTTTCCTCCTGTGACTGATTTAGGGTGCGTAAAGGAAGCTACTCTTTCAACTATCTCATATTAAAGTACTTTAGATGGTTTGACTAAGAAATACGTTATTTGACTAAGATAGTCTCTAGTTGGCTAGTTGAGAAATATGTAAGTTCAATACGTGATAGTTTGTAGTTTCTTAAGAGTTAATAAAGTGGAATGTGGAATCTGAAACTTTATCAGTGAACTTTTTCTAGTCCATTTCATTAAAATATTTTGGTCCCTCTAGCATTTTCAATTTAATTTTATTTTTACGCATAGATGATTTTATAATATCATGCACGAGTTATTTGATTCACTAACTTTTAAAATGGCATCAAACATCCTGGTGCCTCTAGAGAACTCCACTATCTACTGATGAGGGAATGAATTTTGTAAAAGGAAGTAACGTCGTGGTATCATTACAAGTGTCGTTTTTGACCCTGCAAATCCCCAGGAGGACCTGGACCCCACCTCTAGGGACTGCTGATCAGCATGTATCCTTTGCGGTCTTAATAAAATTGCCACGCCAGTGAATGATCTGCTCTGCAGGCTGAGAAGCAGGTTAGTCCTTTGGCATGCAGAGGGGAGGAGTTGGGCGGGGGGAGGGGGGAGGAGTTGGGCGGGGGGAGGGGGAAGCTCACCTTGAGGACGCAGACCAGCCGTGCACTCTCTGACTCAGGATGTTCTTACGAATATGTCAAAATGACTTTTATGACTTTTTTAACTTTCTTTTTTTGTTTTGTTTTGTTGTGTTTTGGGGGGCATCACTGCTCTCCGGTGGTGGGAGTAGGAGGCCCAGCCCCACTGCTGGAATTGAACCTCCGTCCCAGTGGGCCACAGTCCCGCGCACAACCACTACGCCACCACCAGGGTTCAGCCGCTTTTTTAACTTTCTTAAACAAATATTGAGATTACGTTGCAACTTCTTTAAATGGGGCAAAAGGAAATCGAAAAAAAATGCTGGATGAAATGAAACAAATTAAGAAGAAAGGACTTCAATTAGTTTTAGTAAACAAGTCCAGTGAAATTGCTCAGCTGTAAGATTTTAGGGCCTCTCCTGGAGTGACACGTTGGGCTGCTTAACACAAGATCAACAGTTCGAAACGACCAGCTGCTCCTCAGGAGAAATGTGGGACTTTATACTCCCATAAAGTTTACAGACTCAGCAAGCTCTCAGGGAAGGTCGGCACTCTCTATCAGCTGGTTCTGAGTCAGGGTCCACTTGGTGGCATTGATGCAGGCCTCAGCAGAGCTTTGGAGGTGGAGGGGCAGGGCCTTTCCATCTCAAGGTAATAATTCTGATACAGAATGAGGGTCACCTCTTTCAATAATAGTCCACATTGCAAAAAGGGTAATAAAGCTTGCTCGAACACGTCATTTGTAAGGTTTCCATCTTTCTTCACTGTTCTGTGGGGAAATGAAGGAGAATGTTAGTGAATGGATGAACAGAGCTGCTCTTTCTGATGTACTTTACGTGATTGGAACACTGTTCCCTGACTCTTGTCAACTTTTGAAATTACGTGAATATGAAGCATACATAGGAAATAAAGCCAGTCTCACATTAAGGTTTTGGAGAAATACAATAAAATGTCTATATAGAAATAAGTGAGCCTTCTCATATGATTTTTGAGATTGACAACTGACCAAAGTCTATTGCATACATAATGGGGGATCATAAAAATAACTGCTCTGGCAATGTTTGAAAGACTTTGCAGCTGCAGGGGTATTTCTTGGAAATAAAGTTTATGTTTACACAGGTGAAACCATATTTAACTATATATGTTTTATATATATATATATATATATATATATATATATATATATATATATAATGCAAACAGCTGCCTGTCTGTTTTCTTTGGCAGAGCTCTTTCCAACTGAAACAATTTGTATCCAGCACATTGGGCTCTGTGATACCTATGTAAACAATACAAAAAAAATTCCTGTACCAGGAAAAGATTTTTCATGATCTGTCTTTTAGATAGACTCGTAAAGCGGGAGCCACTTGATTGGAGCCTACCAAGAAAACAATGTTCCTGGTGAACTATTTACCATCTGATTTGATATGTGTCAGCTGCTGGGAAAGCATTGTTTGCGGGTGGCAACTCGCAGGGCCTTACTCTAGCTCTAGTCATTTGAAGGAATAATGACAGGTAGAAAGGATCAGAAAATAGAACCACGTTCTTGAGAACTTGGTATTTGATTAGGAAGTGAGACCCCTTTTATACCTGAGATGCCAAATCTTTCACTGCAAAATGGAAATTCTTTCATTAAGAATTAATTGCTGTATTTGGAAGTCACATTTATGGAAAATCCTACTTCTATGTATTTTATGAAAATGATGGCCTAACAAAAATAACCTTGACTCATACATCATTCAATTCACCCCCACTGAATTCTAAAAACTTTTATAATGTGAAGCACACATACTTGGAAAAGCTGACAAAACACTTCTGCCATTGAATCCATCCGACTCTAAGGGATGAGGTGGGACCGATCACTTTCCTGCAGCAGACAGTCCCAGATTCCCTCTGCAGAGCGGCCGGTGGAGTAGAACCACTGACCTTGCTTCATACTTATCCCACAGCCTGACCAGGACTCCTTTCATTTATTACCACTGACTAGCCTCCTAGCACCCCATAAATAGTGTAGGGGAAAGAATTACCCTACCTCCCACTTCAGCATTTATTTTCCATTTTACGCTTTTATTCAGTAACTACGTGTGCCAAGTACTCTTTATGGAAGGCACAGAAAAGGCAACCTGAACAAAAAAAAACCCTCATGTCTTTGAAGAACAAATATGTTTTAGGAAAATAGGAGAAATTACTGCTGTAAACCCTGCAAATCATAATAAAGTGGCATCAGGCATGTGATTGATGTAGACAAGGCAATATGGGAGATGGAATAACAGTGTAAATGAAAAAGTGTATCACACTCCCTGTTTAAAAAGTCTGTGTGTCATAGCCAGATCTGTTTATTCCTTGCCCCCAACCTCCCCTGATTAACTTGAATGGACTCCAAGAAGGAAAACCACATTTTTTTTCCCCATAAAGGAAGGCAACTATAAGAATGATCTCCATAGCTAACCGGGAGGAGTTTCTACATAATCAGCATCCACACCTGCATGTTCTCAAAGACCTCTTTCCACAGGCCAGGATGAAATGGGTGTCCTATGATTGAGGAGACTGTCTAGAGAAGGAACCACAGTTTTGACTACAACAATGTCAAATGCATATGGCACGTTCATCTTAAATTCACTGCAGTGCAGTGCAAAAAAAGAAAAAAAAGAAACCAACAAAAACACAAACACAAACACTTTTACCATACTGAAATGCTTTTGTACTGTAAAACGCATTTCTATGAATGCTTTTACTGTTTGATTGTATAAGTATTATAAAATTCATTATAATGATAAGTATCAAGGCAACACTTTATTGAAATTCATTTTACCCTTTTTAGCTGTTTAGAAGTCTTTAGTTAAGTACCTTCACACATTAGATCTAAATCGGTGTTTATTCATTGTGCTTATTCATTGTTGTTGTTCAAACGTTACACAAAGAAAATCAATGTATTGGGTCAAAGTTATATTTATCTGTGGGCACATTCAGAATTCATCTGTGCTTAATTTCTGAAAAGTCTTAGCTAATCCTAAGTAAACACACAAACACAATTCTCTTCCCTGTGGTGAAGAAAAACAGGAGAAAACAGAATAAATGGTCCCTGCCTTACTCTAAAATCTTGGAAGCAATGAATTCACAGTGAATTCAAAGCACTTTAGCTGATCTGCTTAAATGACACACAAAAGATCCAAGAGATATTGAGGCTAATACCGCTAACGTGAGGCCAACAAAACCTCCAAGGCAGCTTCTTGAGGCTAATATGGACATTCAGATAAAATTAATTAATAGCAGCAATGAATCATTATTACCACCAATAGCTCAGGTACACTAACAAATGCCTGGTTTTCCTAGGTCCATAGGACCTGAATGAAAAAAAAAAAAAAACTGCTTAAGTAACTTTCCACAGTACAGTCCTTTAAGTCGAAATAGAAACCCCGGAGGTATAGGGGTTATGCTTTAGGTTATTAACTACAAGAGGGAATGATAAGATTTGCTACTCCTCTAAAAGGTGAGAGTCTCAGAATCCCCGAAGAGCAACCCTACCATGTTCTATAAGGGTCTCTGTGAGTCAGAATTGACTTCAGTGTTTTGTTTTTACTATTTTTAAATTGAGATCGTGAGAAATTAAAATCTGACAAACAAATTTCTATCGACTGCTCTTTCCTCCAGAAGCAAGCTTCCATGAAGAAGAATTGGCATCAGGACTCAAGGAAGGTTTATTTACAACCAGAGATAGGCAGATGGCCTCACCTCGCTTGCCGAGAATGAGAAGGACTGGAAGCATTTGCCGATGAGAAGGAAGGATTGCAGCCTTGCATGTCGAGTGGGACTCAATGTGAAGCCGATGAAAATCTTCACAATTGTACCAATAGTTAACATCATGGTCAATGGAGAAAAGATCGAAGGTGTCAAGGTTTTTGCTGTGCTTGGATCCACAACCAATGCTCATGGAAGCAGCCATCAAGAGATGTTTTTAAAGTATTGCATGTGGTAAAACTGCTGCATGAGACTTCTTTGGAGTACTGACGAGATGTGGAGGTGCACCTGACTCAAGCCATGGTGCTTTCCATTGCCTCACATACATGTGAAAGTTGGCCATTGGATAGGAAGATCTAAGAAGAGTTGATGCATTTGAATTGTGGTGTGGAAGAAGACTATTGAGTTACCATGAACTGAAAAGACAAACTGACCTGTCTTGGAAGAAGTATGGCCAGAGTGTTTCTTACAAGAAATGAGGGCAAGACTTCATCTTAAATACTTTGGTCGGGTTGTAAAGAAAAGCCAGTCCCTAGAAAAGGACATCATGCTGAATAAAGTGGGGGAGGGCATTGAAAAAAAAGGAAAACCTTTAAGGAGATGGCTGCACCAATGGGATCGGGCATGGAACAATGGCACAGGACTGGGGAGTGTTTTTTAACTGTGTATGGGGTAGCTATGGGTCAGAACTGACTCAATGCCACCTAACAAAATCAACAATCATTCTTTCTTCCCACCATGACTCTTTGGTGGTTTCACTGTTGTGATACTGAGAAATTTATTTATACCAGCAGCATGATTTATAGTGGAGAGAATTTAGTAGACATTCAAGATGAAGAAGAGACTAGAAAGATGGAATAGTTAGTTCCCTGCTGAGAAATTAGCCACTGAAAAACTTATGAATGCACAGTGGAGCATTATTTGATATAGTGTCAGGAAATAAGTGTCCCACGTTGAAAGGGACTTAAACCATGACTGGAAAAGTGCTATCTCTTCAGTGTAGAGTAGACCATATTGACTCTAATACAGCAAAGACTTTTAAGGCCTTCATTTGATGATGAAGCAAAACTAAAAATGCCAAGAACAGTTGAAAGCATCCATTAATAATTGAAACATATAATGTACAAAGTAAGAATTGAAAAAAATGAAAGTTGTCAAAAAAGAGTTGAATAAAGATCAATACACTAAGCATTACTGAACTAAAATAGACTACTTTGGACACTTTTAATTGGATAATCATATGCTTTACTATGCTAGGAAAAAGAAATTCAAGAGGCGTGGCATCAAAAATATTTCAAGATTATCTTGATACAGAATGCTGTCTGTGACTGGATAATATCTGTATGCCTACTGTGATGAACAGTTAATACAACTATTATTCAAATTCCCCACTAACCACTAAATTCAATGACGAAGAAAACAAAAAAATTCTACAAAGTTCTTCAGTTTGGAACTTTTGAAATGTGCAAACAAGATGCACAGATAATTACTAATGGTTGGAATTTCAAAGTTGGAACTAAAGAGGAAGTATCCTTCCCTGGAAAAGATGACCTTGGTGATAGAATTGAAACAGGAGATAGCACGATAGACTTTTGAAAGACCAATCACATTTCCACTTAAAATACCTTTTTTTCAACAATATAAAAAGTGATGATACACATGGACCTCACCAGAGAAAATACACAGTAATCAAATTGAATATCTTAATTGTGGAAAGAGACTATGGAGAAGCTCAATTTCTTCAGCTTATTCAAAGCTACAGACTGACTGTGGAGCAGGCCATCAATTGTTCATCTATAATTTCAAGTTAAAACTGATGAAAATGTAAACAAGTCCATGGGAGTCAGAATTTGAGGCCATCACAAAGATAGGTTTGACATAGTGAACACTAATGCCAGAAAGACAGATGAGTATGGGATAACATCAAGAACATCAGACACAAAGAAGTAAAAGACTTTAAAGGAAAAAAGATCAATGAGATACCCAAAGAGATTCTGAAATGTTCTCTTAAATGTACAGTATTTAAAGAAAATGGAGGAAATGATGAAGTAAAAGAGTAGGATAGAAAATTACAATGCTTTATGAACTCAGAATTAACACTGAAACAGCCCCCAGTTTTATTTGGCAATTTCAATAGTTCATAGCGCAATCAAAAGAAAGTGTAGGATTCTGTGAAAGCAGCATAAAACAATATCTCTTTACTTTTCACCTCAGTAGCTAATGAGAGTATTAAATTTTATATTTGAATTGCTGCCCCCATTAGAGTCTTTAGAAACAATATACTCAACATGTAATTTTGACACCTTGTAAAGGAACTTAAAAAACAAGTGGTACTATGTGATTAAAGCTTAATTATTCCAGTTTTAGTTATACTGTACATAAACCAATAAATTTCTACCACCCTGGGATAATGAAAAATTATAATATTTTTTCAAAGAATCTTTTTCTCAAACAGCTCTTTAAACCATATGATATAAGCACAGCACATCACAATCTGGTAAAAATATAGGTTATAATAAATATTTTATGACCAGAAAACTCAAATGTACTGTGCCTTTTAATAAAATTGACCAATGTTTACATATAGTAGCCAGTTCTTTTTATAAGAAATGGTTCTCATAGTCATGGTCTTGAAAAGAATCAAGCATGAACATTCAATTTCTAAATCTTTCCAAATGACTTGTCAATTCCCAACTCTCCAAAGAATCTTGATGCATTATCACCAAAGCTTACAAAATTGCAATAGTTGGAAGGAAGCTTGGTGATGAAGCAATTGCACGGATTTACTTTAAAGCAAGTTAAAAACAGTTCAACCCTTAGTGTGCCTTAATGATTTTTACACCCCTTATTTTATTTATGTTGCAAAATTTATTTTCCTGGAGACCAAAATATAAGTTCCTGTCCATCAATAAACTAACACTGCTTCCCTCTTTGATACAGCCCAGTAGGTTTTCCATGTCTCCCAAGTTACTACTGTATGTTACTTGAAAATATTTGTTCCTTATGATTTTAGGTAATACACTTTGTAGACTCACTACCACATTTCATTCTATCCTTATTACTATATATATATATGTGTGTGTGTGTGTATGTATATATATATATATATATATATATGGATAGTCTTAGAATGAAATGAAAAGTCTTCATTTTCCTGAAACAAGCAAAACTTTGAATAGGCCATAAGGCAGGAAGCTTTTGTTTTGGTTTAGTTTTAGGAAAGCACATAGAAACCCACACTATTCTTTTGTATTCAGAAGGGATAATACTGATAGTATAATGAAGGGATTCATCGCCAGAAAGTTTCAAGAACATTGAAAACCACAATGTTCAGGAAAAGTCCAAGCAAGTTGTATTGAGGATTTTTTTCCCATCATGACATGCAACACCTTCATTCTTCATGTCGTAGCAATGGCTGTCCTAGAAAAATATCACTGACCAGGGCTGAGCCCTGGTGGCATAGTGGTTGTGCTCGGGACTGCAGCCCACTGGGATGGAGGTTCAATTCCAGCAGAGGCTCCACAGGAGAAAAGGCTGGGCCTCCTACTATCACCACCAGAAGGCAGTGATCCCCCCCCCCAAAAAAAAAATTTCACTGGCGAACCTTACTCTTTTCACACTGCAGTCTTAATCTTGTTCCTGCAGGCTTGTTTTTGTTCCTAACATTAAAACAACAACAACAACAAAAACCCCTGAACATTTAAAAGGAACGTAATTTGAATTCCTTAAGAATTCAAAGCCATCACTTTGACATCATGTAAATCAAAGAATGAAGAATGTTTTGGACAAGGGTTAGAGAGATGGACACACTGCCTTCAGAAGTATATAGGCTGAAATGGAACTAGGTGACGTCAATTATTTCAGCTTTTAACATTTTTGTTTAATAAAGTTTAAAACTTTTATTTTGTAGCAATACTTGCTGACTTACCCTCATGTCTGTGTGTGAGTGTATTCATGCATCTATCTTCATATGAAGACAGTGGGACATCATTTTATAGAATAAAAATAAGGCTGTCTAGGCTGGTAACATTTTAAAGTCTTGGAAACCCTTGGGAGCAGTTCGATTGTTCTAAAATCGAAGAAATTGACTTGATGGTGGTGAGTTTGTGTTTGAAGTCATCAGGTTAAGTAGCAATTTCCTATTCCTTTCTCTTGGAATGGAAGAAACATAAATATCAAATCTGACTCTTGAATGGAAAGGATATAGTAGACATAAATATCAACCTTTGATCATTGGCAAATAATTTCTCTCCCACATCTCTCGTTACCTGCCAAAAATGTAAGAAATTAAACCTAAATGAATGGATGTTAATGTCTCGTTCAATGTACAATTTATTGTCCCTATGTCATTGTCCTAGCCAATATCACATCCATCATAGTCCTGAGTTTCAGTTCTTTATTTTTTAGCCTCTTGGGCAGAAAAAGAAGAGGAAGATTTGGGTGTTTTTTAAATCATCTGTGTAAACACATAGCATGGAGGTACATACAACATCCAAGTTATCAAACAGGTACTGAGCACCTATCATGCACACATCCTTCTGCTTTGAGTATGCTGAGGCTAGGGCCTATGCAGGCAGGGTCTCTTCCCTCAGCAGATGCTCAGTCTGAGAAACACAGACATGACAACAAAACAGTCAAAGTAAATATAAATAAGCAATTAAAGTACATGCCAAATTTTATAGAAGGAAGTGAACACTGACTGACAGAATTTGGGGTGGTGCCTGAGCCATGGGGAATGTAGGGAGGGTACTCACAAGAAGGGTGATGAATAGGACTTTCAGTCTGAGTGAACTTTGGTCAGCCTTGGTATTCATTGCAGCCTAAACCTTTTGAATCTTCCTTCTCATCTACCTCTCAGCAACTTTAAGAAGTCATCTGTGATTCAGTTTGAGAAGCCAGTAATGATAATATGAGAGTAGGATAACTTAGAACCATTGTCTCCGCCCCCCCCACCTCCAATCTGTGCAATCTCACCTATAAATATTGTCCCTTTCTTATGACTCAAATCTGACCCAGCCTCAATCCAGAAAGTGTCCTGGTCATGTCCACATCCTTTTCCACTTACACCATCATGAGCAGTCACTGACATAGAGTTGATGCAGATTCACGGTGTTGCTCTAGCACAGTGTAGACATGCCTGCAACTATTTATGGGAGTAGAAATCTTTGTCTTTCTCCTCTGGATAGACTGTTGGTTTTGAACTACTGACCAGCTGAAGCAATCATGTACTCTGGTGCCAATTTGATTAAGAGTGTAGGGATGGAGTCTAGACTGTCAATCCGGAGATAGCCAATGAGACTTCTGTGTGGGCATGGATGTCTCTGAGAATTCTGGGAAATCTCGCCATATTTCCCCCATGGAAGGAAGAGACTATTGACTCAGTTGCTTGCAGATGCTCTACTGACAAGACACAAAACTCAGTCTCTTGGGACGCTAAATCTACAAGACAACATGGCAGCATGCTGATAGACCATGCATCCTGGAGGAGCCAGAAAAGAAGCCACATGGGCCTACCCTGATAGCACCAGATCTCTGGAACCAGAGAAGCCACGTGGATACTCTTGCCAGTGCTGAGATGCTTCTACAGCCACCGAATGCACAAGACTGTGCACCCACTGGCCGGTGATTGTCCTGGCATCATTGCATGTGCTTCATGAGTCTGAAGAGGACTAGTGGATTGGTATCAGCCTTATGGACTAGGGCTGAACTTGGCTGGGATCTTTCCTCAAAGTTCCATTCCTCCTGTATATAAGCCTCTCCCTTATATACATATGTGTGTTTATGAATTTGTTTCTCTAGACTACCCGGACCTACACAGGAGCCCAATGTGTAACCTCTATGCCACCAAAGCTCCTTTCTAAAACACCCTAGAAATCGTCATTATTTCTAAGACTTGTTCCTTGTACCCTGTTTTCCACAGGGAAGAGCCACCAAGGAAGTTTTTTAAAGGGCAAAGCAAAACAAGAACATCTGGTTTCCAAGATTTAAGTGTGCCAACAGAATGCAAATTGGCTCAAGAAAAAACCCACCCTCCTTAGCATGATGTCTGAGATCTTTCATCCCTGTGCCTAAACTTAGCCCTGGTATTTCTTTCCTGATACTCACTGCACAGAATTATTTGCAGGTTTATCAAAGATTTCTGTTCTTTCTAGACTCTCTTCCTTAAAATAAAGCTTTTGTACAGGCAATATGCAATAAGAAGTTGAAATTAAATGAGGGGGAGTACAGATTGGGAACTCAAAGTCCATGTGTGGGTAATGGGACACCCCGTACAGAAGGGTCATGGGGAGAGATGAGTCATTTGGGGTGCAGTGTAGCAATAATGAAAGATACAGCTTTCCTTTAATTCTTCAATCCTTCCTCTCTCCCACTATCATGACCACAAGTCTACCTCACAAATATGGCTAGACCAGAGTATGTACACTGATACATTTAGAAACCAGAAACCGGGAATCCAGGACAGATGATCCCTTCTGGATTAGTAGTGAGAGTAGTGATACCAGAGGGTGGAGGAAAAGTGGGATAGAAGGAGAACTGTTTATAAGGTTCTACATATAACCTCCTCCCTGGGGTATGGACAACAGGGAAGTAGGTAAAGTGAGACTTCAGGCAGGGTAAGATATGACAAAATGATAATAATTTATAAATTATCAAGGGTTCATGAGGGAGCATAGAGGGAGGGGAATGAGGAGCTGATATCAAGGTCTTAAGTAGAAAGAAAATGTTTTGAGAATGATGAGGGAAACAAATGTACAAATGTGTTTGATATACAAATGATGAATGTATGGATTGTGATAAGAGGTGTATGAGTCCCCAATAAAATGTTTTTTTTTTAAAGTTGACCAGCCAATATTACTAAGGAAGACATGGAGACCCACACAATAGTTGCAATCTATATTATCAGTTATCAATAAAAATTGATCTATAAGTGGATATCTAGGCAGAGAGGAAAGATGATCAGATGAGTAGCAAAATAACTATATATAGATTTGACAGACAATATTTCTACTTAGGAATCTATATGTGCTATAAATACATGTATATCGTAGAGCAAACAAAGTACAAAGTGATATAAGCATCTCTTGTGCTTTGGAACCATTGAGTTGGTTCCGATTCACAGTTACCCCACAGACAACAGACGGAAACATCGCCCAACCCTGCTCCATGCTCACAGTTGTGCACATGCTTACGCCCATTGTTGCAGCCACTACGTCCATCCATTTGCCTAGGGCTGTCTTCCTTTCCTTTACCCTGCCCCTGTACCGAGAGCGATGCCCTTTTTCCCAGGGACTAGAAATGTCTTTACGTCGTCAAGAAAACACAAGAAAACATCTCTCTGGTATTCTCTGCTTTGAGCCAAGATCCATCTGACATTCTATTCCAAATCCAGCCTGGAACACTGGCAACTCCCTACCGAGGGCCTGCTGTAGCCCTTGGAGAATAATCATCAGCAGAATTTTATTTGTGTACGATAGCATGAATAATGTTCCATTATCTTTACATTCTTTAAGCTCCCTTTCTTTGGAATGGGTGCAGAGAGGGATCTCTTCCAGTTAGTTGTCCAAGTTGCTGTCTTCAAAATATCCTGACAGAGACCAGTGAGTGCCTCTAGTGCTGCAGCACCTTGTTGAAACATTTCAATTGGTATTCACTCGATTATTGGAGCCTTGCTTTTGGCAATTGCCTTTGGTGTAAAACATGCTTCTACCTTTAGTACCATTGCTTTTGACCTTTTGAACTGGTTGAAAGTAGACTACTTCTTTCTGGTGCAGGGACTCTGTGTAGTTATCTTTTCTGGATGCTTCCTGCATTATTCAATATTCTGAAGATAAAATCAATATTGCAACTCAAGGTTTGAATTTTTCTTCAGCTTATTTAGATATGCTGAGCATGTTCTTCATTTTTGGTTTTCTAACTCTGGGTCTGTGCATATTTCATTATAATATTTTAATCTTCTCAACTACCCTTTGAGGTTTTCTGTTCAGCAACTTAGCTTCATTTCTTCTATTTTCCTCAAAGAACAAGCTTCTTCTAATCCACTTTCATTTTCTCTTTTGCTGTCTTTTTAGTGTTCTTTTGTGTTGTTCGCATATTATGCTTTTGACATCATCCTACAGTTCACATGTCTAGCTGCCTTTCGTGTTGTTGAAAGGGCTGCAGTTTAAATGCATCCGGAGATGCCTCAGCAGAAAGCCCTGGTTTCTTCCACAGTTATAGTCTCAAACACATACAGGGAATTAGAATTGACTAGACTTCTTTTTTTTTCTTATGTTACAGAAGACCGAGTTTGAAACTCTGACTAACATCGCTTCTCATTAATACTCAAATCTCTAATAGAATGATGTGGTATTTTATCCAAAGTGATTATTTCTTACGAAGATTTAAGCAATCCCCTCTCTTTGAGCTTTATGCACCCGCTATTATTAAATGTAATAAAATCAATGACTTTCACCAGAGTTTTTTTGTAATGTTTTGAGTTTTCCAGTGCTACTGTTGTTTTGCGGGATTTTTTAATTAAATCATTTTATTGGGAGCTCATACAACTCTTATCACGATCAATACATGCATCAATTATATGCAGACCACATTTGTACATTTGTTGCCATCATCATTCTCAAAACATCCTCCTTCTACTTAAGCCCCCAGTATCAGTTCCTCATATTCCCTCCCCCCTTCACACTCCCCCTCCCCCATGAAGCTATTGTTAAATGTTATTTTTAAGTAAATTTCTTTTGAAATATTTGAATACCATCTTGGCTCTATTTTTCACATTCCATTGCTACCTTTTAATGCCCAGATTTTAAGAAGCCCTTCTGGTTTTGACGTGCAGTTGGGCATGCAGTTGGTTATGCATTGGGCTGCGGTCTGCATGGTTGGCACTTTGAAGTCGCCAGTAGCTCCATGGGAGAAAACATTGGACTTTCTGCTCCCGTAACCAGTCTCTGACACCTACGGGGTTTCGCTGTGGATCCACATTGACTCCATGACAGTGAGTTATTTTTATTTAACGTGCCTGTTGTTGCTATTTTCCCTTGAATCACTGCCAACTCACAGTAAACTCACGAGTCAGAGCAAGACTGTTCTCTGGGGTTTTCCAGGATCTGCTGGAGAGGAGAGGCATTGCTGCTGGCTTCAAAAGCAGGTTGCCAGGCTGGTCTTCTGAGGAACCTCGGAGTAAATGAGAGGCACGCCTCTTTGGGCGGGAAGTAGAACACACTGGCATCTGTGTCACCCAGGGCCTCCTCCCTTTTCATTCACAGGAGGTTATTGCTAGCTCTGGGCAGATTTTATGGTACAATTTTTTAAAGATGATGGTTTTTCAGCTCAACTAGAATCATAGCAACCTCTCAGTGTTTCATTCATTAATGCACTCCATCAAAGAATAAGGACATTAAAGAGGGAAAAGATGACCCCAAAATACATCAAATGAAACATGTGTTTTAAGAGATTTGAATAAGATATTTTCGTGAGTCCATTTCATGTCACCATCTTGAAACTGTACAGCAGTCAGCAATGTAAACATGGACTTGACAAACGCCCGCAGCTTGGAGGCTGCAGAGTTCATCCACGCATTCAGCAAGACAGATGTTTCATTTAATACTCTTCATACTACGGATCCAGATTTTTTTTTCTTTTCCTTTTTTTTTTTTGAAAGACGAGCGAAGGAAAATTCCCTGACATGCTACTAATATCATCTCACACTGTAGGCCAGATGGCGAAAAATGCAGGGGCGGCAGCTCTGCTGATGTTCTATCGTGGAGGGAGGGGCGCGGGGGGTGGAGAGACGCGCAGAAGGGGGGAGAAATCTTGTTTCAGAATGAGTTTCAGCGTGATCATTTGTTACTCCCGTCTAAATACAAGTCAATGGGTAAAGTAGTACCCGCCGGAACTTCAAACAGTTCTCAAGACTCGTGCTTTCGAACGTCATGCATCTGGAGGAAGCTCTTCACAGCCTCGCTCCTCACCCCCTCAGGAAGCAGAAGGGGACAAGGCGGCTCCAGGAGCTCCCTCCAGACGGGACGCGCTACACAGACATGAGGCGGACTATGCCACACATGTGTGTCAGCTTTACGTTAGCGTGTTTCCTTTGAGACTCTCTTGTGTTGAGGGTTGTAGGATGGTTATTACGTGCAGACTGACTGTTTCTGGGTTCGAATGGACACAGAAACCGTTTGGCGGATCTGCCTCCTGGAGAGGGGCTGGGGTGGACCGAGGTGTTGAACTTTCTGTTAGTTACAGGGTGCTTAACTGCTTGCACCACTAGGGCTTCTTTCTGTCGTGTTTGGATGGAGGTTTGGGGCACGCTTTTCCCTGCTGTGTTGAACATTGTCTGCATTCTTTGATTTTGCCATCGTCCAGTCCCATCGATTCGGTGCGGCAAAGCATGGCCAAGCGCTGCGCGAGCCTCAGAAGGATTTTCATATTCGAGCCGCCACTGTGTCAATTCATCTTCTGAAGCGTCTTCCTTTATGAATTCTCTTTTTCCCGCATTTTACAACCCACCGTCATTCTGTTGGACATAGTAAAACTGCCCCTATCGCTATCCAAGGCTGTATATCTTTAAGGGAGCAACAAGTCTCATATTTCTCCCTCTGAGTGACGGGTGAGTTTGAGCTGCCAACCTCGTCCTCAGCAACCCCTTGCTCAATCCACGGTGCCATCACCAGGTCTTCTTTTCTGCATCTTAGTGGTTGAAAGTACTTTTCATTTTTGAGTGAAAAATGAGTGGGCGCGCTCCTCCTCATTAGTAGTTGATGTCTGAAACACCTCAGCAATCACTTAGTCTCCCTTGCTCATTGGGAGAGGAGACACTGAAAGGAAGGGATAAAGGTCTTTGGGGTAAGTGTCATTCTGGCAGATTGGAAAATAAATGAGAATCAGCAACAAATGCTCATTCCGTACCTATGGTCTGGTACTCTGTTGAAATTCCACAACTTCCTGCCTGGTTTTTAAAATGGAATTTATGACCCCAATAAATTAAAGATAAACAAGAGTCTACCTGTATTGTCTCAGCCCTAGTAGAATAGGAAACTAACAGGGTCGTGCCAGAGACAGCTGTAAGGCTCCCATCTGAAGGCCTGATTTAATGGGAGGTTGTCTTTTAAACACAATGGTGCCCTGTTTACCCTGCTTCCCTCTCGATCTAGCTCTCTGACCATTTGAATTGGGGTGCTGGCAGAGAATATTGAGAGGACCAGGAATACCAGGAGAACAAGCAAGTCTTGGACGAATTAGAGTTGGAAGGCTGCTTAGAAACGAGAATGGTGAGGCTTTGCCACAGACTTTGGACATGTTATCAGGAGAGACCAGTACCTGGAAAAAGACATCATGCTTATCAAGGAGAGGGGCAGCAAAAACCGAGGGAGGCCTTGTAGGGATTGACACATTGACTGTAACAGTGAAGCCAAATTTAATAAGAATAAAGACAATGGCACGGTGTTTACTTCTGTTGTGCAAAGGTTCCCTCTGAATTGAAACTAACTAATAACAACTAGAACATGTCTTTGACCACATTTAACACCCAGCCAGGTAGAGCAGGAAGCTCTTCCAGTTGGGACTGATACATGTTTTTCCCTGATGACCATGTTTCCTGCAACACCTATTTCTAACCCCGCAATATGCCTGCATGTTTTGCTTTCATTTATCACTCTCATTTCTTTTACGACTTTTGCTAACATGCTTTCAGCCAACCCGCGCCTCCCCCTCCCCCCGCTGACCTTTCTAATATCAGTTTCTTTTTGCTCATCCCTCCTCCTTTCTGTGGAGGCTTTGGTATGTGATGCCCTGATTCTCAGGCACATTGTCATGCTGAATGGCACAACAGAGGAGGGAGGTAAGAGGACTAAAGAAAGAGAATCTGAGAAGTATTCTTGATTGTTGGACCTGGGTTGGGTGCTGCTCTCCTGAGGAGGATCTGGACAACTGGGAAAACTTATGAAAAAGCCAGTGGTCCTGACCTAATATGCTATAGAGCTAGAGGTGAGAAAGGGAAAGCCACAATGCAGTGCATGAGAGAAATTTGTAACAGATGCCAAATTTCCATCAAGAGACAAATGGATTAAAATCTGTGGTGCATACATATAATGCAGTACGACGCATCCCTGAAAAGTAGTGGTGAATGAATGAAGCACACCTATGCATGGAAAAACTGGAGGAAATCATACTAAGCGAAGTAAGCCAAGCACAAAAGGACGAGTACAACATGACTCCACTGAGGTAAGTTTAAAAAATACAAAAGGGGCATATAAAAAACCTGCCATATACAAACATTCCTATGTTGAGGTCCAGGTAATTTGGCAAGGGCCAAGTCAAATCGAGTAATACAATTGGTAGCCAATTAAAAAGGGGGGGTAGGGAGACATGGGTAGTAAGGGAACACTAAACCCCCAGGGGTGGGATGGGATATTGTTTACATCTCTACAGAGAAGCAGGAACCAGACTTCAAGTCAGAGCTCCAAGATGTGAATGCAACAAACCGCCATGAAGCAGGGAGCCAATAAAGAGGTCTGAGGGGCCGATCCCAATCCCAACTAGGTGGGCAGTCGCACCCCCACCCCCCCCCCACCCCCGCCGCAAAGAATTTACTTCAGAGGACAGCACTGAAGCTGCAGCTCAGGGAGAGAGACATACATGACTGATAAAAGCACACAGGAGCAAATGAATGGGGAAGAAGAGAGAGGGGAGCACATCCTGGCCCACCAAGCCATGAGGATGACATCCCTGTTTGGAGCAGCCAATGCACAGAGAGGACCATATGTCTAGCCCCACTATTAGACACAACATCTCTCACTTACACCTAGCCCAAGAGGGGACAACACTGGAGATACAGTGGGGGAATTGTGCCCACTCTGACCCCACTACACGGAGGCAAAAAACTGGGGAGTGCAACAGAACAGCAAAGGGCACAGAGCAAGGAAGTCCTGAGGGAATACCAAAAAAATAATTTGGGGTCAGGGCATGACACCCCATCAGATTCAACCAGAAAACACTTCTAAAAGTCAATGAACAGACCTTGAACTGTTTACAGGCTTTTCTTTTTTTTGTCATTGTTCTTGTTGTTATTTTCTTTTCTTTTGTTACTTTGTTTTGCTCTATCTTGTTTTTTGTTCATGTCATTATTTCTGCAGGACTATCTAGATAAGATAGGTGGGGTAATCAATCTAGAGGAAAAACAACAGGACCAATGGTTCCAGGGGCACACGGAAGAGTGGGAAGGGGGGGATGTGGTGCAGAAGTGGGTGCTAGCAAACTCTGGGAAAAGGGAACAAGTGATCCAAAATCAGTGGTGAGGAGAGTGTAGGAGGACTGGAGGGCTTGAGCAAGGCCAATGTAACTGAGAGGAATTACTGGAACCCAAATGAAGACTGAGCATGCAGTCTTGCTCATGACACTTTCTGAGCAAGAGGAAAGTAAAAGGAAATAGAGCAAAGAACTAGGAGACAAGTGCATTTATTGAGGTCTATATACAAGCATGTGGATATCTAAGTATATTTATATAGGACAATGGGGAAATAGATCTATGTTCAAATATTTAAAGTAGCAGATGAACGTTGGGCCTCCAATCAATTACTCTCTCAATGTAAGAACACTGTGTTCTATTAGACTAGCATACCGCGATGTTCACCTTCCCAACACCATTGCTGAATATAATGCGTGGCATAAGCAAATGTGGGAAGGAAAGCTGACGGTGGCTGGTTTTCAAAAGATATAGCATCTGGGGTCTCAAAGGCTTGAAAATAAACAAGTGGTCATCTAACTGAGAAGCAACAAAGCTCATAAGGGAGAAGCACACCAGTCTGTATGACCACGAGGTATCAATAGGATGAGATATCAGACATCAAAGAAAAGAAAAATCATTGTGAATGAGGGGGAGTGGAGACTAGAGACCCAGAGCCCATCTGTAGGTAACTGGACATCTCCTTACAGAAGGGTCGTGAGGAGGAGACGAGCTAGTCAGGGTGCAGGGTAGCAATGATTAAACATACAACTTTTCTCTAGTTCTTTAATGTTTCTTTCTCTCCACTATCATGATCCCAATTCTACCTTAAAGACTCAACTAGATCAGAGGTTGTACACTGGTACAGATAAGAACTGGAAGCACAGGGAATCCTACGCTTAATAGGGAAATAATAGTGAGTGTAGCAATATCAAGAGGGGAAGGGGAAGGTTAAGTAAAAAGGAGGAACTAATCACAAGGATCTACATATAATCCCCTCCCTAGGGGATGGACAGAAAAGTAGGTGAAGGAAGACAGCAGATCATGTAAAACATGACAAAATAATAATTTATAAATTATAAAGGGCTCAGGAGGGAGGGTTAAAAATGAGAAGCTGATACGGAGGCCTCAAGTAGAAAGCAAGTGTTTTGAGAATGAAGATGGCAACAAATGTGCTTTCACAATGGATACATGTATGGATTGTGATAAGAATTGCATGAATTTCCAATAAAGTGATTTAAACAAACAAAGAATTAAAAAAGAAAAAAAAAAGTTAAGGAGATGATATAAGAGGCAGAATTAGGGACAGAGGGAAAGGGATTTTCAGAAATGTTAACAGTTGGAAATGCACTGTACTATCCATAACGTTTTTAAACAACAGCAAGCAAATAGGACAATAACTTTCTCTTCCTCCTTCTTCTTATGATTCTTAAACTCTGGTTACTGCTCCATACAGAATCTAATCCACGGAATGCCAAGACTTGAGGTAATTTTTTACTTTTATTGTTATTTCTCTTCCCTTATCCTCGTTAGTCTTCTAATCAGCATTGCAAATTAGAAAGAAATAGTATATGGGTATTTTATAGCCAATAAAAAAATGAGTCTTTTAAAGTCATGGAAGGCATCTTATTTGCCCTTGAATATCTAGAACCTGTAACAATACTTAGATACATGAAGTTGCTAAATTAATATTTGTTTAATTATGGAATAATCTAGTCAAAATGTGCTCAAGGTAAATATAATATGCAACATGTATATTTAATGAGATATTTTGTATTAGAAATATCTAAAGCATAAAATAAAATTGGGCAATTATATCGATATCTATGCATTTGCTACCGATGATTTGCAAATATTATAATTTAGTGTATCTTTATGGAGAAAAATTTTAAAGAACTTAACATTAAAGTATAGTTAGAATCACATTATCTTCTTCCTTCTAAAAATTAATCATCATTTTTAAATTGGAAGAAATTTTCCAGATGTGTTATTATAGGCTATTTAAAAGTATATATTCATAAATGATCATAGCACCAATCTGCATGGTTTTAAAAATAGAGTAGTATATATCTAATATGGTTAACTTACTGTAATGTATTGCATCACACATGCTATTTTTAAATCAATTCATGTGAAAAAGTGGTAATCTAATAAATATACGCTAACCCTTGTATAATATTCAGAAACACTCATTAGGCATGTGACTGTTGTGTCAGTCTGGGTAGAGTAGAGAAACAAATTTATAAACATTCATATGTATATAAGAAGGAGGTTTATATACAAGAGCAAATCAATATTGAGGAAAAAGTCCCAGATCAAGTCCATAAGTCCAATATCAGCCCCATATGTCTGATACCAATCTACAAAGCTCTATTTAGACTCGCAAAATACAAGCAATGATGCTGAATGCAGGAGGATCACAGGCCAGTTCGTTAGAAGCCTTGGGGGTGGAGGGGTGTTGTGAGCATCTCAACACTGGCAGGGGTCTCTACATGGTTTCTTCGGTTCCAGAGGTCTGGTTGCATTAGGGTAGGCCCATGAATCTTCTCCAGCTCCCAGGGTGTAACACAAAGTGTCTTGTCAGTAGGGTACCTCTCAAGGAGTAAGCAGAGAGAGGAGTGTCTTCTGCCTCCAAGGAGGAAATGTAGGAGTTCCAAGAATTCTTAGGAGAAGGTCATACCCAGACAGAGACCTCATCAGTTATATCCTGATTGACAGGCCAGACTCCACCCATTCACTCTTAATCCTCTCATATTGACACCAGATTATGTAACTACCACAGCTGCTAACTGAATGGTGGACAGGAAGATACAGTAGTCGGTTTCTGTAAAACTTTACAGCCCTGAAAACCTTTAAGGGAGTTCTATTCTGTCTTCAGGGTCACTATGAATTGAAATCAATCAACTGCTATGGGCTTGGCTTGGCATATAATCGTCAGTAATATTTATGTCCTTAACTATACTATATATCATCAAATCACTATCCAAAATGTTCTTTGAAGATAAATTCAATAGCATTGATGTGAGTTTCTATTTCCCCACATCTTCTGTCTTTTATTATTGTTGTATTTTAAATTTTTTGCAGACAGTGGGTATGAAAATGTTTTTTTTGTTGCTTTGTTTCAAAAAGGTGGCTACATTTTAACAGCATAACTCAGTGCTTTTCTTGCTCAATTATCTCAGTCATTTAGCAGAAAAATAACCCCCAAACTATTTTTGGACTAAAGTAGTTGTCATATCTCTCAATTATGTAGTTTACTTGATTGAAACAACTTTTAAATGCCCACTGAATAGCAACTTGAGGATAGTTGAATGCTGCCTTGATTTTGTTCATTTGTTGGAACCAGTAGAAACAAAATGGAAAAACTTTATTAAATGAGAACTACAGAACACAGATAACAAAAACTGACTGTATGATTACCAGAAAAGCTTCAAGTATTTTGTCATATCACTTAATTTGGAGATAATAAACCAGAATACTCAAAAGGATAATGAATTGTTTTCAAGTTGCCATGTATACAGCCATTTTAATGCTGATTACTAAATTTCTATATTTGTAAAAGAAAAAAACAGTTTGTAAATGCCAAATTGTGCTATTATTAGCATATGCTCCATTTCTATCAATATAAAAATCTAGCAATTATCACTAGAACTATTCTCTGAAATTTAGCACTACATAGATAAATAAAAAATAGAAATGCCATTTATTTCTTAACATTCTAAAGGCAAATATTATCTACCTATTATCCTTTTCAATAACCTGACATAATGACAATGGAATGGAAGGTTGTCACTGAATAATAGTACCTGGCTGGGAAATTAATACTGAGGTGAAGTTGAAGCATTTATCAAAAATAAGTGTCGAAGTGATGGGGAAACAGTTATTTTTTAAAGTGGGAGACATTGAGCCTGTGATAATGTTCTGGTAAAATGACTTTATTTCTGTTACACTAAGTGACAGATTTTGATATAATTTTTTTTGAAAAATAGAATTTTATGTGCTCTGGTCCAATTCTTATCTTAAGGATTTATTTACTATTTTGCCTTTGTGTCTCTACTACTATTTACTTTACTATTTTGCCTTTGTGTCTGTACTACTCTTTATTTTTACTGCTTTACATCTTGGGAGGCTTAAATGGGGTAGGAGCATAGTTCGTCTATACATCTGTTACTCTTCTCCCAGCATATGTACTTTAATCTCCCTTTAGACATGCTAGTCAATTACTCAGACAAAAGCTAAAGGGTGATTCTTCGAGGAGAACACCAGCCTGTGCATATCTGTAACTCTTAACTGTGTACCTCAATGTCCATTGGGATTTTGGAAGGAATGAGAAGTTCCACAAAGTCGTTCCTGACAGCCTCTCTGTCACTCTGTCTGGGTCGACTGGTGAAACAAATCCACAAGCGCTCATACGTTTATAGGCAAGAGCTTGTGCTTATATACAAGCACAATGGAATATCGTGAAAACATCCCAGCCCAGTCCACCTCAAATCTATAAGTCCAATATTAGCCCGAGTGTTCAGTGCCAATCTATAAAGTCCTCTTCAGACTCTTGGAACACGTGCAATGATGTCAAATGCAGGAAGATCACAACAGGTCAGTGTGTGGGAAGTCTTGTGGACCCAGTCACGATGTAAGCAACTCAGCACTTGCAGGATTCTCCATGTGACTTCTCCAGCCCCAGAGGTCTACCTCCATCAGTCTCTCTCCCCGTGTCTCCTCCATAAAAGTGTCCTGCAGGGAGTGAGCTGAGAGAGACAGAGAGAGAGAGAGAGAGAGTCTCCCACCTCCAAAGAGGATACTATTGAGCTTCCATAACTTGTATTCTCTTCCTATGAATGCACACTTTGCACATTTAGCAGATCACAAAGGTCTGAGGGTGATTTTCTACTACAAAGGGCACCAGCATAAAAAAGAAGTAGAATTTAACTACAAAATATGGCCATTTGAGATATTACATTGAGCAATGTGTAAGTGATGGGGCTATCTCTGTCTTCCTATAGAGACTACCACAGGGAGAGGGATATAGTTTATTTTTGATAAATAGTCATTAAGTGAATTTCCAGAAGGATGATGTCAAATAAAAACAGAATAACTCAATTATTTTGCATGGAATCTATACAAGTCCTCAAAAATCTTGATCACTCTAGATTCTCCTTCTAATAACTACCGCATATACTCAAGTATAAGGTAAGTTTTTCAGCACATTTTGAATGCAGTTTCTGTGGTAAAATTAGGTGCCTCAGCAAATATCCTGGTCAACTCATACTCTAGTACATTATGGTACTTAGACATAATTCTGAGTACAAATCAAATAATGTTCCTCCAGTTTGAAAATCCTGCTGCGTAATATATCTGTGGAAAACAAAAATATGGCAACACCTTGTCTGTACCTGGATAATTTTTGGAAGTGCTCTCATCGGAGCTTCAATTTAGAGTATCCTTTGCAGCTATGGGGATCCCTGGGGGCATAGTGGGATGCTAATCAAAAGATCAGTAGATGCCATTCCTGAGGAGAAAGATTTTAGACTCCTGTAAAGAGTGACAGTCTCAGAAACGCCACCCTGTCTTATTAGAGTCACTATGAGTCAGAGTTGACTCTAAAGCCGTGAGTTTGCAGAGAATATCTAACAGGACTGAAAAGTGTAATATGTATGCTAGCAAAGACAATTTGCTAGGCACAAAGATACTTCCTCATTATATTTGGTTCATGCTCCCTACATGTTCACTTATTAAGAGAATGTTTCCTCACTTTATCAGTAAGGTGAAAAATAGGATTCATCATTAATTGGAATATGAAAGCTAATATTGTCTCTAAAGATCTTGACCTCGTTTTTGTGATTGACACCCACAAACATGCATATATATGAACACTACAGAGGTAGTTCTAGAGTTCCAATTCTATCACTAGACTGCTTTTGCATGAGTGGCATATCAGTGCAAACTGCTCAAAGGAAGGGATAGTCTCTTAACCTGATGAAAATATCATACAAGCACATAAAGCATAATTATGTAAGACATTTGCTGTCTAATAGCCTACTAGCCTTTCTGTAATATGCACCCAGTGAGTGCTCAATAAATATTAATTGGTGATAATGATCATTAAAATGAGTCACTGAACTTGCTTCAAGAAATGAAACAGCCAAGAATTGTGTTTCACCTGAGGGAGAAGCAGGTAAGTGGAGACCATGTGCTTTACTGACAGGTGACCAGCAGCTTCCCTGGTTCATGAGATGAGTTTCTTCCTTTATACCATGGTGTTTTATTTCCTGAGTCTCACACACCGCCCACCTCCTGCGTAAAATTTACACAAGCATTGAAAGATTGTGGAATACCCAAGGAAATCATTTTTCAGTCGATTGAGTCCTTAATGGAAAAAGCTCTCTGAATGCTATCTTACAAATTAGAAGATCCCCTGCTTTCTAAATAGTTCAATTGAAACAGGCTTTGTATTTATCCTTCAGGTCATTCAGGCTGAAATGTTGTTAAGTCTTAAGCAAAAGTCAGACTTTTAAAGGTAAAATGTCAAGTCCTTTTAGGCTTCAACTGACCTTTTAAACCAGATTAGGGATTTGGAGCATTACACATGGATTTCTACATTTTATATCCCCATATTTAACAAATGATCAAATATAACTCCCAAGAATACTATTTTTACAAGCTTGACATTTCAGGTCTGAGAGGAGACTTTCTGAATCTTTCTTCCATAAATTTACTGGAAGGAGATTCAGTATATACTTCAGTCTTTCCATTCTCATTTCTTGTGGAAGAAACTTATTTTAAACTTTGTAAGTTTCAACTAGATGTTGAGTCATAACCAAATGCCTTTGAATGGTCTCTGACAGATCCAGGGTTCAAGTTGGGGTAACTGTTTACTCAAGACCCAGTCTGACACAGGGAAAGCTGGTATTCTTTGTGGTGGAGATGGTGACAGAGATGACAACACTAAAATATGTGCCCTGGATTGTGAGATTCTTTAAACGTTAGTTATCCTTGTTTTCGCCACAAGATTTTGTCTCATAATAGCTCAGAATAAGTCTGTGAACTTAATTGTTTACTCATCATGTGACTATTTTCCATTGCTATTCTCAACCTTGGCTGAACATTAGAGGCATCTGGGGAGATTAAATGAAAAGAAACAGAAACAAACCAACCAACCAAAAGACTGATACTTAGACTGCAACCCCAGATCGACTAAATCAGAAATCTTTGGAGTGGAATTGATAGCAGGCATCAATGGTTTTTAAAAGTCTCCAGATGATATGGACATGTAACCAAAGGTGTGCACACCTCTTAGAATTCCAAGGACTACGCGATAACAATTATTTACACCGGTTGTTAGGGAACAAAATTCAATTGTTAAGAGAAAGGGATTCATTGAAGCCCTTGCCCTTATCTTTTGAATCCATGAAATGATCTCAGTATCTGTGATAGCTAGGTTTTATATCAACTTGGGTGGGCCAGAATCCTCCATGAGAGGATTGAACATAGTGCGCTCAACTCCTGGAAGGGATCTTCTGTGAAGCAGGCAACAACTGTGTGGAGAACACCTTCCCCCCACCTTTGATCTGGCTACACCCTTGATATGACAGGTGTGACCTGTTGTTACTGGTAAGTGCCACTCAGTTGGTTCGAGTCCCTAGCAGCTCCATGCACACAGAGCAAAACACTGCCTGGTCATGGGCCTTCCTCACGATTGTGCCTGTGCTTGATCCTATTGCTGCAACCACAGTGTTCGTGTATCTCATTGAAGCAGTTCACAGTTTCAATTCCCCATGACTGCACCAAGCATAATGTCTTCTTCAGGGTCATGATGCTGAACATGTCACACCATTCATGTCTTGAAGGAGCAGTCTGGTTGTACTTCTTCCCAAACAGATTTCTCTGTCCTTTGGCAGTCTTTGATCTATTCAGTATAAATTGGCAACGTGTGGAAGCTATCAGATTTCTACTGCTGGATTTGAATCCTGCACTTGGTATTACCAAACTTGGATGCACTTGGCTTGTCTCGCAATCCTTCCAGGAGATTTCCGCCAGCCTGTGGTCTTCCTTCTTCATCATCCTGTTCCCTATTCATCAGTCTCTACAGCCACAGGAGTCAGGAGAATCCTCCAGCTTTTATCTAACTCAGAGATTTGAACCAGACTGAATTTGCCCACATCTACCACTGTGCAAACAAATTTCTTGGTATAAATCTTTATATATACATGAATATACAATCATCACTAGTTTTGCTTCACTAGAATCCCCAAACGAATATATCTATTCATTGGACAAGCATGTATTTCCAGCCTTTCACACATAGAGCTCAATAGAAGACAGAGGACAAGCCATGACAAACATATCTACAGCAAAAAGTTACCTCCCACACAGCAGCCTCTCAAATATTTGCAGGGACTGAGGTAAGGAAGATTCATAAATTTAGGTTATTAGAATAAGATAGAAAAACTAGGACTTCTTCCTGAACTTAAATGTATGCTTTACTTATAAATGAGAGGGAGCACAGATTGGGGACCCAAAGTCCATCAATAGGTAAAGCAACAGTCCCTTACAGAGGGGTTATAGGGAGGAGATGAGTCAGTCAATGTACAACGTAGCAACAATGAAAAATAACAACTTTGCTCTAGTTCTTTTTTGGGGGGAGTAGGGATCATCCTCTAGTTCTTCAATGCTTCCTTCCACCCACTATCATGATCCCAATTCTATCTTACAAATCCAGCTAGACCAGGGGATGTACACTGAAGCTGGTAATGGGTAATTCAGGACAGATGATCCCTTTTAAGACCAGGGGTGAGAGTGGTGATGCCAGGAGGGTGGAGGGTAGGGGGAGTAGAAAGGGGGAAACCATTGCAGGTATCTACATATGACCTCCTCTCTGGGGTTCGGACAACAGGGAAGTGGGTGAAGGTACAGTGTACAATGACAAAATAATGACAACTTGTAAATTGTTAACGGTTCATAGGGGAGGAGGAGGGAGATGGAGGGGAAAATATGGGGAGCTGTTCCCAGGGGCCTAGATGGAGGAGGATGTTTCTAGAATGATGATGGCAACAAATGTGCATAAGTGATAAGTGGTCTGCAAACAATTGACGTATGTATGGATCATGATAGGAGTAGTATGAGCACCCAATAAAATATTTATATTAAAAAAGTATGCTTTACGACTCTTTACAAACCAGTCCATAATTATTTAAAGAATCAACATCTAAATCCTTAGCCTGAAACTTACTGCTGCAGTGTTGATTACAATAGACAACAACCCTATCGGGAAAAGTGGGACTGTCTGATATTGTTTCCAAGGCTATGATCTCTATGGCAGGGAGCCCTGGTGGTGTCGTTTTTAATGCATAGAGCTGCCATCTGCATGGTCATCTGTTCAAAATTGCCAACAGCTCCACGGGAGAAATACTAGGCTTTCTGTTTCTGTAAACAGGTACAGCTTTGCAAACCCCAGTGAGGCATTAGAAATAGTCCACATTGACTGGACCTTAGCGAGTTTGGCTGGCATCTCTATGGAAGCAGATGGTCAGAGCTGCTATTGTCTTTGACTAACCGATCTTTGGATTTACACGGGAGTGCTTAAGCACTGTGGCACCAGTGCTCCATGATGGGCAAGAATCGTGGTGATGCCTTAAGAATCTTTCCCCAGGTGTTGTAGTTCCTTTTGAAGACCCACTTTTATCCAGTTCTAGCTGCAACTCCATAACTGATGATGAAGACCTCTGTAAATAAGCAATCTGCTGCCAAAGCCGTGTTTGAGAGCAGGAAGTGAGTGTCCTTGAGTATAAGAAGACTGAGCTATTCACGGATTATATTACTCATTTTGCAGAGGAAGAAGCTATGTCACATGACCACTGGAAGTATAAAACCCCTGACTGTAGATCACTTATGTGGCAAGAGACTCCCATTTGGACAATTAAGTAGAAAACCAGAAAAAACAATTTTGACAATCATTAGTAACTGAAATTAAAATTGTCTGGTTACATGAGATTTTGAAGAATGTTAGTTGCCTGTTCACTTCCTGAGTGGACCTCTAACTCCTTCATGCCTTGGGACTTTTTTGCTAGGAGGGGTAAGTTAGCTGGAGGATTGCTAAGCATGGCTAAGTTATTGGCAACCTGTGAAGTGGAAGTTAGAGCTTAAACGAGAAAGCATGTCTTTGGCCAGACTTGGAGTAATGAGTACAAATTTCAGACTAAGTTGGAGGGAAGTCCCTTAAAGACTGAAGCCTTGACATTGAGCATGTAAGGAAAGTCATGCAGAGGATAAACTTAAAGAGTGAGAATCCCCTGCTCACCTTTGTAGAAAAGCTCAACCAGTGACAAAAACAAAATGGAAGCCATAGAAGACTGGTAGTTTGGTTTTCTCTTTGGGACAATGCTGAACAAGATTGAATTACTCTGTGGACACAACATAATTTTGGAAGAGAGGGAAAAAAAGAAGCAATCTAGGGTGCTACCATAATATTTGTTTGTTTGGGGTTTTTTGGGGGGGGGCATCACTGCCCTCTGGTGGTCGTGGGAGCTACCCAGCACTGCGCCTGAGAGCTGCCGCTGGATTTGAACTGCCAAGCAGTCCCGCACTCAACCACTTATGCCACCAGGGCTCAGCCCCGCTACCATATTTTAGATAAAACAGGACCAAAATATTAATAAGAAGGACAATAAATATTGAGAGTGCTTTTCTGATATCAGACCAGGAGCCAAAATGCAAATATTCTGACTCTTTCCTTTGTAAGATTAAACCCCAAAAAGTCAAGAGTGACTATCAAATGTCACCTATTTATGTCTGGCCAAATAAGCAAGCTAAAATAAATGCATCTCTGTCAAAAATAATTTTAAAGGGTCATTTTAAAAGAATATTATGGAAATGACAACTCATATAATTTAGAGATGACATTTCAGATCGATATTACCACACATTTTTGAAGCAATTCACGCTCAGCATTGCTCCTCTGCCTATAGGGAATACAGTTACTTCCATTTTCCTACCGGATCGTCTCCTTCTGCATTAACGATAATTTGCTTATTTGAATTGCACTAAAGTACTTGTATCACATTTTAAAAGAAAAAAAAAGAGGGATATTGGCCTTTTCATTTTCATGGCTAATTGTGCTTGTGCTCTCTCTCTTTACTGTATTATCTACTGATGTTTCTTGCTTCTGCCAGGTTCTTTCTACACTTTCTAAAAAATGTAGACACACCATTTAAAAAAAAGGAAAAGAAAAGAAAAGGAAGTTCTAAAGCATGTTATGTGATGTACCCAGACAAGGTATATGAATTACTGTTAATGATACTTTTAAATACATGCTAAAATCTAAAATATCCAGGAACATTTATTTTTCTTCCCTGTAATATGAAAATGGAAATTTTATGTTAGATCCAAATAATAACTTTCTGAAAGTTGGAGATGAAAATGGATCAGGGAGTTCGTAAAAATGTCCCCTTTATTCAATTCCACATTTATCTCTCCAGGATGATTTTTATGCATTCTTGTTTGGTAGAAGATAAGAGCTTGATCTCTTGGAGTCTCTCTGAGAATAAAATTAGAATAATAGATGTTTCAATATTGTCATGAACCCCTACCGCCTTCATTTTCTTTGGTCAGGACGAGATGATTTTATAGATAAATGAAGAGAGATGTTGAGGTTTCTATAAAGAATTAGCAGTGCGATATTATTTTCAAATAATCCATGCAAAAGATAAAGGACTTCAGTATCATATGAAAATGACATTTAGGGTTTCTATGTTGAAGAATTAGCTAATAATGATCAGTGTGACATTTCCTGCAATGAATCAGCATACATCATGTATGGTTAATGGCAAGAGGCACATTCACAGAGCAGTGGTTATGAGGATGGCGCGGTTATAAGGCAGTGCTTCGTTCTGGGTACAAAAGGCTGCTATGAGGCTGAGCCATCTAGCCTGAGCCTAACAGCAACACAGTTCAATGTTTGTCTTTCATGTTGCTGCCACCAGGGGAAAAGATGTGTCTGTACAGAGATCTAGAAAGCTGATGAACAGCCATCAAATAGCATCTATGCACTTTGGTGCAAAGTGTATTTCTTTCAAGTATGCAGCAGGCACAGCCTTACTTCTGCTTTCAGTTGAACTTTTGAAAACTTTTATGCAATTCTCAAGAGCCTTGTACTGCTCAGAGAGCTGGAAGCATAAAGATATTTGACAAGTTATACTCCCTTTTCCTAAGAACTCACAATGTATTCGAGTATAGTAATAGTAAAAAATAAATGTGATGTTAGAAATTAGCAGTACACAATTTGGAAGTGGAAAAGACCAGTATTGACACTATATCTATGACTATAGACATGTAACTTAACATCCCTGAAATACAGTGTCCTCTGTGATTAGCCTAGCTTAAGTGTATTGAACTCTTACCAAGTGTCAAGCATTCATCAAAGGTCTTCATGTGTATGAATTATTAATGTTCACAATAATCATTTTATTACTCTGATGTTCTGGAAGAGGAAGTCCAGGCATCTGAATCTTGATCAACAGTAAGTTCCAGTGCTAGAATTGTCATATGAACAAAGACAACATATTGATCAGCAGTAACACTTGCCCTGGACAGGATAAAAAAATGAATCTAAAAAATGCTTAGCGTTAACCTTGGCACAAAACATACCAATTGATTCGTGTTATTAAATACTTTCAAAACTTCACCAATTTTAATAATATTATCAACTCATTGATATTATTGTTAGGATTAATATACTACTCCTCCAACCAGTCTGTGTATACATACTGTAAAGAAAATAGGCTATACATTAATAATACACCTAAATTCACTAAGCATACACTGGCTAAATGTTTCTCAATAAATCAAATGATGTTAAATTTTAGTAGTGAACTTATTACTGTTTCCAAAGTTCATTTTGTTTTTCCTTTTTGAAATATTCTTCTCCTTTCCTGCCACTGCATCTCTCCACTTGAAAGCAGAGGGATTGTTTTGTATTCGAATCTCTATTTAAAACAAAACAAAACTAGTGATTTCAAGCAGATAAGAAATGAGTTGTAGAATGATCAAAATATAGGAAACACTGCTTACTTCTTCACCAGACCCAGAAATCTCAGAAGGGTTCCTGATATACACTGGCTTTCAGAATTAAGACTACGTGGGGAATCCCCCTGCTGTACAAAAATTGCCCCCCAAATATCGAGTGCATTCTATAAAGGAAGTGAAATAGTCCTTTCTCCAAATCTAATATTGGCAATTTGGTGCCAGTCAGACGCCAGACGGAAAAGTGACTTCTCCTTACGCTTTCATTCTTGATGTGGTGATCTTTATTTAGAAATAGCCGGCAAGGGAGCCGGTTTCACTTCTTAACCAGAATGCTCAATCTCCCTCCCAAGACATTTTCCAATCTGCAAAATATAGTGATTCTTATCCTCAAATATGGAATCAGCATGAATCTTAATTAAGTAATGTTAGATAAATACTAGGATACCCATGGATGAAAGATGTTTCAGAGAGCTGATAATTATTTTTTATTATTATTCTATCCATCGTGAAAGACCGCAGAGGGTTGATTTCTTCCTGTTAATAATTCCCATTCTTTCCAAATAATGGTTGGTTCAAGCATGCTGGCACCACAGGGAAATGTTCCAACCAGCTGGGATCACTGCTTGACTCTCACATCTTTCCTTTCTTTAGTCTTTAAGTTTCTGTCTACACATTTCCTGCTGTTTTTTGGTCTGCGGTCTAGCAATTCGGATTTTCATTTTGTCTGCTTCCCTCGACTTTTAATTAGTGACCTATTTCACTTGTTAGCGTAAAGCTTTTGAAAAGCAGAGATAGTGATGAAATCATACATCTATGAAATTTGGAGTCACTGAGATGACAGTGCCATCCTGAATGCTGAGGCTCAGGCTCTTTACCCAGGGGACCCTCTGATGAGCAGGAGCAGAACAAAGGTCTGGCCAGGTCTAGGTGGGTGGATTTGTAGTAGCTTTGGTTGGTACCCAAGGCTTTGAGACAGTAGCCTCCCCTATGTCAGCTTGGGTGTGCAATTTTGGGTTTAAATGTTCGTTTTAACAATGAAATTTGCCTCAAAACTTTAATGTTATTTCATCATTAAAATAGTTAAGCAATAGTTCTTTTTGAGATGTTCATATGTTAAAATCACAGGGGGAAAGGATAACTGAAGTAGAAATTTCAGGCCATGCCATCAGTCATAAATTAAAAAATCACACTCACTGTCAACAAGTCTCTGCTGACCCATAGGGCACCTACAGCACAGGATAGAATGACCCTTAGAGTTTCTGAGACTGTAATTCTTTACAAGAGTAGAGAGCCTCATCCTTCTCCCAAGAAGCTGCTAGAGGTTTCGAACTGCTGACCTTGCAACTGGCAGCCCAGCATGTAACCAAGGCTCCTGCCATTCACTGTACTAATCTGAATTTGAGATTTCAATATAATAGCATTGCTTATGATTTCTTCCTGATGAACTTTAAAGATACATAGATTCCAATATCCCTGCTTCATTTGACATGCTCAGAAAGTCTCTCTCGCCTCTCTCAATGTGTCCTTCATAACTATGGAGAAAAGTAAACCCTTTTTTTCCCCTCCAAATCAAGAGTCATATGACCCAAACTGTACTGCACATTATAGTGAAATTCTAGAACCGTCAAAACAATTTACAGCTTGCAGGCCCAGTACAACAGGCCATTCATTAAAATAAGGCAAAGATTTCCTGGGTGATGATTAACTGTGGAAGAACAAACTGGTTCTAATAGACCAGAGAAAGGCGTTCAGTAACAGGTATCTGAATCTCTACTTGCAAATATATGGAGTATTTACACAAATAAATTATGCATTCAGAGAATCTCAGATACTGGAAATGTCATCACAGAGATTTAAGACCGTGATGTCTTAAATCTTTTCCCTACCCAAATTTCTATCTTTTTGTTGTCTTCCTGAAAGTTTGCAAGAAGTAAAGACACATCTTGACCAAAGAACACAAGATCACTTCTCCCCAGGAAAGGACTATATCCACTGACATCATCGCTGAATATTATGGTTCACATTTTCTAGGTTCCTGAACTCGTTTCCTGACTTAGTGTGGAATTGAGGCTTTATTCCTTGTGTGCTATGCTCTCCCTCACTTGGATTTGGGTTTCTCTCTAGGACTCTGATCCATCAGGAAAAGAACCTGAAGTCAAAGCGATGACCCTCCTTCAGCTGAAAAGAAATTGTAGCAGAGCTGAAGGGTCTATGATTAGGAAATTGTTAAAGGTGAAGTGCCATCTGCCAACACTTTTGTGACTTCCTTTGGTTGAACAGATATGTCTTAACCAATGACAAGAGCTATATTCTCATTTCTAGCACAAGGGAGAGCTACTAACTTGGACCAGTACTCTTTTCCCTAAATAGTGGTCATCCCTAGAGTACAGTTCTCACTGCTGTCAGGAGTATTCCACATATATTGGAGTATAAGCCAACTGAATATCAGCCAAGGCACCTAATTTTACCACAAAACTGCATCTAAAATGTTCTGAAAACTCAGCTTATACATGAGTACACATGGTAAATGAGTAAAAATGTTTGAGAAGATTTCTAAGTATATTAGATTTCATTTCTTATGAGAAGCCCCTGAAAGAAATCATGTTAATAATTCTGACTCATGTACTAACTTAAAGAAGAGAGAGAAGGCACCCTGGTCACACAACGGTCAAGCACATAGATGCCAACAGAAGGCTGGAAATTGAAACAAACATAGTAGCGCTATGGGAAAAGGTCAGGGAAATCTGCTTCTGTAAAGATTACAGCCTAGAAAAACCTACAGGGGCACTTCATTCTGTCACATGGGTCACGATGAGTTAATATTGACTCAATTCAGACAACAATATATGCTCATGATACATGGTTTATAATATATGAAAAAGAACCTGGCATCAGAATTAGAGAAAGGCATATTAACAACCTGAAATAGGCAGAAGAAGCAACCTTGCTTGCTGTCCGTGAGGAGGACTTGCTGTACTTGTTAATGAATGCTGAAGACAGCCTTCGCATGGATTACGACTCGGTGTAAAGAAAGCCCAAATCCTCAAAACTGGATCAATAGATAAAATCATAATAAATAGGGAAAAGATTGAAATTGTCAAAGATTTCATCTTTTTGGAATATACAATCAATGTTCATGGAAACCGCAGTCAGGAAATCAAATGATGCATCCCATTAGGTAAATCTGTTGCACAAAACTTCTTTAAAGTATTGAAGAGCAAAGATGTCACTCTGAGGACTAAGGTGTGCCCGATGGCATCTTCTATGACCTTGTATGCATGAGAAAGTTGGACATAGAATAAGGAAAATAGAAAAATATGGATGCGTTTGATTTATGTTGGTGGAGGATATTGAAAACACTATGAACTGCAAGAAGGAAAAGGAAATCTATCTTCGAAGTACAGTCAGAATGTTCCTTGGAAGGGAGGCTCATGAGACTTCCTCTCATGCTTTGGCATGTTGTCAGGAGAGATCAGTTCCTGGAAAAGAATATCATGGAAGGGTAGTGGGGAAAAAAAAGAAAAGGAAGATCCTCAACAAGAGATATTGATCGAGTAGCTGCTATAATGGGCTCAAACAGAAGAGCAATTGTAAGAATGGCGGGGAACTGGGCCTTGTTCTGTTCTATTGTACCTAGAACTATGAGTTGCAAACAGCTCCACAGCACTGACAGCCACATAAAAGATCAATTTAGGAAATTTGCAAAGAAAAAGACAGTTTATTCATAAAAACTTCACCCCATCCAATGTCATCAATTCAATTCTGACTCAGAGTGACCCTAGGGATAAAGTTGAACTGCTCCCTGAGGTTTCCAAGGCTGTACATCTTTCCAGGGGGCAGACAGTCTAATCTTTCACCCACAGAGTGACTGGGGGATTGGAACTGCTGACTGCAGTGGCAGTTAGTCACCCAATGTAGACTCCAGTACACCATCAGGAAGGGTTCCAACAACCGCATACAAAATGGAATCTTATTAAGAGATTGACTTGAATGTATCTTACATACATTCAATCAAGTTTTACAGGCACAAAAATAAATTATTTAAGTAGCCTTTGAAATTGAAGCTTAAAATTATCCCTTCCTTAAGAAATGTGAAATCTTAATTTTGGCGTTAGCTTGTTAGTTTATTGTGAATTGGGTTACAGAGAAAATTAGCACTTTTATATTCAATAATTTTTACACATTTTGATTCATCTAATTCTTTGCAATCTCCTCAATTTAATATTACTCATCCCACGTGCTCCATGACCTTCCTGTTTCCATTTCTCTTTTGTAACCCTTCTGCATTTTGTCCTTGGGAAAATACTGCTCTTTATCTCCAGTAGTTAACTGTTTCTGTACTAGTGCTATTGTTCCTTATATAGATCTGCTTATTGTTTTGCTGAAATTTGAACCTCGGGGTAAGTTCAGTTCTAGATATGAAGGGCAAAGTTCTTGGGTTGAAGAAGACTCTTTCTGACCAGTAAACCTGGTGTCTAATATGTGAAATCTTCATTGTTAAATCTAAAATAGCTATCTCTGTTTCCTGAGACATGGAAATCCGTGCCTGAACATAGCACATTTTTGTACTGATAGAAATAACTTGTCCAAATGAATGATACAAAGTTATAGATAAATGAAACTTTGTAATGGTTGAAATAAATAACTTATTGAATGGGTTCTAGTAACTGTTGATATAAATAAAGTTTTAACCAAAGAAGAAAAAGTATTAATCAAAAAGAGACAAATTTAACAATACTCAGATTCCCTAACCTGGCTCCAGTAATCTGTCTTTGTTAAAAGACTTAATATAGAGCAATTACGAAAATAAAAACAATTGAGGTTTTAATCATTTTTGGAAGTAATTCAGGAATTGCAAAATAATAGAGATAACTCACTGAGAGAGACCAAATAAAAAGATAAAACTCTGCCATCGAATATATTTGCTGATTTTCTCTGTACGAAGAAATATCCTTATAGACGCAGACACTCTTGTCTTTTTCTTGAGGAGCAGCTGCTGTGAATGGCTGGTGTCTCCGTGAACTGCCCACCCACTAGCTCACTCCACCACTGGGCTCCTTACTCACTGAGCAGCCCACGCACTGTCACGAACTTTGTTCCAACTTATAGGGAAAACCTCTGTGTGATTTCCAGGGCTGTAAGTTCAAATAGAAACAGATAGCCTCATCTTTCTCCTGATGAGTGACCGGTGGGTTCAAATCCTGGCCTTTCAGTTAGTAGTCCAATCCTTACACAGCAGTGGCACTAGGGCTTTTCTCATTAAGGTAGTATTTGTTCAGAGCAGAGAATCATGAAATTTTTTAGGAAAATTTCCTGCAATAAAAAAAAATAACATAAAATGTCGACTCAGTACATTTGGAGTTTGTTCCACCAGGTCAGACCGTTAATCAAGCTTCCTATTTAAAGATTCCAAAAAAAAGCATGTAACAGATACAACAAAAACCACCTGATTTGTGACAGACAGGAGACAGGTTTTGCCACCACAACAAGGCCCCTGCTCCTGCAGCCATCTGAGTGCATCGCTTTCTGGCAGAAAACAGCATGCCTCTCTTTGCATCTTACTCACATGACCTCACTCGGTGCAACTTCTTTTTGTTTTTTTTTCTTTTTTTTTTTTAATTTTTTTAAATTTTAGGCATCACTGCCCTCAGGTGGTGGGAGTAGGAGGCCCAGCCTTTGCTCCTGGGAGCCGGAATTGAACCTCCATCCCAGTGCGCCGCAGTCCCGCGCACAACCACTACGCCACCGGGGCTCAGCCCGCAACTTCTTTTTGTTTCCATGAGTGAAGAGGACCATGAAAGGTCAGCAACTTGATGATGGAGAAGAGATGACGATAAAAACAAAGGAGGTGCTGTCAATTATCCAAACAGATGACTTTCAAAAAAATGTTTCCAAAAACAGAATTGCAGATTTGACAAATGTAGTAAGGGCAATGAAGCATACTTGGAAGGTGGTAAGGTTGCTTTCGGGGAAAAAAAATTTCGGTGCATAGTTTTGAAAAAATATTATGTTTTGGGGAGGCTACCCCCTCATAGAACAATTGTCAAGAGGTCTCAGGCTCAAGTGACGTTTTGTTGCATGTACACAGGATTACTTTGAGTTAGAACCAGCTCCATGGTACCTAACTCAGCACATACTTACACAGTAACGTTCACTTGGCCTTGGGCCCTACATAGTGTAGGAAGGAGAAACTTTATTCACTTAGGAAATAAAAGGCAGAGGGTAAGCAGAATAGGGAAAAGATGAGGAAAGCAGGAAATAAGGAAGGGAAAATGGAAAGAAGGAAGGAGAGAAACGCAGAAAAGATAAAAATTGTAGACCAAAGTTCCATGACGTACTTGCTAATAATTGGTATGCTCAGCCTTTCTTTGCTGGAGGTCTGTGAGTTGTTAATGTAGAATATTCTTAATATTAAATTAGTACAAAGTACATTAATATAAATTCCCTTTGGTATCAAAAGTAACATTCTAAAGAGGAAAACTTTTAAGAAATTTAAAAGCATGTGTTACTTTACCAAACATGGCATGTGGACAGAGGAGAGGACATTCTCTAATATTAAGAACAAATTGAGAGAGTGTGCTTCATATCATTGAAGAAGACACCAGCTATACCATGTCCTTAATGCAGTGGGCCATGAGATTTTAATTCATTTACAAATAGCATTTTATATACATAAAACAAATTCAAAATTGAGATTTACTCATTTTATGCATTATATAGGGATCATTACTCATATTGATAAAATGTATTCTCTTAAAGACTCATAGGAAAACAAAATAAAATAGAAGAAAGCAATAATAAGGCATAACCTTTGGCACAAAATGCACTGTACTTTTTATGATATCAACTGATTCTTCCTTGATGAATGTAATCCCTTGAGGCCTCAATTATGCTGACATTTAATGAATCCATATTCTAAAGGAATTAGCTCATAGATGTGAATTCTGCTCTTCTTACTGTATAATTTCTCTAATTTTCTAATATTTTTACTAATGCCTGCACTTCACATTTCTTTCCTCACACAGTTTACCAAATATGTGTGTATTATAAAGTCCTTCTACCTATTGATCCTGATAGTACCTGGTTTGAGGAGAACCTTATTAGCTACTATTTTACTTAATGTTATATTTATTATCATTCTTCCAAAAGATAATACAGTTGTAGGCTGCATAAGGGGAAATATATTTATTATCTAGAACTGACACTAGGAAGGAATTATCCATAATAAGAAGTGCTTGATAGCCAAAACATGTAAAGCAAAAAAAGAAAAGAAAATGTACCCTCACACACACATACACAATCAGCTCTACACTTGAAGCTAGATAAAAGACTGCTATGAAAAGGTATGCAAAGGATAATTAGAGCAATTCCACTCTGTGGAAATGGCTTTTCTGGGAGGGAAAATCACGTAAGTAGCCCTAGATTACCTAGCTGAGCCTTAAATGTCATTAGCACAAATGGTCTTATAAGAGGGAAGATAGAGATTCGTGCAAAAGGCAATGCAACAACTGACTCAAGATGTAGCACTGCTGACTTTGAAGGCCTAAGAACGGTTCACACCCCAGAAACTGCAAGAAATGGCATTCTATTCAGTGAAAGGTCAAGAAAAGACTATTCTTATAGAGCCTTTGGCTAGTGGGGGGTGGGGGAAACTCAAGAAAGTTTATTTCCTCCCAGTGATATGTATTTCATGCGTCTTATCTCTTGAACTGTTATAAAATATGCTTGTTATTTTAAGAATGGATTGAATATCAGCTTTGCCCAAAAACTATTTTCTGCATTATGAGATAATAGGAAGTAACATAAAACAAATAGCCCAGGCAGGCTAATTGAAAAGACAAAATGGCAAACTAAAGATCAATATTTTGAACAGCAATGCACACTAACTATCTAAGCATGTCATAAGATCTAAAAGGAGAAAGAATACCATGATTAGGCTATCAAAAATGTCTTCAAGAAGAGAACCAGATAGTTTCAGAGGTGGAGTCTGGACTGGACCAAGTATGCTTTTACCTCAAAGTATCCAGCTCAAAGAAATAGACAAATCAAAGGTGGAAAGGACAGGTAAAATGTTAGAAGGGGAAATATTTCAAAGGGAAACGGGATAGCTTTAGAAGAGACTATGGAGAACATGTCAAGATTGAGGAGTCCTCAGTGCATAGGGGGTTTGGCTGCAAAAGGAGAAGTCTGTGGTTCTACCTAGAGCAGCTACTGCATGGGAGAGAAGTTCAGCAGTCTGCTTCCATGCCGATTTACATTCGTAGACATTCTCTGGGAAGTTCTCACTTCTTAAGACAAAACAGAACTGCCCTGGGGGTTTCCCTAGGCTATAAGTCTTAAGGGGAGCAGAGAGTCTCATCTTTATCCTGTGGTACAGTTGGCAGGTTTGAACTGCTGACCTTGCAGCTAGCAGCCAAACTTGTGACACTATGTCACAAGGAGGACTCCGTGGTTTGGGTTTTGATATCACATAGCCTGTTGTCTTAGTTCTACTTCGCTTTAGGTATCTCAAATTAAAGGATACCATTAATTTTCTTGCTGATTTTGTTAACATAATTGTTTAACATGAGATGACTTATGATTATGTGATACAAATAATAATGAGAAAAAGTCTTATTACTTAACTGAACAAGATAAATGGAAATAATCATATGTAATTGTCTGCTGGAGAATAAAGAGAAATAACTGCTTGAAGAAAGGAGGAAGAATCCTTGTAATTCTCTCCCCCATAATTGCAGCAGTTCCTAATGTGCAAAAATATTTGGGAGAAATATTATTAGCTCAAAAATAATTTTTAACAATGTTTTATCTGGAAGGCTATTTGATGATAAGTGAAATAGAAGGCTTCTCTGGTTCATCTTCTATACAGCTAGATTATGTTTAAACTGCTTGTAGAAATTAAAGGCTGACAATGGAGTGGAGACTACTGTATGTGATTAACCTTAAATCATCAGCCCTAGCCTTGAAGTTTCAAACTATCCCATTTTAGCAAGAAGAGCATCTATTTTTCAAACATGATAGCCTCACCTATTGATTTTAGTAACTATAATAATTAACATTAATTTTAGCTACACTTTCTAATTTCATGCTTATTTTTTCCAGATGGTTGTGGAATGTTTATAATGCATGAAAAGTTTTTCTTTTAATTATCACAGGTACTTATTAATTTGTTATAATATTTCTGTGGAAAAGCAACAAATATAAAACGGAAGGGATTTTGAGATGGCGACAAACTTTTGGACTAACTTGGTGGGGAGGGGATAGGTTTTCATGAAATGAGTTGCTTCAGAGGAATCCGTTGTCAGTGATCTTCCATGTATGTATAAAATGGTTTGATGCCACCTAGCAAGAAAATGCAATTTGCTTCTGTGCTTCAGTACAGCACTGAAGGATTGGAACATTTCCCAGACTTGCTAGGCTAGATACGAATTCTCACCTCCCCCAAACTTCTGTGTTTAGTGAATGCCTTTCCCAATTATAATTCTTGTTCAGACAGTAACAAACCATCGTCCTGAGTGAGGGGCAAGGAAAGCCAAGAGCCATATGCTCAACGAGGTTAGCGGATGCCATCCCCTAGCACATCTGCAGCCAAAGAAGATTCCTCAGAGGTTCATTTTAATTTTTCCATATTTGGGGCCAACTAGTGTGTGTAATTCACACAGATTCTCTTAAATTTATATGATCCCTGGTGGTGCTGTCGGGTAAGTGGGGAACTGCTAACTTCAGGGTTGGAGGTTCAAACTCACCAGCTGCTCCTGGGGGAAAAGAAGAGACTGTCTGCTTCTGTAAAGATGAATAGCCACAGAAACCCTGGGGGTGGGGGGGGGGGGTCCTGTTAGTCAGAATGGACTCAAGAACAGTGGGGATGAGATGTGGTGACATTTTGCTATTAGGGAATCTGGCAATAAATAATCTAACAGCTGTAAGCAATCTCTTAAGAGAGTTTGGGGTGGGAGGGGAAAGAGTGGTAGCTGATATCGAGGGGGGCCTAAGGAGAAGGAGGATGGTTTGAGAATGAGGAGGGCAACAAATGTGCAAATATGGTCTGCATACATTGATCATGGAAAGAATTGTATAAGCCCCAAATAAAATAATTTTTATTGTTACATTCCTCCACAATAGGAGAAAATTATTAATGTTTGAGATGTCAGCTGCCATTTCATTGACTTTTTAAAAAATAATATAATGTTTAAGCTGTTAATCTTTCTAAAGATCGTTTTTCCTTAAGAATTAAGGAGAAGTTCTTGGGTTTTAGTTAAGTGTTAACTTTTGCGCTTCAGGAAAGGTTGTTATTTCCAAGTGAACATTTTGGAAAAGTCAAATGCTGTATATACACAAACTGATAGAACCAGCCCAAAAAAAGTTAAAACAGAAGTACATCCGACTTTACCTCATCCTAAATACTGTCCTTACACATTAAAAAGCTGTGATTTTTCATCACACACAAATCACCATTAATGCACAATATCTAATTATCTGATCTATGAACTAATTGAGCCATTAATAGATTTTGGAAATATAATTGCTTTTGTCCTCTTTCTGATGTGTGAATCTGACCTTTATAACCATTTCAATATCAAATTCTTTAGTATTAGTTATTAGTTTTTTAATCACTCAAATGTTTAATGAAACTACAGAAAGCCAATCTAAATGAACCACTTTTCCATTTCCAGTCCTTTGTAAATTTATTTCTGAGATAATTATATCCTCTTTGAAGCTTTTTTATCATGGTTCTCTGTGCACTGACCTATAATGTTCACCTCCAACAAGAAGGGAACATTCTAAACTAGGTTTTCCAAAACTATGCTCCATCAGCGACTGTTCCACAAGATGTTAGTGATGTTCTGAATTCAAATACATTTCGGTATGACTGGATTAAATAACAGCTAACAGACTCCTTTCCTTCATCATTCTTCATTAAGTGTTCATTGTGAATGTCCACGAGAATACTATATATGCTGTTTCCTAAGGATATTTGATCATAGACCTCTCTTTTATTCCCTCACGGAGTATTTTAGGGATTCAGTTTGGTAGAGGTACCCATTAGTTTCCAGGAATGTTTTCTAAAACGTTATTTTAGGTAACTAGAAATGTTTGAGTTCTAGCAGGGGGCTGTGCCTAGTTAATAAGAATAGTAACCAACACTAAATGGAGGAGTTAGAAAGTAACTTAGTGATTTGGCCTGTATTATTGAAGGTTGCTTTTTGTTTTGATTTTGTTGAGGGTGCAGGTGTTGGGTGGGGGGAGGGTGCTGAGGATGCTGACAATGCTCATTTCTTTTCTTGGGTACTAGATCCTGGATGCTTTCATTGATAAAAATATATGATTTATAGATTTCTCTATATAAATTTCTATATATTTCTTTTCTAACTGGTAGGGAAGGGGGTTTTCTGAATTTTAGACATCAGTGGTTTCAAAGTGTAGGCCCCAACAAATATGTGATCTTGCTTAAAGTAACTTTTGGAACATCTCAGATCCCTTTAGGTCTGTGCTCTGGCAGTGGTGGTTGGGAGAAAGGTGGGAAGTGTAAAGAAAGCACCTGCACATATCAAACAAAGGTTCTCAGCACGCTTCATCCAAGATTAATATAGGTGATGATACTTGGGAAACCACAAGCCACATAAATTCAAGGGGACATCGAACCATTCATGAAAATATGGAATGGAAGGATAGTGGAACTTTCCCATGACATTTTTGAGGCCCCAATGCATCAGTTATGAAGATCGTTGTTCTTCCATCTGTATCTTGATTTTGACATTCTATAGTGATTATATTCTCAGGACTCTTAACACAGCAGAACCTATAGCCACAGACACCCAGGAGTCCGCAGAGTTTCTCCAAGGAAAATGATCCCAGTGTTGAAGTTCAACATCTGCCATTGTGCTGCTAATATACATGATATCAAAAATGGTAATTGGCCAGAGTTAGGATAAGTTATCTGTAATCAAGTAAAATGATAAAAATAAATAAACAGCAAGACCAGATATTCATTCAACAATAAAAGTCAACAGTGGGGATCCCCCCCTTTTTTTTGCTTAGATTTTTTAAATTAATATATCATTTTATTGAGAGCCCTTACAATTCTTAGAGCAATCTACACATCAGTTATATCAAGCATATGTGTACATATGTTGCCATTACCCTTTTCTCAACATTACTTTCTATTGACCTCTTTTTCTCCTCTGTTCTGGAAGACCAGTCCCATCATTTTAGATCATGCTAAACTCTCTTCTGATAAAAATCACATTTCCTTATTTGTCATGTGAAATTCTTCAGTCACAGCTACCCTCCATCATGGAGGTACAGATTCAGAAGTCCCAAGTCATTTTCACAGAATCAAAAGGGTGAAAACCAGGACTGATGACCTTTCTTCAACTTCAGTCACCTCAACTCCAGATAAACTGAGAGAGGAAAAGAAAGTGAATGGCAGGCAGGATGGAGACAGTTGTCTAAACTTGGTCTGTTGATTCCATACTGACAATGTGCAGTTTCTGCTAATGATGAAAAAACATTATAAAACTACTTATGAGTTTACTGAGTGCTAGGCACTTGACTTACTCTATCATTCAACTGTCCCCGCTACTAATATTGCAAAGGGAATCTTTAACCCCTGTTTTACTGGAGAAAGGGTGATCTCACCTAGCAGTACCATGATACATTAGGAATAAAACAAAAAATAGATATTCACAAATTCTCTTTCCTGTAGATCTGTAATGTAAGGCTGAAATGGCATTGAAGGTACCAGCACTATTGTTTATTGATAGCAATTCCAGTGAGTTGTTCTCACATAATCCATGTTAGAAGTTTCTAAAGGAACTAGGAAACTACAGGCTATAATGTAACACTTCTGATTTGCAAAAACAGCACTCCCAGGGGTAAAGTCCAAGAATCTACATTTTAAGCAAGGTTCTTAAGGATTCTTCTACAAGCCGACCTTTTAGTATTGATCCACTAACAAATAGCAGAAGCATTGCTCAGCAGAAAAACCTTGAACAAAACAGGGAATACAATTTGGGTCAGATAAAAGTCTATCGGGTTGAGCAACAACCCTTCTTCCATGGTTCCAGTGACTATTTGAAAAGTTCTAATGCTTTCTGAAATAAATAAATAAATAAATAAATAAACACTCTTTCTAACATGCCATTTGATTCTGAAATCACTGACAAGGGTTTCGTGCTGCTGCTGCTTAATACACGACTCAATCTAAAAGATTTCCTTCCTGCCCAGGGCTTAATTCCTATCGGCTCTGCCGTATTTGGAGAAAATCAAGAAATTCAGAGACAGGGCTATATGTCACTCAAAAAGACACAAGAGCTAGATTTTTGTGCTGTGTGCTGAAATAAAGCAATTAACAGAGAAATAGAATTAATGAAGAAGATTTACATTTAAATCTGATTTCTGAGCAAATGCTGGCTAATCTTGAAATTAAAAACTACCAGTTGAAAACTGCCCATCTTAGATGAATTGGTAGAAGGTGCAATCATAGAGGGCATGTAGCTGTCATCCGAGCATCCCTCTTGTTCCTGATGATGGAGTTAGGCAGCTCATCCAAGAACCACACGGCCAATTATGTGTATTTGCTGTGCAAACTATGCAGGGCTTCAATGTTCAATAACATTATGCAAAGGTCTTTCTTTTTCCATAGGCTGTAACTTTATTTTAAATTGTTTATTGTGATTTGAGAGGAAGTTTACTGGGCAACTCAATTTTTATATTTAACTATTCATGTACACATTTTATTTCATGACATTAATTTCAAATCCCCCAATAGAACAACACTGTCCTCACTTCTTCCCTATGGTTCCCGCTTCCTTCTTTCCTATCCTTTGCTTCCTTCTGAGTTTTGATTCTGGACAGATGGTGTCCTTTTAACTTTGAATGGTGGTTTATAGGAGTGCAGACCTCCTAGATGTTATTATTCAACTCCTGTTGTTTGGCTGAACGTAAAGACTTGCGTAGGTTGTGTTCTAGGCTTGAAGGGTAAGGAAGGGCTATACACTTGGAACCCTTTCATCTAACTAGTGAACCTGGTGTTTTTTGTTTTGGTTACAATCTTGAGGGGGGTTTTCCACATTTTTCTTCCACTTTCTCTGGGGCCTTGTATTGTGCTCCCTCTCAGAGTAGTTGGTCGCGATAGTTTATTCTTCTGGTCTCTCCGTGTCACGAAGGCTGCAGTTTGAGTGCTGGGACTTGTAAGAGTGTTCTAGAGAAATTGTTCCCACAAATTGTCCCTTTGCTCTTCTTTCCTCGGAACATGGAGAGACCAATAGAGGCATTTTAATTTTTCTGTTTCAGATCATTTTATTGGGGGCTCATGCAATTCTTATCACAAAGTTCTAATTGTATCAGGGGTGATGATCATTCACAATCTCTCCTGTTGCCTTTTGAAAGTCCGTCACGAGAGAACTGTATTGTTCCTGGGGAAGATAAGTAGACCAGTTCGATTCTAACGAGCAGCGGAAGTCCAGATCGTGAGGGTAGAACAGACCAACTCAGCATGCATCCTGGCACACAGAGAGAGGGATGTGGCCCTTATACTGTCATGTTTGTAACCCACAGGTCTGCCTCATCGGGCTAAAATGAAATAGGTACCTGCCATGAGAGATAAGGTCTGTTACTTCTGCCAAGAGGTACCATCTGGGAAACTCACAGGGCAATGCTGTCTTGTCCTAAAAGGTCACGATGTGTCGGCATCCGCTCAATGTAAATGAGGGTCATTTTTTTTAAAACTTTGAGATGTGTATTGTGGCCTGACTAATTTCTAAATATTGGCAAAAATCCTATTTTATTTTGAGCAGTATCCTTGAGTCCTTCCTATTCCTGATCCCAACACTCGATGTAGCAAAGCGGCTGTGTTGTAAACCACCACAAAAGCACTGGATTGCACTCAGGAGTACAACAGTAAGTTGAAACCTGTTTTTCAGACCTTCCTGAGGCACCCAGCTTACTTTCTCCATTTGTATCATATGTTTTACATAACTCATTCTTAGCTATATCCTGACAAACACATAAATGCCTGCATATATTCCTTTTTAGTCATAAACATTCATTGAGTCTCACTCTAAACCCACCATCATCGAATCAACTCTAACTCAAAGCAACAGGTAGAACTTCTCTTTAGACAATAAATATTTGCAGCAAGATTGCCAGCCTCCTCTGTCTCCCACCGAGCGGCTGTCGGTTTGTCTCTCCAACCGAGCTGTTAGCAAGTTAATTCTTAACCCACTGAGCCCCCAAAGTTCCTTGGCTATACTATAGACACGTGGTTAAGCACTCAGCTGCTAACTGATAAATAGGTCAGTGGTTACAGCCCATCAGCCGCTCTGCAGGAGAAAGATAGGGCAATCTGTTTCTGTAGAGATTACAACCATGAGAACTTTGTGAAGCTGTTCTCTTTCCTAAAGTCAGTATCCGCTCAACAACCAGTATAGACAAGGTACTATACTAGACACTAATCAAAAGGCAAAGATGAATCAAACAAACCCCTGACCTTCTGGGGTTCACCATCTATCAATAGTGGAAAAAAATATTTGAGTGCCTTCTCTAGATCTAGTTTTGCTCAGGCAGAAGGGAAATCTGATCCACAGGAAGACCTGGGACCCCCCACCACCACCACCACCACCACCACCACCTACTTTCTTTTTTGTCTTCCTTTTTCCTTTGTTTGTTTGTTTTAGTTCTGAGTCTAGTGTTGGGCAACACACTTGAAACAGACCTGGGTCATGTTTCAGGTTTTGTAACAGCACGAATAAACGCGTTTGAGAAGACAGTCAGAGGGTGAAGGCTTTTGAGAACACAGGCAGAGGGTGAAGTCCCCAAGGAGACACATCCCACAGCATCACCACCTGTGCTGGGGAGTGCGTGCAGGACGAAAGTCAGGACGAAAGTCGTGAGGTCTCTGGGAAGCTAGACCTGAGCAGTTCTAAGCAGTCCTCTGGTCACACAAGCCTCTGGTTACACAGACCTTGGGAAGCGGCAAGCCCCTTGCTTGGGGTCAGTTGTGAAATTAGGATCCTCTCTAATCCAATTAGCCAGGCATAGTGTTGTGGCTTTCATATACTCAGAAATGAAGCCCCAGGTAGTGGGGTCATCCAGGATTATTTCAGAGCTCTCAGGATGGTGTGAATTACCCACTGAGCTGCTCCCTGAATTTGGGTCACTTCAAACTACCAGCTCCTCAGCAGCAGAAAATGAGACTTTCTACTCCAGTAAAAATCCCATCTTGGAAATCACAGGGGCAATCATAATTTCTCCTATCTGGCTGCTATGAGCCGGCATGGACTCACTGGCAGTGAGTGAGTTTGAAGATATGTATACCTTCATAGAACTAGCTCTAGGAGCTTGGGTGAGTCGTACAACTTTGCTGATCTCAGTAATGAGAATAGATTAGATGTTGTAAAAGACTGTCTATCTCAAAAAAAAAAAAAAGACTGTCTATCTCTGGTGGGATTTCTTTCTTTCCTTTTATTTTTGTGTGTGTGTGACCCAATACTTGAGACATGAGAACTTAAGAAAATACCAGATAAAGCTAAATGTTTCTTTAAGATTAATTAAAAAAAATAAAAAGTCAGCACTGCTGCATCTGGAAACTTGAATGCCAAGGGATAAGTGGTAGCTAATAATTAATAAAAAGTGGTTGTGAACCATTTTGAAAATATAAAATGCCAGATAATTTATAAATATTTAAAGAGTTATTAAATTTAATATGAATATTACATAGACTCCATTCTGATTTCCTATGCCACTTTATAGCCTCAGAGTGCTGCATTGATATTAATTATGTTATCGTTGAGGTTATTGCCGTTAATTGCATAGGTTCTTGAGGGGCATGTCCCAGGTAAAGAAGAGAAGGGGGGAATGAGTGAATTATGAGTTGTTGTACAAACTTTATCACTGAGAGTATTTCTGTTATGATATATTTAAGGTTTTAGTCGGTGGAAGTGCCTTATTCACAGGGTTCTGTTTGCTCTTAAATCTAGTTTTCACTTTGCCCCTTAGGGTCTGATTCGCTAGATTGCACAAACCTAGGTGTCAATCGTTTCCACTGGCCTCCTTTAAGAGCAATGCTACTTGAGAGCTTAAACATTGGACTGATGGCTCCAGGGGAACATGGAAGATGGGGAGGTTGAGGAAAGGAGTGGTGTTGACCAATCTAGGGGTAAGGGAACAAGAAGTGACCCCAAAACCAGGGGTAAGGCGGATGTAAGAGGCCTAATTACTGTAATGTATCACAGTAATTAATCAGAGAGAAATTACTGAAACCCAAATGAAGGCTAAGCATGATCGTGGGATAAGAGGAAAGCAAAAGGAAATAGAGGAAAGATCTGAGAGGCAAAGGGCATTTATAGGGGTCTATATACAGGCATGTACATAGGTAAATATATTTATATAAGTTGAAGCTGTAGAAAATATTTAAATAGAGGAATACTGTAGGTGTTCCTGATAAAAAGAAAGAAAGACCGGAATTCACACAACACCTCAAGGGAGTAACTCCTATAGGGTGGAGAGGGCAGATCAAGAAGAGGCTTGGTGTCATGGTCAGAGGTTCAAATCCATCAGCCTGCTCTGTGGGAGAAACCCAGGACTTTCCCATTGAGAGTTACAGTCTCTGAAACCCACAGGGGCACTTCTCCCCTGGCCTGTAGTGTTACTGTGAGTAGGAATTGACGTGATGGCAGTGAGGTTTTGCTTTTGTGTTGGAGGTAGGGGTGGGGGTGCTTAGTTTCAGAAGGTGTGGTGGAGCTTATAAGCAAAGCCACAAAGCAAGCAAAGCACCAGAGAAAGTAATTGGCTTTGCTGATAAGGGGCTGGGAAGAAGGCTGGCTGCAAGTGGGCCCAGTGATAAGCAGAATGCACGATGCTGGGAAAACTTGATTGGAACAGTTTAATAAAAGCATGTGACTCTTGCCAATTAGAAGCTAGAAGTAAAATATGATTCCGCTGCTAATTTGTAGCCGAGTGAATTATATTGTGATTAGGTTAATAGAACGGCCTGGGAAATCTGTAGGCCTTGCCTTCGAGGCTCACTATCTATGGAGCAGCTGAACAGAGGCAGTAAAGCATCACTATCTCCCCCTCACCTGGCCCATGAGATGCTCATGCAGAAATGAGCTGGGGCAAACACCGGCTAAGAAGGAGAGAGGCTTCTCAAGGTGCTCAGGAGGAGGGTGCTAACTTCAAGGCCCAGGGCAGAAAAATCCGGGGCCTCTAGACCCACAGAGAAAATGCCCCGGTGGCATAATAGGCTGTGCCAATGGATTGCTAGTGACGGTGTCGGCAGTTTGAAATCATGAGCCCCAACACAGGAGAAAGGCGATGCCGTCTACTCCCCCAAAGAGTTGTAGGCACAGAAATCCCCAGCAGCAGGATGGTCCTCTATAGATGCTGTAAGTTTCAATTGACTTAGTGACAATGAAGTGCGGGGTTCTTCTTTTATAATCTGCAGAAGGATTCTTCCAGGAGTCTTCCTGGTGGCACAGAAGTTAAGCATTTGGCTTCTAACCCCAAAGCTGGTAGTTCCAACCCACCCAGTGGCTCTGCAGGAGAAAGGCATTCCATAAAGATGACAGCCAAGAACATCCTCCAGGGACAGTTTGTGAGTCACGTGGGGTTGCTTTGTCAGAACCATATCAATGGCACTTAGTGACAATAACCTCACTGATCATAAGGATTCCAGGAGTCCCTGGGTGGTGCCCATGGCTAAGCCACTCTGCTTTGAGCTGGAAGGTTGGAAGTTTGAGTCCAGCCAGAGGTTTGGGAGTGTCCTTCTGAAAAATCAATCACTGAAAACCCTATGTCATACTTCTCTGGCAAACATAGGCTCACCATGCGTCTGAGTGGATCTGATAGCAACTGGTACTGGTCCTTGGACAACCTGCCCAGTGTCTGCAAGAATGCTATGGCAATTAGCTAAAGCCTCCTGGAGGAGCCGTGCAGGAACAAGACCCCTCTCTAAAATGAAGCCCTGTGTTTTTTGTCCAGGAAAATCATGCCGGTGACTCTCTCAAACCAGGTTCACTGCCCACTCCAACTCAGTGGGGAAGGAAACAGGAAAGCATGCCAGGAGGCAGAGCTGAAGTGTGGTCCAAGAATGTGTGGACATGGTTGAGGCTGGCAGATGAGACAGGCTATTCTGTTCTTTGGCAGGACTCTAGTTCTCTTTGTCCCTCGACTCCTGCCACCTCTCTCTTCTGCCTCCCACCGTGGGACTTGGATTAAGGGCTGATTTACATCTGGTATGTGTCCTAATTTCCCAAGAGTGTGTGAATGAATTTACAACAAAGAAGCTCTTCTTTTACAGCCGTGAAATGTGATGCGTGGTGTCATTCAGTCGCCAGTGACAGGTGGGCTGGCAATAAGGTCTTGCCTTTTTAAATAATCTGTGGACAATCCATGTTTAACTGTTCTTCCTATTCAAATTCATTCATATATTGAAATCATTTTGCAGATCATCTGAATTCTTAAAGCACCGTACAAGCAAAGGTGGTACTGTGGCATAAGGCCCTGGTGCTATTCCTTTGAAACTACAACTATTGAACTAGTACTTAAAGTCAAACTAACAGGGCACAAACCAGACTGGGTCCATAGCCAGGAACCCTCCTGAGGTTGATTGAATAGTAGCTGGCTTTCCCAGACTCATTCTCCAAGCTGTGATAATACCACCCTATTTCTTACTCTGCATATTAGATTCCACGTCCCTACGATAACCATGCTGTTCATTCCCTAAGGTGATCATACTTCCTTGATGGAAATATCAGAGTGAAGACTTTCTCATCCTTTGAACAAAGAAATTTGAATCCTATCTAGAATCCCATCTACTCTCACATCTCTAGAAAATAGTCAACTTCAATCTTCCAAATCAGAGAGTCTGATCATTGGCTTTCTTGGCTTTCTTTGGTTTTACTGAATTCACTGGCCACAGATTTGATTTAAAAAAAAAAAAACCCAGCACCTTTGTTTTATTCTTGAACTGCTTTGGCCAAGAACAAAACCTTGGAGTCAACTATACAAGTGTGGTGCCGATTTAAAAAATTTATTCTGTAGTATAGTTGTGAAGAATGATGGTTTGATTAAAGAATCAAGTGTCTAGGCAGATGTTGAATGAATGAGTGAATTACAATATTGCATGCAAAAAGTAGATTTTCTCTTTTTCATTCATCTTTCATTCAATAGGGTCAAATTGTCCCAAGTAATTTCCTAGAATCTTCATGGGAACGCATCTGCACTCTGTAATCTAATGAGTGACTAGTGGATTCAGATGAATATTTCTGAATATTTCTGAATCTAACCTCTTAAATGCTCTGCTCCCTGATATCCTTTTAAATATCCAAATAGAAACAGTTACCTTGATTATACATATATATATGTGTGTGTGTATATATATATATAATGTTCTAATGATATATAATATCAGCGCATTCTTCCAGAATTTTTCTAACAGTCAAGTTGGGTAGAATATTAACCCCCTAGAAATGCCCAGGTCCTAATTCCTAGAACCTGTAAATATTTCACATAGCAAGAGAGAATTTCCAGGTGCAATTTAATGAAGGCCTTGAAATGGGGATGTTATTCTGGATTTTAAATTCTTATAAGTAAAGGAAGAAGGAAGGTCTGAGACAGAGAGACATGTGAAGATGCTACACTATTAATTTCTAAGATGGAAATTACAATTTCTGGGAATTGTAGAGGAATTGCAGGTGTTCTTTAAGAGTTAGAGACATAAGGAAATAGGTTTTCCTCTACAACTTTCAGAAGGAATACAGCTCTGCTGAGACCCTGATGTTAGCCCAGTGAGACTGATCTGGAACTTCTGACCCCAGACCCATAAAACAATAAATCTGTCCTTTTTAAGTGCACTAATTTTGGAAGATATGTATTGCAGCAATAGGAAATGCATATACCAATCATATGACAATATAAATATTCATAAAAATAAATAATCCAACTCACCAATATCCACCCTAAGGGTGGACAAGCTACATATCTTTAAGAATTGGAAGATGAAGAGTAGACACTAATATTTGTAGTGATTCTAGTATGATGCATAAGTCCCTTTCTGACATGAACCCACTTGACTCTAAGTATCAAACACATTTTATAGATGAGGAAATTGAGATACAATAAGGGTAAGTAATTTGTCTAGTATCATACTCCTCATAGGTGGAACAGTGGAAGCATTGGCCCCAGAAATGACCCTTTTAATCCCTCTTGTCTTGACCTCTGAGATGTGATACTTAAAGCACTGTTTCAACATTCCCTATCAGGTACGGCCAATCAATCAGAAGCTATTTCTATGGCACATGAATCACTGACCTTTGTTAAAGTTCCCTCATGCTGTCATAATTGTCTCTCAGAAACTTGACTTCTGCTGACAATTACTCTTGTCCTTAATCATTACACTAGAGATGGGACATCCATAACATATCTCAGTATATGAAACAATAACAAAAGGTGGAAGCAGGGTTCAATCTTTCCACATTTCAAGATGCTTGATATATGTTGTTAGGCTAAGAATTAATCAGTACAGTTGGATTTCAGGACTTACTCAATTGCTAAAGCAAAAGTTAATGGAGGCAAAATTAGGGAGCAAACACAAATTTTGATTCAAACATATTGACTATGAAAAACAACCAAGAACCAACTGAATGGTTTAGAGGAATTTACAATGGGCTGTCAAATTAATACTTCACTTGTCCCTCGGTACAGGGACTATGTTTAAATGAAATTCTAAGTCACCAGAATTTAGGGAAGTTCATAGGATTTATTAGAAGTTGAATAAATGTTCAATAGTTGACTATGTCATTCAGGAGAATATCTAGCAGACATCATTTCATTATTCAGGGACTTCTTTTAACTGCCCTGAGTCTTTGTTCTTTGAATTAGCTTCCCTTAATATTAAACATAGAATTATATGTCCCTCACAATAAATATTGAAGATTGAAAAAATCGACTTCTATAATAATCTTTCTTTCCAACAACAAAGAAAAGGGAGTCCTTATGGTACAACTGGTTCAGCACTGATTCAGTCAGAACTTCCAGGACCTGGACTTCCAGCTCAGAAGATCTATGGGTTTCTCATCAACAGATGATGCTTTAGGCTAGAACACCATAAGAAGCAGTTCTACTCTGTCCGATAGGCTTGCTCAGAGTTGGAATCAAGTTACTGGCAGTAGACTTACCAACAACAGAAAATTAGCCTATTTTCATACCTGCATGTTGTTTTATCAAGATCCTCTAGAAGATAAAAGATGGGTAAACTGGTTTCTAATGATGCAATAAAGAAACTAGGAATAAAATGTTTCATGATAGGAGTAGGAATTGCCCTAAGACTTAGTAAAGCAAAGCACCCCTGGGACTGGTGGTGGTGGTAGCTTCCATTAGTCAACCCCCAGTGGTTGCAGCATACACAATGTAACTAAGCACTATTTGATCCTGTGATGATCAGTTACAGATTAAACCTCTGTGACCGAATAGGCGTTTCAGTGTCTAATTATTTCTTCCTAATCCATGTTAGTCTAGAAGCCCACTCTCTATGATGGTTAAGGTTATATATCAACTTGGCTCAACCATGATTCTAAGGGGTTTCACTAATATTATATAATTATCTTCCATTTTTGGGTCTGATATGAACAGATAAGTTTAAAGGATAATTTCCTTAATTGTGGCCTGCATCAATAGAATGCAGATATCATGGCACAATTACTCTGACCACCAGTTTCAGGACATGAGCTAACACACTTCTGCCTGACCTATAAATTTGGGGGCTTTAGCTGCTAAAGCCACATGAATCAGGAGAAAACTAAAGCCTGACACTTTATCCTTAGATTGGGAACTTGCCAGTCTCCACAGCTGTAGAATAAATTTCTTATAATAAATTTATTTGTAAGTAGTTCTAAGAAGTCTGTGGACATGCTGAATTAAGCATTGGGCTTTGAACAACATCGGCAATTCAAATCTACCAGTTACTCCATGGGAGGAAGATGCAATTGTCTGATCTGGTGAAGATCAATGGTCTCCACAATTTATGGTGCACCTCTACTGTGGGTCAGAAGGCATGCAATGACGGTGGGTTTGGTTTGGGGTTTGGGATCTCTGTAAATTTCACTGGTTTTGTTCTTCAAGAGAGCCCCGCCTAAGACATTGGGTACAGGAAGTACCTAAATCCAAGCATCTAAAATACAAAAGTGGTTTGGAAGGGGGTGATGCTGTTAGGTGTTCCTGAATCAGTTCTGACTCATCATCACCCTATACACAACACGGGGAAACATCTGCACCATCCTTACAGTGGTTTTATGGTTAGGTTCATTGGGTCCTCATAGTAGTTTTATGGTTAGGTTCATTGGGTCCTCATAGTGGTTTTATGGTTAGGTTCATTGGGTCCTCATAGTGGTTTTATGCAGGATGGATGCAGTCACTGTATCTCATAGTAGAAACTTAAATTTCCTTGAAGAGACTGTTGGCAGACATATGAACCACAAAGGTAATTTGGTTGAGGTCTCAGAAAGAAGTGATGAGAGTTGTAGCGAAAGTATTTTTGTCTTAGCCAAATACATATGGCCCTCTCTGCTGAGCATCTCTCCACATGTGGACAGGAAAAGTGTTTCTGGTGAGACTTTGAAAGGAAATGATGAACATGTGATTGGACCATGGAAGAAAGGTGATGCTTTCATGCAAAGACAAATAACTTGTCTGAATTGTGCGCAAATGCTTGGCGGAAAGTAGAAGTTATGAGTGATGAACTTGAATATTTGGCTGAGATGACGCGAAGTAAGATCTTAAAGAGGCCATGTGGTTTCTCTTTGTTGCATGTAGTAACATGTGAGAGGAAAGAGATTAACTTGAACGTTTACAAATGACATGGCTACACAATCTTCTGTTAAAAAGATTAAGCCTGTGACTGATGGATCTAACCAAGTACCACAACAGAAAGCCCATCCCTTTAGACTGAGAAACATGGGGAAAGAATGAAGGGAAAGAACACTGTCTGCCTCTCAGAATTCTACAAGCAAGAAAGAGACCAACAAAGCTATGTCTGTTGTCCTTGAAGAAAAAAATAATAGGACCATCCTCAGAGTAGTTCATAGATCAGCAGAACTTTGGGGGAGGGCACGGGGGACAGGCCTGGCTCAATTTCATAGGGTAAAGTCATGGCTAGAGTTATCCTCGGATTGAGAGATGGAGGTCAGGTGGTGGGGGAGATGCTGTATAAGAGTGTCAGTGGAATGTGGCCACCAGCTGAAGCTGAGGGGTGGGGCTTCCATGCCCAAGAAGCAAAAAAATCAACACCTGGGCCTGCCAGGGCCAGTTTTGTGGATTCCCTATTCTGATGTACTAAGAAAATTGTTTGCCCAAGGCAAAAGGAGCAGAGTTGCTGCCCCAGGGGGCCTGAAAGGCAAAACTAAAGGGCAGAGCCGAAAGATCTTGTGGTAGTTATATAATTCCATGCCAAGTTGAAGATATGAAAATGCAGGCATGGAGTCTAGCCTGTCACTCAGGTCACAACCTAATGGTACTTCCTTGTGGGTGCGACCTACTCATTAGGAGAATCCTGAGAACCTCCCCCTTTCTCTCTGTTTCACCTCCGATTGGTAAACTATAGGACTGAGACCTGTCAGAGCTTTGTGATGTTACCTCTTCCATTGAATTCACACGATTCGACACCCACTGGTCTGTGGTGTTCCGGCATTCTGCATCATTTCATGGAGCCATGTGAGTCTGAAGAAGGATTTCTGAACTACTATCAGATATATGGACTTGATCTCGACTGGGTTAGGTTATTTTTCTGATATCTAACTACTCGCTGATATAAACCTCTCTCTTATACATATGTGAGTGCCCCTATATTTGTTTCTCTAGTCAACCCAGACTAACACAGGCCGTGACTCAGAAAACAGAGTACAGTCGATGGCTAGGGTCTGGAGAGTGGAGAACAAATTGAGAGAGTACCAATGGGAGACAGAGGAGGTCTCTCAGGCCTGAAAAATTAATGCAAATTGTTCTGCTGGGCTTTGGATTCAGCTGGCTATCATTATCCCTCCTTTCCTTCAATTTCTCCCATTTGTAATGGAAATGTCTATCAACTGCCCGTTCCATCACTGTGCTTTGAAAACAGTTAACTTGAAACAGATTCACAAATGAAGGAAATTTTGGCCAGTGATAGAACATTCCTAATGCCACACCCAGATTTGATTTAGATGACTCAGGAAATGAGATTTTTAACTTTAGGTTAAGATTTTTTTTATGATGATGTGCATTGGATCTCGTCAATGTGTTCTTTTGGGGGAGAGGGGGCATCACTGCCCTCTGGTGGTTATGGGAGCTACCCAGCACTGCTCCTGAGAGCCCCTACTGGATTTGAACAGCCAAGCCCGCAGGTCACAGTCCCGCACTGAACCACTCAGCCCAAATGTGTCCTACATATAATAAAGTATATAACCATTGGGTATCTAAAGGATGGAATGATGTAACTGAATTGTGTTCCTCCATAATTGAGTTGTAAATCCTAAGTCCCATGCCTGGATATAATCCCATTTGGAATGGTTTTTGTCTTTGCTAGGTGAATGAGGTAGGATTATTATAGAGTGTCTTTTGAGTCAACCTTTTACTAAATACAAAAGGAGTTGATGAAGCAAGTTTAAGGATGGGAAAGATGCAGCAAAACCACTTAGAGGTATTTGGCTTTACCAAGGAGTAAGCAGAAACTCAAAAGAGACAAGTACGTCCATTCAGAGCAGCCTTCTGAATTTGAGCTGTTAGCCATCTAGCCTATTAGAGGGAGAAAAATAAGGTGTTCCACTCTTATCAACGGTCACAGTCTTATTCAACTTGTAAGGGCAGTTAGTTCTACCCTGTCCCATACAATTGCTATGAGTCAACATCAACTGGATGGCAATGGGATTTTTCCTTTCTCAAAGGTGTTATCAATAAATTTCTGTTGAAGTGAGTCACCTACTCCTGGTATTTCTACTATAGCAGCACTAGACAACTAAGATGACTACTCAAAGCTATTGAGCATTGTAACACTGTGCACCCCTCTGTTTTGACTCACATAGCAATACCTAAATCACATTGACCAGTCTGGTCTCCAACCTGGACAGTGAGAATTCTGCCACTGAACCATGAAGGCCCTCACAATCCTAGGACACGGGACAAAAAATGGCTAGACGAATGGTTTTTATTATGAATGCTCCCTCATCAACTACAGTTACTCATTCAAACTCAACAGATCGCTAGTATACAAGTGCTTTTAAATAAAATGCCCACTTCATTGAATGCTGCTCATCGTTACTCTTGAGTCAGCTTCAATTCATGAAGCCCTCTTGTATGCAGAGTACAACTGCACTCCATAGAGCTTTGAAGCAGTTCAGAAGGAGCCCTGGTGTCCTGGAAGTTGTGTGTTGTGCTGGCATCCACAAAGTCAACAGTTCAAAACTACTTGCCATACCACAAGAAAGGGAGCTTTCTACTTTCATAAAGAGTTACCAAACTCATAGTCTTTGAGTGGATTCTGATTCGTAGCGACCCTATAAAACATTTCAAATATCTTAGAAAATAAGTATACCCTCTATACTAGATGCAGCTACTAGGTTAATGTCAAGTTAATGGCAAATTTTATCAAGGAAAATATCTTTTAACTACACTTGTATTTAGTGAAAGAGTCCTCTTAAAATGCAATATCTACTCAGATGATGTAAATATAATCTTATTTGTCAGTAGGGTCATATGAGATTCATGTAGGCCCTAAATCTAATGAATATGTTTTTCTCAGAAAGAAGATTGGGCACAGAGAAGAAGGTTATGTGAAGGCAAAAGCAGAGAATGGAGCTATGCATTTATCAGCTAAGAAAAGTCAAGGATCACCAGCAACCATCAGAAAATAGAAAAGAGGCATAGGGACACTTCTTCTTTGGAACCTCCAGAAGGAACCAGTGTGCCAGTCTCTTTATTTCAGACTTCTAGCCTCCTGAACTGACTCCGTTGCAACTCAGTTGTAATCACATGTTATAACAATCCCAAGAAACCAGTTTTGGTTTTAATCCCCTTACAGAGCACTTACATTTCCAATCCAGGTATATTTTTATCAGAATCTTCATTTTAACAAGATCTCCTGATGAGTCTTATAGATTTTTATAGGAGAAAAATGTCACTTCTCTCAGGAGGTGGTCAAACTAGAGTGAACCAGTCTGAAACCCTATAGGAAAAATAATACAACCCCTAGTTTTAAAATCAACTAAAACAATCTGAGTTATCAGCTGAAAACAGGAGCTCCAAGGGTAAGTCACAGATCTTATAACTAGTCTCTGAATAAAAGATACAAAAAAACTCACTGCCATCGAGTCTATGCTGACACATCGTGACTCTATCGGACACATCCAGATGAGATGTTTTGTCTTATCTTTGTCTCATGTAAGATAACAAGTGTTCTCTTTAAACAATATTTGACATTGTGGTCTCCTTGGTGTTCCAAAACAGCTTGTAACCCAACCCACCATCATTGAGGTGATGTTATTTTTTATTAGTTGATATGCCTAGAATATAAGCTGACATTACTTTCACTTTGTCAATGGACAAGTTGACTGTTTCAGGTATCAGCCTCCTCTCTGAAATGAATTCATTTAAATTTCTTCTGCGCGGACATTTTCCAGTGAAGCTACTTTTCACTTCAGGTTGCCATTCTTGTGTCAGGCAACCCTGTCACGTTCTCCATTGAAACTGATGTGCTAAAAGTGGCCCTTGTATTTCCCTGGAAGAAGCAGAAGGTGGTAGAGAACATGCCTCTTCACAAAGAACAATCTTTGTGCTAAAAAGCACAACATGCAGTTGGGAAATTTTGTTTTGGGACCTAAAACCGATTCAATCAGTTGGAAAGATGAAAGGTGTTTGATGTCCCTCCCCCCCCACTTTAAAATAAGTTTCAGTATCTAATGATAATAAGGAGCTTTCCTTGTGCCTTTTGAGTTGATCTACTAACCGCAAAGTGAGTAGTTCAAGCCACTTGCTCTTCTCAGGAAGGAAATAAAGCTTTCTGCTCTTGTCAAGATGGACAGCCTCCGAAACTCACAAGGGCACTTCAACCTTGTGCCCTAGGGGCTCTAAGAGTCAGAATTGACCTGGTGGAAGTGAGCATTTGAGTACCGATCATATTAAAACGTGATACATATTTTCACCTTCATTTAAATTTTGGTTACTGTCAAAAATAGAAAGCCCACTGGGGGTCAAAAAATGTCTCCTTGTGATTCAGGTAATATCTTCTAAGATAAAGCAGTATGAATTTCAAACTCTTGAAAGCATTAAAGACAAAGGCCCTTCTATTCCAATGGGAATGTGGAAAATATGAATAAATCATAATGCTTAGATCTTAAGATATTACCAGAGGTCAAGTGGACTTCAAACTATGTGGCAATTTATTGCCTCGGTATTTTTAATAGGAATTCATTTCTCCTAAGGAGGATACAATTTTTCACATCTCTTACTATTTTCAGACAAGGGATACTCATTTGAATTAATATCAAGATGCATCCCACGCAGAATTTTTAAAAAATCATCAATCTGCCATCTTATCCACATTATTTTGTACCTTCAGGCTCTTGATGTAGTTTTTATGAACAGGATTCAAATAAATTGGCTCTTTTTCCTTGGTGGTTTCTTTAATTACTTTGTTATTATCCAAGGAACTGGTTTAATTTAAATGAACACTGTGTTCCTGCTACTACTATCCAGAGAAAACACAGACTCAGAACATGCTGTTTTGTAGTTAAAGTGTATGTCTCTGCATGGGTTTGCCAGAATCAGCTGGTTCAAAGGCATCTCATTCTCTTATATAAAGAGCAAAATACAACCCATCTAGTAAAAGAATCGACTTCCCCCAAATTCTTATTCATCTTGCTAGCTACAAAGAATAAGCAGCAAATATATCAATGAATGACTTGCTATAGGTAAATCTGGTCATATTTCAGTCAAGCCAAGCAACCCAGCAAGTGTATGTAATTATTTTCTCCGAAAAAAAAAATCAAAGACATCTTTTTAAAGGCACAGGTCAGCATCTTTCATGAAAACCTCACATCCCACCTCCAGATTTTAACATGCATCAAAGCCTTATTAAACACTTGTTTATAACGGAGGTCTTTGCAAAGGGAAGAGATTTTCCCTTCCCCTAGTGACTTCTACCCCCCCCGCCCCCCCAAAAATGTGTATCGTGAATTTCAAAGAATTCTGAGAGATAGATTGATACAAACAGTGCTGTGACTAGGAGCCACCCGTAGGTCCTGGCTCATAGTCACCCTGTGTACAACAGAACCAAAGGGCCCCATCCTGTGCCGTCCGCACAATGCCATGTCCTCCCAACTGCCTGTTCTTGCCATCCTTGTGTCCATCCATCTTGTCAAGGATCTTCCTCCTTTTTCACTGACATGTGTGTCTTGTACAGATGCCAACAAAGTATATAAAATTGTATTTGATGTCCTAAAATAGTTGTCATTCAAACCCTGTCCCATTTCTTTCACTAAAGTCACGTGTAAGAAGAGCTTACCTAATCTAGGGAAGGACTTCAGTTTGAGCCCCTACCGAAGACAGGGTGCTTCTCCCATTAAGAGCAAGGGACTGGAGAACAGACTTTTAGATCTGGAATGAGATGCTCTGGAAAAGAGGGATTATGGAAACATTCTCTATCTGTGAACAAACAGCAGCTTCTGACGGGTTGAATTTTAACAGAACGTCAATTTCTACCACATAAGAGGACCTTCCTTTTTCAATGTGCAAATAAGTAAACTCAAACATAATTCTTTGCTAGGTGTAAAAGTGGCAAAAAAAACCCAACAAGTCAGTATACCCCCTTCACAAGACAGTAAATAGCGTGCATGTAACAATTGGGGCAGGTGGGGGGGGGCGGGGATTGGCACTCTTTGCCAAGGAGTAGGGATGATTTGTGATCAAATGATCATTCTAAGAGTTTGTTTCCTGAAATCAAATACACTTAAGCATTAATTTTAGCTTCTCCTCTTGCTGCCTAGAAGAACGCAGCCCCTTGGCACCTCCGGTTTCTCATGGCTACAATGGAAATGAAAGGGTGCCTACCTCTCTATCTGGTTTGGTGAGCATTCAATGTGAAAAAGTATGTAAAACAGTTGAAAATGAAAATGATGATCTGATTGGGAAACTCTCAACTAATTCCCAATCAAAAGTCTAATGATGAAAAGAAACAAAATGCGTGCAAACAGCTTTTATGTGGTTCCTGGCATACAGAAAATTGTCATCGTCATTTCGTCATCTCAGCTCGTAAAGCAAACTCAGCCAGTTCCCTGATTCCCATTATGATATTCCTCTTCTCGATCAATGGTTCTCACAGGTTGGACAACCAGTGTCAGCCTCTTTGGATTTGTTGAAGAAAAAGAAAAGAAAGCAAGCAAAGTCTTGGGCCTCATCCAGACAAGAGACTCATCAGATATCAGGCATGGAGTCTCCACTTTCAACAAGGGCACAAAGTTGGGAAAGCACTGCCCTAAATGCGGTCCCTCCTCAGGCTGTGCCCCCAAGTTTCTGACCCTGAAACCAAGAGTACTTGACTCAGATAGCTGCAGTCATTACGGATACCTCTGAGCCTCTTCTTATTCCCCCACAAGCACTTACACAGGTACAGAGTTAATGAGAATGCGGGGCTAATTGGACAAATTTTACTGACATACTGTGTCGGAACTCGCTCTCTCTGCATGCTTCTCTCCCACTTGTACTCTCTTTGAGGTGTGTTGTGGTCATTTTACGTACCCCCCAAACACCCTTTCCTTCTCTCTGCCTTGTAACTCTGGGTGAAACTTTCAAAACTGGCTCAGAGCCTACTGCTTTAAGGAAAACTCCCTGTCCACACTGCTCTCCCATTGTATTTTCAGTCACCTGATACGCATTCAAAAGTAGGACAGAGTAAGGAAGAGTGCAGAAGCAAGGCATGTCCATTACGGGATTGACAAACACTCTTAAAAGTGCCCTGCACTGCCACAAGAACAAACTCATCTTTATTGGGAGAAGAGCAGTCATAATGTTTCATAGAAACAAGGATAGAAAGATTTAGTCTCATCTCTTGTAGACATGTTTATCAGAAGAGACCCTGGGAAAAGGCATCGCAGTTGATGAAGTCAACAAGGATATGGGTATGACACACTGGCTGAAGCAATGAGCTGAAACTCACTGGTGACCATGGCACAAGTCCCGGGAGGGTGTCATTCTTGTGTGCCCATGGTTGCTATAAATGGGAACTAACCCAACAGCACCAATGCAAAACAGCGTCTGGGAAAGGCTTCCTGCTACTAATCAAAGAGTACTTTGAACGAATTTCTAGATTTTTATGTTACTGGATAGTGTCTCATTCGTATGTCTTGTCTCTTGACCTCCTTGCCAGTGGTATTGAGCTTTTGATGACAAATGCCCTAAGCTAGACTTGACATTTGCCTTGGATAAATGAGCACAGTGCACTGCAGGTTGATTTCTGTGAATAGCTGTTGAAAGAACATGTGTATAGGCCAATGTGCATGCTCCAGACTTTATCTGCAAAGCATAAGAAATGGAGGTCTTTTCTTGAAGGAAATGTGACAAAACAGATGAGTCTGAGCAATCCTAAGAAGCACAAGCAGATTTCCATTTTCTTCTGTCCAGAATGAACTGGGATGTCTACAGCTTAACTTGCAAAATACTCCTATTTAAAAATATAACCTGAGTTTCATAAAGTCTTTAGGCGTAACTGCCAGTTTAGAGAAAATATGGCAGATGGAGTATTAAGGTACAGACCGCCATAAAATACCAATAATCAAATTCAGAGAGTAGAAAATACTGTTGGAAAAGTGACAAACTTTTTGCAATGGACCTTTCAATGACCAGGGAAATTTGTGGACACATATATTCCCATGAATTTAATCATCGCTGTCCCTGGTGGCACTTTTGGATAAGTATTGGACAGCTAACGTCAAGATCAGGGCTTCAAAACCCCCAGCGACTCCATGGAAGAAAGATGTTGGGATCTACTGTCTGGAAACCCTGTGTAGAGTTGTTGGTGAGGCAGAATTGACTGAATGAGGGCGAGTACTATATTTTAGGTGTAAGAAATTTTAGCTCACATATACATGTGTGTCATGTTATGTAGTTATGTATTTGAAATAATTTTATAAGTAAAGATATTCATATGGAAATTCAGGCCAACAGAGCTGTAAAAGATGTGAGGAAATCTTTTGGGGAGAATAGATGAAACATGATTATCAAAGTATCAATAACAAGAGAAACTGTATAAGGTGGACAAATGACTTCACAATATTAGTCTTTCTTCTGTTGTATATGATTGAACAGTAAAAATATCATGAGGTAAGAGAAACAGTGGTCTCTGAAAATACATTGTACTCACCTTTTCAAATTGAATGAAAGTAGAAATGTTTACTTTTAACTTGAAAATATTGCTTTAAGAGCAGTGTGGATTTTATTTGAAAGTTTCCATTTGGAATATTTTAGAATTTATTATTTATGGATATATTTATATGGGGGCTTGTTCCACAAAGGATTTGAGGAAGAAGTTTTTGGAACAGATATGATTGCTAGAGAAAGCATTGCTTATGCATTCGTTCATTTGGGTTACTAGGAACAGGCTGCGGCGCCAGTGGTCTCTGGTTGCATGTACAAAGAGAAGATAATAATCTAAGGGACCCCCTTACCTGGATGAATCTCCCATGTCAATCAGGCAAGAGCTTGATTGAACAGATGGGCCTTAAACCATGCCCTGAAGGCCAATGGACTGTGTCAGAGCAGAGGGCAAAGCAATCGTAGTCCCAGATACTCTTTTTCCTGCAAGATTGAGTCTGCTCTTGCTGGCAGAATCATGTCAGAGAACTGGCATTAAAGCCTTTGTTGAATAATTAAAAATTTATTGCACTGCTACTTTCGAAGAGGATTTGAAGCAATGTCACGGGAATATATTCCTAAGGTCTCCTTCCCCAAATCTGAAGGAGGGGCACCAAGATAAACTATAGTCACAGGAATGCCTCAATGATGTGGGTACATGTAGAGTCAGGAAAATTCATCACACGTTGAGAGCTAAGACAAGGTTGAAACCTTCCTTAAAGGTCCACAATCTAAGCTTCCTTTATTTCGTACAAATCCAAGGAGAAAGCTTGGAGAGGTGACTGCATCAGCTTGAACTATTTGAAATGACTGCTATCTGGCTGTGTTTTCCCAGAAAGAATGGTCATTTCATATGGTTCAACTTAAATAACTCCATCATCAGATGGGTTGTGGGCGGCAATTAAAGTGGGAAGGAAGAAGCAGAATCCAGAGAAGACAGCAAATAATGACTGACTGACACTGGTGGTGTCGTGATTACAAGCTGGGCTGAATAATAACCACAAAGTGACTAGTGGTTAGTAACTGATCATCAATGGTTTGAAACCTCCAGAGTGCGCTGTGGGTTTGACTTTCTCCTGGAACAAAAAAATGAGTCTCGTGAAACTCACAGAGACAGTTCTACCCTGAGTCGACATTAACTTGATGGCAGTGAGTTTGGTTTGGTTTTGGAAAAAACTGATACAGAAGATTAAGTCAAAACTTTGATTGGTGTGCTTTTAGTCTATAGTGAGATGTTATGAAATCACTCATAGAAATCAAAAACTAAGCCCTGAGAGGTTATGGAACCATTCACAGGAATTAGAGACTAAGGTGGAGGCAGAAGGAAAACGACTTTACTAGTGATATGGTGCTTTCAATGGTAGGAGCCCTGGGGGGAAGTAGATGATACACTGGATTGCTGGCCTCAAGGTCAGCAGTTCAAATCCACCAGCCACTCCACAAGAGAAAGATGAAACTTTCTGATGCTCTTAAGACTTACGGTCTCAGATACCCAAAGGGACAGTTCTCTCTAGTTGTCTCTCTGCAGAGTCACCGTGAGTCAGAATGGACTCAACGGCAGCATGTGGGGCTTGGGAATTTGGCCTTTGAGGGTACAGCAACATGTTTAGGGGAACATTTCCATTTGTAATTATAGAGATATGACTTTAAGATCAGAGATAGAAAGTGAGTTTCCAAGACAAGAGACAGTTCAATATGAGCAAGCGGTATATTCATCCAGGAGCAAAGTTTCATCAGAGAAGAACAGAGGCCAAGGACAAAAAGCAGATGTGCTGCATGAGAAAGCCACAGAAGTATTGCTTCAAAAGAGGAAGAGAACGCCATGTGGCATGGTGACCATCGAAGCAATAGTTCCCGACAATTGCTTTGCATGTTGGTAGATCGTCTAATGGTTTGAATAGTGCAGTTTGTTCCAGGTCAGCAGTGTCCCCACTAACTTGTCTTCACTTTTATTTTTGCTTGTTTATTTGTCCGCCTGGGAAAAAATAATATATCCCAAACATTTCAGTGATCCGAAGCATTTCAGTAAAGAAGGGGCTTTCTAGTCTAGACTATAAGTGTCATGCTATTGGGGAGTGGGGGAGGCGGTGCTGGGAAATTGGTTCCCTAAATCCTACGGCAGGTAGCTTGTTAACCACCTGACGTACCAAGAGCAGATAATTCCAGTTCCTGCCTTCCTTTACTGGTACTATGGTGAGATGGATTTAGAGCTTGTTTCCAACAGTGTGTTTTGCAGAGGCACAGCAGCCTCTGCAACTTCCTAAAGCCTCCAAATCTTTTTTTCATTTGCCACCCGGGTATCTGCACAGTAAGGTCTCAGCAAAATGCTCATGACTGCCCTCCTGGGAAGTTGTGGTGATGGGAACTTAAGATCTCATAGTTGAGATGGGCTTCAGTAAGTTAGCAGGAACAGGGCTGCTGGATTAGCACATATTTTTTTCCCATCCCTACAAACTGTTTGGGTCCTGGAAAAGATGCTCATTTTGAAGATTCTCTAGGGCTGCATCATGATTTGGAGGAATGCCATGGTTTAAGCTGTTGCGAAAAATCTGAAGTTTTCCCTCTTGAGAAGCTTGCTGCCAGGACACAGGAGAAGAGAGACCAGAGGGGAGAAGACTTTGTTTCCTTTAACTTGACCTTCAATCACAAAGGCCCAGCGTGTCTTCCTGAACAACTCAAGCTGGGTTTTCATTCTCTACGACCTCCCACAAAGAAAGAGCTACTTGTGGGACACGTGGGTCCAAGGCCAGCTGCTCTCAGTCCACTCCTAGACTTGACACATCTTTGAGTCCCATGTGTCCTGATTTGTTCATCCTTCTTTCTTTAACTGTAACCGCCCAGTCCAGAAGGAATGCCTGGGATGGGAAGGAACTAATGGGCCCTAAAGGTTCTGTGGTCTTGGGGATGCCTGGAGATTGTGTTTGCCTAATTAGTTCTGTGCCACTATCAGTGCGGATAACCCAGGGAGCATCATGATTACTTTGACAAAGCTAATGGATGATATGCCGTGAAAGCTTGAGCGCAGAAGGGCAGCAGCTCCAGCTGGAGGCGGAGTCCCTGCTCTAGCTTTTCTGCACTTCATCTCACACTTCTGGTTACTGCACAGTAATCCCTCTTGCAGAAGCCTTGAGCTTCACTGTTCCAGACAACATAAGCAGTCCTCATTTCTCCCCCTTGGGCTAAGCCTTAGTGGCCGACAGCTGGCTAAATTTGGAATCAGGACTCTCTCTGAGAAGGTTCCAAAATCCTGAAAGAAAGAAACCTTTAGAACTCCATTTCCAGATAGAAACAGAGAATTAAACACCCTTTAGCTCCAGGCCATGTCTCTGATGATTTGTTCTTTATCTCAGCAGTAAAACAGTGCCTCCCAACAGCACCCCAGGATCCCACGGATAGGGCTAGCTGAGAGAGTTCATTTGATGGAATGCAGAGTTTGTTGAATTTTCTCTGCCCTGACTCCCCCCCCCCCACCCCCTGCATTTGCTTGGGGTTGTGAGTGTGATTGGGGAGCATCTCATAGAAATGCCACCTCAATCCTCTTTCTACAAAATGGCATAAGCTCCAAACTCACCATCATGACGTTGATCCAAACTTACAGTATCCTGCAGAGCAAAAGTCGCAATGCATCTCTCTCTATCAATATACCACAGGACTCCAAGCATTTTCTATGTGTTCCGTCAACCAGCAATTATTGAATATCTGCCTTGTGCCAGGCACCGGTCTGGTTTCTGAGACGGCAATTGCAAAGTACATAGAGTGCTTTTCCTGAAGGAGATTTTACAGTCTTTTGGGGAAGGCAGACCTGTGTCTTATGCTTTTGATCATTCCCCGTCCATTATCCTGGACATACCATTTATGGAAAGTGGAAGCTGGATAAAAGTCATCTGGTTTCTCAACATACCAAGAGGGAACAACAAGCAAAAGAGAAGGATGCTCTGCGTAGTTTTCTTCTTGCAGACTGTGTGGAAGATTAGTCCAGAGGGCAATTCACCTTAACAACACTTGTGGCTGGCCTAGAACTTGCATTTGCACTTTGTATCTATAGCCTTGATGTAACTGGATACTAAGTTTAAGCACAGTGCAGTGGCTGTAAGAAGAAACTCTTGATATATGACCATCGTCGATATCCTTTTGATGTCTGAAAACTCAATATGAGTTTCTCAGGGCCAAAAGTAATGTCCACAATAAAAAATTTTATTAGCAAATATAACTGAAAATAACCGTTTCAATATATAACAGTTCTCATAGATGAGATATGGGAAATCAAATGATGTCACCAAGACCCAAAATACCTGTGCTTCTTTGGTCCACATTCCACTGTGTGAGTCAAAGTCACAGAAAGCTTGCCAGACCATTTGAATCAGAATGGCTGACAACCATACCATTCTTGTGAATGGCACAAAATAAGTGAAAATGAGGATCCTGTTCTCTACATATCTTAATATTTGAACGAAGTCTTTGATCCTTTCTTTCATTGACCTAAATTGGGCCGCATTCTTAAATTGGAGCCAATGATGTTGGCTAGAGCACTGGAGATGCTGACTGTCGTAAGTTCCAGGCCAGTGTAGAGCCAAACAAAGGTGGTCTCAATGTCATCCAAAGGCATCATTTTTAAAGGCGCCATTTTCAGAAAAGGGGGAAATGTTGACTGGATGGAGAAAAAATTAAAACCTCACAAATATCAACTCCAAGGATGTTAAAATATATGGCATTGTGGTTTTGGTTTTGAAGAAAATACAATTTCAGGTTGCAGAAGAAAAATTCATTTTTAAGCAGAGAAACATATAGTGTGGGTGTATATAGACTAAAATAAAAATTACCAAACCCACTGCCATTGAAAATGGAACTGGAGTGCAGATGTGGTTGCTGCCATGGAATACTGAGTTTCTTAGCATGAGATCAAAAGACCTAGATGACGCTTATCTACCATTACTAGCCTTTTTCATCAAGGACCCCAAATCAGGGAAACATAGAACAGAATCTAAATTTGCTATAATATCCAAACAAACTGGACCCACTGAAGCCCGGGAGGTCCTTAAATCTGAGAAAATTTTTGAACCTTGAACTGAAATGATCCCCTAAAATTATCTTCTAAATAAGAGTGTGGCTGAGTTAGTATAGAAGGTCTACCTTGAGCATTGCATTCTTTTAAATTACCCATATCAGATAAAACTGACAAAAGTACCTCTAAAGCATAGAATGGAAATGGGAGAATGCAATGCTGGAAAGACAGTGCTCGGAAAACAATATGGGAACAGAGCAAGAGATGACCCACCATGAAGATCTTAACCAATGTCATCCATTAAGCTGTATATGTAGAAATTGTTGAATAGACGTATGTATGTTATCTCTATTTTCCACCCCAAAGAAAATAGGTAATTTTTAAAACTAAAGCAAATCCACACTAATCATTGCTAAAATGGTATCAGAGTATAACTATTGGTTCCTCTTCCATCCAGAGCAAAGAAAATCAAAGACTCAAAGAAGCAGTTAGTCCAAATAAGTAGGGGACCACATGAATCATAGCCTCCACTGGCCCTAGTCAAGAAGACATAGTACCAATAATGGTCTGACTGGGTTCACAACAAAAGTTATTGGACAGAATGAAAGAAAAATGTGGAGTAAAATTTTAAAATCATAAAATAATCAGACTTGTTTCCAATAAAGAATGGCAGAACTCTCAAGATGATGGCTCTAGGACACTCTTCAAAGCAGGTTCTCAAACCACTCTCAGAGATCATCTTCCACTCCAGCAACAGATAAGTTCACAGTTGAAAATAACACCTGTGAGACATGTATTTCTTAGAACAATCAATCCCACACGTTCAAAAGGCAAGGAAGGAGCAGAAAAAAAAAGGATAAATGGAAATGAGAAACCCAGGGAAGAAGTAGGAAGAATGGGGGTGCATTGACAGCATTTTAACTAATGCCATATTACCATATATATTAGAGTAGAGCTAAATATCAGACGAGGCACCTAAGTTTACCACAAAAACTGCATTAAAAATGTGTTGGAAGTGGGGAGTAGGGGTGTGGAAAAAGGATGAGCTAATACCAAGGGCTTAAATAGAAAATGTTTTGAGGACAATAGCAACAAATGTACAAGTGTGCTGAGCATAGAATGAATGTATGTACAGATTGTGATGAGAGTTGTATAAGCCCCCAGTAGAATGATTTTTAAAAATGTGCTCAAAAAACTTGGCTTAGACACAAATATGTATGTTATGTAAAAGTGATTGAATGGGAAAATTGTTTATACATTTTCAACCAAAGCAAAGCAAACTTCACAATCAACAATAACAAAGAATCAACTGCATAGAGTCAAACACCACTGTAAGTATTAAAATAGTTAAAATGAAAGAAGCTATGCTTTTAAAAATTGAAAGAAAGAATAGCATGAGGGGCTAACTGCTGAAGGGTAAAATTATACTTTCTAATTCCAAATATGAAAAGGTTAGGATCAGGAGATTTCAGAAGGGGCCAAATGGCACACAATGGAAGGAAGAGTTTTGCTGGCTGACTTTGAAGCACATTTATGGGAATGAAATTTTTAAATCAGAGAGAATATGTCTCCTATAACTCATGACAATTTCCTCTGACCATATACTTTCAATTGAAATGAAATGTGTGTCTTTGTATAGGGCTGGGAATGAACTTGCAAATTAGGTTTCAAAACCATCGGGTTTTTTTTCTTTCTTTTCATTGGTAATATATTTAGAAGCATATCTCCATAGCAAAAAGTCAAGAGTGACCCAGTAGTCCATTAGAGAAGTCCAGGACCTGGTTCCCATCAGACTTCCTTTATGTTATCTAAAACTGTGACTTCCTGCAGAACTTGAGAGAATTCCTAGACATTGCTGTCCTAGACACAAGTCCTGAGCAGCCAGGACCTTTTCCTATGAACAAACTTTTAAGGGATCCTTTTGGATACCTCAGTCAATGTTAGAGCTATATCTCCAATAACCTCTCCTCTTCTCAGGCTTCTTACTACCAAGGGAAAGTCTAAGATCCTTTTCAAATGAACTGTTTCACTGTGATGTCATGTTTGTATGGACATCAAAGATCCAGCTGGATGTTGACTTCCTTTTTTGAACAAACGTGCTGGGAACAGGACCACCAAGATGACTATCCCTTCAAGTGCTGGGAGTTGAAAAATTGGGTTAAGTCACAAATTCTATAATCACCAGGGGTCAAGTGCAAATTGTTGTCAAAATCAAGTCAAGTGCAAAATCAAGTTGTCCCATCACTGGTGGGGTAGCCAGACAATCTAAAGAACCTCTTTAAGCTAAATTGTAAAGCCAGCAGCAACTCTGGCTTGCAATAGAAGGCTGAAAGTTATTCAGGAACTGTCTCCTTGGTGAAAGAAACAGTGGTGAGAAAAATCCTGAGATCACTGTCTATCATTCTCTCACATCCATTCCCGTTTTTACCAAAGAGCCCATACCAGACACAAGGGCTTGTGTTGACATGCTGACTGGTATCTTTGGGACTTAATTTTTGATGAGGAGACACTACTCATTCAGTCCAGAAGCAGTATCTCAATTCACCAACTGATAGCAATATAAAGCTGCTCACAAACATGAATCCCTTCAAGCAGAACGATGGCGGAGCTCTCAGTCTGTGGGTTTTGACTAAGTCTTGAGTCCATATTTCTCTTTAAGTTTTACTGTCATGAATCACCTTGGAGAACTATTTTCTCCCTCACCATATCTAAAATTAAAAATGAAATGCATTTTGGATTTATATAGCTATACATTTGTTACTGCTTTTTAATTTTGCATGTCTAGTTCAAGCAAAGCATTTTCTGAAGCTCATTTGAGGAGTCAGGTTGCTTGTAAGTCTTCTATGTCCCTCTTGCCAACCCTCCAAGTGTTTCCCACTCTGTGAATTCTCTGGAGCTGAAACGCAGGTAAGGACTCCAAGTAGTATCCAGACCAAGGTTCACCTGAGCCATTTGTCATTCTACTTGACCAAGGGTTGCTATGTTTGCAAATATCTCTCTCTGTGTGTATAGATATAGATATATACAAAATATGTGTTTACATTATATAAGTATGCATTGTATATATTTAATGTTTTTTATTGGTTCAGCAACCTGGGTCATGAAAAATTTTAATGCAGTTCACCAATTTAGGTTAAGTCCCAAAATCATTGTGCAACCGAATGAGAAAGATCTCCTACACTCCTCTACTCCCCTCATCCTGCACCCCTTTATAAAGAATTTTTCCAAACAACAGTCTCCAAAATACCTTTCTTTTATCACATTTTATGGGGGGAACTAACTCAGAGTACTATTTTGTCCTCAGTCACACTAATCCATCATCTTGCTGCCCTGGGTGTAGAGGAATTGACAGATGTAAGAATGAGTAGACGACAGCAAGCATGGCATATGATTTCCATCTATGTGAGTACCTAGCACTAGCATGTCACTAGGTTAAAATCAAATATCCCTGCTTTCTTAAATAGTAGACATGTATAAAGACAATAGGTGAATTTATGACGTATAAGAAGTGTTTCAGAATAAGCTCATGCAATAATCCACAAGCAATTCACCTATCCTTACACAGCTTCTGAGGCAGAGTAAATTCAGAAAATTTTTCTTGAGTGATTGGGTTGACCAGCAGTTACCTGGCCTCACATCGAGGCAGATAGAAAGGACCTGCTAGGAAAGAATATTCTTCTCAATGAAACACCCAGAAAGCACTTGATGAAAGCCATTTTTAAATGGCAACCAACAATCAGATGGGGAAGAAACAAAGACTCACAAACCCAGAATGACAGGTGCTTGCTGCTGCTCCAGTGGCCCAAGTTTTACCTCCTGTTTGGTATGATGGGAAGAACTCCGGGCTCCCAAAGGAAATAAAATGATCTGGGTTCATCTTTTGTCAGTGGAGGGATTGGGAAAGATGCATCCTTCCATGAGTAGAAGGAATTCTGTGTGCTTGTGTCTGCCTCTTTCTGTCAAACATTGATGCTGCCGATATGGCCTTCATCCTATCCAGGTATCAATGAGAAGATGGGAGTGATTGGGAACTAGGGCAGACTATGATTGCTTTCCCAAGCTTCAATAGTCAAAGTATGCATCCAAAACCAAACCAAACCCATGACCATAAAGTTGATTCCAATTCTCAGCTATTTCCATGGCTCTAAATATTTATTGAGTCAAACAGTCTTATCAATCACTCCCCCCACCCCCTGTGGGTTTATTTGAGCTATCAAATTTTCAGTTAGCAGTCCAGCATATAATCCACGACGCCATCAGGACTTAATGTATGCATCCATCCATACACACTGTGGTAGCTATATAATCTGTTGTCAGTTTGACACTTAGCAGTGAAGGAATGGAGCTTAGCCTGTTAAGCAGGTCACAGATTGATGATCTCTTTTGGAGGCATTAAGGAGAGAACTAGCTCTCTGGAGGTGGGACACACGTTCACTTCCTGTGAGACATTCCTGTCGACAAGACACATGGAGCTACACTAAAGGCTGGGAGCTAAAGGAGTCATGTGGAGACCCTGCCAGCACTGAGATGCTTCCACTGCCACTGGATCCACAAGACTTTCGAGCTACTAGTCTGTGATCTTCCTGCATTCAGTGTCATTGTATGTGGTGCATGAGTCTGAAGTGAAATTGCAGACTGGTATTGGACATATGGGCTTACAGACTACATTGGACTTATAGATTTGATCTGGACTGGGCTGGGAGTTTTTCCTCAATATTCAATTGCTCTTGTATATAAACATCTTTCTTATACACATTTAAGTGTCTGTAATTTTTGTTTCTCTAGTCTACACAGACTAACACACACGCCAAAAAATAAAGACCACACCTCTTGGGAAAATGCATCCAATTTGAAGCTCAGCTTCAAAATCATAAAAATGTCAGGGGGGAAATTGCAATTAATTACCACATGATTGTTCACAAAGCAGTTTACCAGCCCAACTCACTATGAAGTGTCTGCTTTCTTTAACGTGTCCCAACAACGCTCCTCTTATCAGCTTCACTCCACACGCAGTTCCACCCTCAGGACCCTGACCTCCCTGTCACAGTCGCTATCTCAGGAATCATTTTCATTGGTTTTCAGCTAAGGCACTACAGGTTTCTTTTCCCCATTTCAGGTCATTTGGTCCAGTACCGTAACCAATGGAGAGGCTGAAGTATTAAAAAAAAATAGTGGCTATGTTTGGTCTAAAATAACACTGTTTAACCTGTTCCAGAACTGAAAAAAACAATCATGCATATAACTAGGTCGAACTTCAATCTTTTGAGTCTATGTGGTCTGTCGTTTGGGTCATGGGAGATGGCTTATAAAAATAAAATCATTTAAAATATGAGAGCCATTGGAGATCTACATTCCATCCCTAGGTTGTACCACATCCATAAAGTTCTGGGTCAGCAGTGCTCAAGAAAGCCACTAACCTCACTTCCATCCAGTCCCAGCCACCTGCCCCTGTACAGTGCATAGGACACTGTCAATCTTTATAGAGGGGGATAGCCTCATCATTCTCCCACGCAAAGGCTGGTGGGTGTGGGTTAGCAATCCATCTCCTAACCCTTAGCATCACCAGTGTGCCTTAAGAACACCACCGTAGCTTAGAATAAGACGGAGATGGCTCAGCAACAGGAGGAACTGCTCCAGGATAATCTCAGGGACATAAATGAAGCCATGCGATGTTCTATGATGTTCCCATACCTTCTGGTTTTATTTCCTGGAAGGAAGGGGCTGATCAAGGACATGCTTTGAAATGCATGCCATTGTTGTACAGAGGTGGGAAACCATAACAAGCACTGTTAGAACTGGAGAGGAGGGGCAGAAGAAGGAACATCTGGGGGCCATACACATCACTGCGGCAGATTTATTCCCCACTGAGCCTGCTGTGGTATCATTTCAGCCTTCTAGGAAATGGAGATGAAGTGCTCACTTATTATACCTTACCCAGGCAAGCTTCCTCCATTAATGTAAAATATTTTGAAAATGTCGCATAAAATCTATTATCGAAATACAAGATGCGACCAATGATTCTTCCCTGGCAGGGTAGACCAGAGGGGCATAGCCTCTACCAGGGAGGGAAGGATAGTTTCTAGCCCCCCTTGCTGGACAATGCACGCAAACACAGCCACTTCTCTGCCTTCCAGCTGCACAGCAGATGTTTGTGGGAGAAAGGGGTGGGGCGAGGCCACTGGTCTGCCCAGGCCTCGGCAAGCTCTCGCCCAGCCCCCCTCCGCAGGGACTGACAGGGCTTTCATTTCAGCTGGAAGACTTTTGATGGGTGAGAAGACTGCTCTGCTTCCATTCCAAACAGAGAAATGAGAAGCAAAATTCATCAAGGCCCAAGAATACATATATATATGTATATATATATTTAAATTTTACAATTTTTACAACTTGCCTCTGAAATTTTATAACCACACTCTGAGACACAGCTTCTACGAGGGTGGTAGTGTTAATGCAGCAGAGAGAAAGGGTGGAAGGCAGTGACATCAAATCAAAACAACAGGGTGCACTCCAGTCTGCGGAATGTAATTCCAGCGGTGGAAATGGGTGTCTACGACGTTGGGTTTTAATAAGCCCATGTGATCTTAAGAGCAGGATCATCCAATCTTTGATAATCCGCTCAGAAAGAGAGGCCCCGCCTTGGTTCCTTTTAACAGGGCCTCTCCTCTCTTCTGTGCCACCTTCTTACATGTCTGAAAGAGGTTAGTGAATCAAACCTTTGAAGGACATTTTGAAGGCAGCAGGCGCAGCTCGAATGTTGGGTTGTTGCTTTTTAATGGACTTGTCATCAGCCGCTCTCATTTGCAATAGAATTCCTTTTCTCTCGTACCCTTTCTCAGGTTTGTGTTTTCCCAGCGCTGTGCCAATGCTGAATAATTTACAAGGGCAGAAAAAGAAAACTGTCACTATCACAGTCCCAAGGCTCTTCACTCACTCATCTGTCACATGGTCAAATGTCACCGGTGCCATCATTTGTGAGGGGTGAGATTAACGCCACAGAGCTACTCGCCTCTTTTCTTTATCTATTGTTAATGATACCAAGCTCCACTGTATTTATTTTTTGAAAGAGCTGGTTGCCATTTCTGCAACAAATGTCCCACCGAACGAGACCCAAATAATTGACCTCCTCAGCCCATCTCGCCCTTTCATCTGCCTTCATCTGTTTCTGCTTATCTGGCATTTCCACCCACAGCATAAAAATACAAATCCAGTTAGAACTGTATTCAGAAGAAAGGCCACTGTTCAAAGTGATCCCCACTCGTGTTGATACCGTTCCTTATTAGGGAAAAGCGGGAGGGGGTCCATCCCAGTCACAATAATAAGGAGCTTCAATGAATCACAGAAGGAGCTGACAAAAGATCCCGTGCGCACAGATGGCACTCCGCAGAAGGGGGATCAGGGGCACGACTCTCGGAGGAGTAGCCAAAGTGCAGAAATGTGAGCACCAAGACATTTCCCCCCGGACTAAGAGGGTAAACTACCAGGATGATTCTCACACAGGGAAGGAAGGAAAAAAAATCACAGACGCAATGGCCAACAGCTCGTTTTAATGTGGCGGAGAAATCAAATGCCGCTAGAGAGGTGCTAATGTTCTGTCACTCATCTTCTAGGCTTAGAACAGGTGTGCAATGAATAAGGGGAACAGAGGCCTTTAACTAATGGCAATGACAAAGGGTATTGAACATGCAGTGGATTCCAGAGATGGGTCTGTGTTGGAGAAAGGAAGCCAGATTGTTCCTTAGAAGCAAGGATGACGAGACTTTGTTTCAAAGACTTTGGATATGCTACCAGGAGGGATAGTTGCTGAAATAGGCCACTATGTTTGCTAAAGCAGCGGATCCATGAAAAAGAAGACCATCAAAAATGTGAATTCATACCGTGCTGGCAACAATGGACTCAAGCCTCACAATTGTGAGGATGGCCCAGGACTGGGCAAGTGTAGTTCTGTGAGTGGGAATTGGTTGATCTGGAAGCTGCTACCAACAGCACTGACTTACAGAAACACAAAGCAATGTTCTAGCATCAACAGACTGCCATCTCTGAGCAAAGCCCAGGCTTGATCAAAGATGACATAATTTCATGAAGTTCCTATCTTTCAATGTCCCAAATGTGATTATTCAAACAGATTGTTAGCTAATATCAATTCACTTCTAGAATGGTGCAACAGTTAAATTCTCTATGTCTAGCCGAAAGATTGGCAGTCTGGATTCACCCCCAATCCTTATAAATTTCCCTAATATTACTACCCTCACTTTAAGTTAAGAAAGCTGAGGTGCAGAATATGAAAGTGAAACATTCCCAGGAATAATGATGGTGGACTGAAATCTTAGCTCACCTGTGCAGCATCATCCTCACAGCTGTTGCTCGTTGAGACCATTGTTCCTGCCACTGTGTCAAACCATCTTGTATACTTATTCTTTCTGTGTAGGAAACGTGCATACATACAATACATGTCACAGGGTCACTGTGAGTTGGCACGATAACACCACTATGCAGAAAATTGGGTGAAGACTGAAAGTTGTAATTTATGTTCCTGACTTTCTTCGTCTGAAGACCGATTGACGGAATTAAATGCTTAAGAATTAAGTTGCTCCAGGTCTGTTAGGTGAGCTAATTTGAACTGACTATGATTTATTTATTTCCTGTTCTCATTCATGACATATGATTGGATCTGGGCACTGGTTAATTAATAGGTAGGCTCGACAAGCACACATTATCCTTGCCCCTGGTCTTCTTGTCCTTCAGCATGGCTTTGTGTTTCCATTTGGTTCGCTTTGAGGAAAATCCTGCTCTGGTCTCTGCTGCGATGCATTGGAAAGGAAGATAAAAAACACTAAGCAGTTCTGATCTCATTAGCTGCCTCCGATGGGCAGAGAGGAATTGAGGAGGTCTCCTATCCCATGCTCTCAGAAAGATCAGTGCTCTCAGAAAGCTACCAAAGGAAAATTCCCAAGGACCCAACAATTAAGAAACATAGGTCCTCTTCTGGAAAGACTCCCGCTGAAACTCGAGGGCTGTTCTTACGAGCACAGAAAGTGACCTGGAGGATCCGACTGGACCTGAACACATAGGTCACTTTTCCCAAAGGCCACATGAAACCCTGGAATATCAAAGGAAAGCTCTGGCATCTTACACCTCTTGGGTAAAGAAAGAGATGGTGAGGGATGCACTTATCCAGGAGACTGTCGAGTCCACAGCAAAGGAGGCTGCATGCCAACAGAGACCTCTCAGGGAGCACATTCAGTACCTCCAAGGGGCCACCTCGGGATGTGTTATTTGCTCCTCCTGATCTCAACTTACACCTTTTGCGAGAAAGGCCATCACATCTGATGGAAAGTCAGCACACACGGGCAGTCACGGGTAGTGAAGGACATCGGTGGGGTAAGCTTAGACAAACTCTACAGCTGGCACCTTCTGTCATTAACCAGATTTTTTTGAAACTCCAGACACTTCGAATTTAAACAAAAAAGAAAAGAAAGTTAAGTGCCTTTAAAGAGATTTGTAAATGTAGACAACAAACAGACACTCAAAGGGTTGGCAGTTCAAATCCTCCCAGAGGCCCCTTCAAAGACAGCTTGCTATCTGTTTCCAAATGTCACAGCATGAAAGCTCCCCCAGAGTCGTTCTGCTCTGCAGACTCAGCTCCCAGTGATTCCCCATCAACCTGATGGCTCCGTGCAGCAGACAACCAATGTCTCCAAGGGGAGAATGAGCTTCTCTTTGCAAAATTGCTATTGAAAACAAGTTCTGAAAAAGCCACCCTGGGCTCTCCCCCATTGAACAAAAAATAATGATAAAACAGGGGTTTCGTTGAGGCTCTTTTACAATGTGGTTGTTGCCTAACAGAAAACAGCGATGGTAAAACTGGAAGTCAAGGTTTAGGAACACGATGGAGAGTTCTTAAGAGTCAAGAATCCCAAGTGACCATGAAATCTTGCTACAACTTTCAATTTTCTCTTTCTTCAAAATTTTCATCTAAATTTCTCCAGCTTTGTATATAGGTTTAACCATTCTGTTTTCTAGAAAAACAACAAAAAAAGGCATTGATAGAAAACAAATTGCTTGAGGGAAAATATTAAAGAAACTGTATAGGAATCAGTCACATAACTTAGTATCTGGCCCATTATCAGGCAGAATTATGACCCTCTGAATTCTGTGGTGTATAATCCTTGTTTATCTCAGTGAGGAAATTCACAAAAATTGAAGTCAAAGCTGGAAAAAAAAACAGTGATTAGTTTTTTGCTCATTCCTCAACAACTGCTTATTGCTGCAAATATTAGATGCATGCACTGTGCTACCCACTGGTAATTAAAAGAATAAAACCCACTCCCTAAACTCAAAAAGTTTCTACTTTATGAGGGAAAAACATGACAGTCAAACTTATAATTTGAAACATAAGTAAAATGATAGAAAGAAGCCAAGCTTTTAGGCAAAATGATCTTTTTTTTTTTTTGGCCTGTTGTACCATGTAAGCCAGGTCATCATTTTAAAGATAAATGCAAGCATGTCTGTTGAAGCATCTAGGTGAGAAGTATTTTCAGATACTTTAGCCTACTGATATTATAGCCAATAATTGCTTTTGTGTGGTTAAATTTGTACTTTATTGAAACGAACTTTAAAATAATATCAGTTGAATAAAAATACTATCATTTTATCATGTAAAATTGCAGAATTGGTACTTAATCCTGAATTTATACACATCACTCTTGTAAGAACAGAGTAAGGATTTTGTAATACGTTGTGATTCATCACATCTGGCATCTATGCGTTAGGGGACAGCCTATGCAGCCAGGCAAACGTTTTGAACAGAGAGCCTGAGCTAAGTCAAACCTGCTGCCATCAAGTCGATGCCCCTCATAGCAATCCTGGAACGACTCAAAAGGCTCACTGCCATATTGTCAGTGGCCACTCAGAGCAACCCAATAAGTAAAAGAAAAGGATGAGACTTTCTATTCCCATAAAGTTCATCTTGAAAACTCATAGGGGCAGTTCTTCCCTTTAATCTAAGGTCAGGATGAGTCGGAATTCACTAGAGGGCCATGAAGCTACAGGACAGGGCAGAACTGCTCTTTCGAGTTTACAAGACTGTAACTGTTCTAGGAGGAACAGAGAAAACCCCTTCTCTCTCCAGGGGAGCCACAGGTGGTTTCCAACTCTCGACCTTGTGCTTCCCAATGCTCAATCACTAAGTGCCACAGGACTTCTCAACAGTTCCACAGAGCAGAGGGCATTTTTTTGCTTTGTTTTTTCCAAGGTGCTCTGGTAGTGTATTGGGTTTTTCTTTGGGCTGCTAGTCACAAAACCAAGAGTTTGAATCCATCAGTCAATCTGTGGAGAAAGATGAAGCTTTCTACTCCCATAAGCAGTTATAGCCCCAGGAAACCTATGGCAGTCACTGAATCTGGTGTCATCTTGAGGATTAAGAGTGTAAGAGTGGAGTCTAACCTGTCAATCGGGAGGTAATCAATGAGATCTCTGTGTGGGCATGGCCTTCTCCTCTGAGAATTCTGGGAAATCTGGCTGTATTTCCCCCTTGGACATGAGAGACTCACTACTCAGTCCCTTGGGGACACTCTATAGACAAGACACAAGGCTGACTCCCTGGGAGACACAGCAGCTGACAAGACACATGGCAGCATGCTGATAGACCCTGAACCCTGGAAACTGAAAGAGCCACAAAGAGACCCCTTCCAGTGCTGAGATGCTTCTACCGCCATTGGATACACAAGACACTGCACCCACTGCCCTGTGAAAGTCCTAGTGTCACTGCATGTGCTTTGTGAGTCTGAAGAGAACTTCAGAGATTGCAATCGGCATATGGGCTAATATCAGACTTAGGACTTTGGACTGGACTGGGATGTCTGCTCATTGTTCAATTCCTCTTGTGTAGAAACCTCTTTCTTAGACAAGTATGAGTGTCTATGGATTTGTTTCTCTAGTCTGCCCAGATTAACACAAAACCCATAGAGGCAGGTTTACCCTGTCCTATAGGGTCACTATACATTGGAATGAACACAAAGCAGTGAAGTTGAGCTGAAGGTTTTCAGAATGGTCAGTTGCTGTTGTGTGAGCAGAATCTCACCTTTCTCCTGTGAAGCAACTGGTGGGTTTGAAACAGCAATGTTGGCAATCTAGTGCTTAATCCACGGACTGCCCTACCAGGTCTTCGAGGAAGGCCTTAATCAAAAGAGCTTGTGAGAGCTATTGTAGAAGCCATTGCAAAATAATATGGAAACAGATCATCTAGCATACATTTTGTAGACCTTCAAAGGAGTATTCGTAGTCATATACACAGGTGTCTTCACAAAGTTCAAAGTCATACAAATCCTGTGAGCACAGCTCTTGGAAATGTCAGCACAGTGTTGATCCTTGGTATGCTTTCCCACTGTCAGACAGTGAGTCAAGAGATGTATTCCTATTTGAAATTTTAGTATATTTTGTTTTACAAATCACTGTTGGCTTTCAATCATTGTTACTCAACTAAGAGACATTCCAGGAGAACACACTGCAGTTCCAAGGGGTTTAATTGTGTAGGTGGATTGTCTCAGGTAGAATGGAAAGGTTGTACATGTAGCAGGGTTAACATGTGGTCCTATGAATTCATTCACACATTTATTTTCCAAATATTAACAAGGCAGCAACTTGCTGGAAGGTTTCTATAGTCATCAAAGACCAATATGGAAATTCACAAGCATTCTAGAAGATGACTTGACAAAATAATAAAAATTAATATTACCAGGTCTGTAAAAACATGAAATTCTTCTCCATCATTATATTCCTTCACCAGATTTTTGGTTTTGGGGGGGGTCTAATTAGTAACATGGATACTTTGAGCTTCTGAAAGGAAATCTTTCCAAGCAGATGGAATTCATTTAAATAAGAAAGGTACAGGAGTGTGGACATAAGAGCAATGGCCTGATATTACCATATGAAAATACTGGCTGCATCATATGACCAATAGCCATGCAAGGCTGCTATAATGGCTAATATTATAATAACCCACTGTAGAAAATTTCACATGACCATATGTGGTGGTTTTAAACTTTCCTAATTTTTATTGAGTACTATTATTACTGTTATTGGTGTTGTTATAATTATCACCTTACTTCATATAGTGCCTCTCCTGGCAAATGTTAAACTACCACACAGATGTTCATCACATGCTTATGGAAATGAGCTCCACATGTCTCAGGTTGCAACATCGCCTCTTTCCTTTACTCAGAGCCATCCTTCAAGAATAGAGTTCATCATCTCTCTCCGTCCTTGGTAGGTACTATATATGCATACAGAGTGTGTCTCGATGTGCATGTATTTACATACATAGACTAGTCGATCTAGTAAGAAACTAAGGAATGTTCATTGCACTAAAAAAACTTTACTGACCAACTTTATTTAGCTCAAAAGAAAGGAATATTTCTATCAAAGCACAGAGCTATCCAATAAAAGTAGGCACAGAGATTGAAAGTCCATCATAAATCCAGGGAAGTTCTCTGTACAAATAAGCATCATCTTTTTCTTTCTGAGGGTTGTCTTTGCTTTGCACTAACATGCAGCTTTTTATGCTGGGTTTAGACTTTCATTTTTCAAAGGACCAATTTAAACTGAACTCAAGTTTTTGGACCCCAATTCTAAAACCACTGGAGAGGCATTGATGAGTCTGGCTGAGTTCAGATGTCTGCCTTTAGTAGTCCAATGAACCTTGGTCCAAGGTTTGGGAAACAGAAGAACACATCTCAGCTAAGACATCCAGTTATGTAAATGAAAGAAGCAATTAAGGACTGCAGGGTGTCTTTGTAAACTGAACAGACCATTCCAAATGTGATGGTGACAAATGCTGACTGATGGGATACAGCTCTTTATCTTGTGCAAAAATGCTTTCACATAAGTTTTCAAACTTCATCTCATTTGATTCTCATAACCTCCTGAGTAGACAACGTGATTCCTATAAGGAAATTTCAGAGCAGTAGATGGGCTGGGGAAACATGAACCAATTTGCCCCAAGTTCATGCAACTAGATTGTGAACAAGCCACAGTTAACATGCTAAAGGCAGTGCGCCCTCTCCCTCCCTCCCCACTCCTGACTGTGTGGATGCTGTTGTTGTTGTCAGTGCCACAGAGATGATTCTGACTCAGGGCAACCTCAGGTGTACATTATAGCGCTGCTCCAAAGGGTTTTCAAGACTGACCTATGGGACACCGATCAGTAAACAGCTGGGTGAATTCAAACCGCCGACCATCTGGGCGATAGCAGGGGTGCTTAACCATGGAACTCCATATTTCATAAATCCCAATAACTAGCTCCCAAATTTTTCAGTCAGTCAATAAAATGTAAAGACACATGCTTCTGGGTTTGGGTTTTATTATGTTTTCCTAAAACTGCGCTTTCCATCTAGCTCCTGAAAAGGATCTTCTCTCCTCATCCACATCCAATGAATCTAAATTCCTCTACATGATTGCCCCGCATATGTTCCCAAAGCAATATACCAACCAGATTCAGTATGACGCATGCACCTCATTCAACTTCTACTATTACTCCCCTTGTCACTTTCTCACTCCATCGGCAATTCTATCTTCAGGACACAGATACTCCTTCCTAAACTGCTGCTGATGCCAGTGAACAAGGTGTTCTTCCACACAGAGAAGTTCCAGAGCCACTGGGAGAGCAACCCCTTCCGATTCATCCTACTCTGGCACCTGCACAGTGAAACAGCTCCGTGTCCCATGGCACCAAGTCCCACAGAGCCTGAACATGTCATGGTTTCTTCCTCTAGCCCTGGCCTTGCTCTCAGAGGAAATTCAATAATATTAAAGAACACTAAGAAGTCTTTAGTCCAATTCTTGGGGGTCCAATTCTTGGGTACGTTCTACACCTCTGTGTCTCTCCTATGCACTCTCCTTAGTTCATCTCCCCTCTCACCAACTGATTCATCCAGCAGATACTTAATGACCACAGGCTAAAGCAGGATGAGTTGCTGGGAGACTCAGTGGCCAATAGGAAAGTCAACCGGAAAGTTTCCTCTCGTCTTGCTCACTTCTAGGAGAGGGAAGGTAGGGGGTGGTGCTAGGGTGGGGAGACAGAGACAGGTAAATGATTAAATGGTATAATTTCTGATAATGAGCAGGAAATTAAATCACGGGACTTGGATAGAAAGTTACTGGTGAGTTTCAAAGTGAGAGAGGTGGCGAGAGAAAGGTGCTTTTGAAGAACCGGCATTTTATCGGCAACCTGAATGATCAAGCACATCTATCCTTGCCAAGCTCTGGAGGCAGAACCTTACAGGCACAGGGAGCAGTGAGTATAAAGGCTTTGAAGCAGAAATAGCTTGATGTCTTTGAAGCACCGGAAGACTAGCATCTCTGGAGAATGCTAGAAGGTAAGGTCAGAGAGGCAGACAGAGGCTAGGTCATGGAGAGTTCTGTAGTCCATGAAAACATTCATTTTGTTCTGAGTCCACTGAAGGCGTGTGAGCAAAGAGAAGCGTAGTTTTTCATGAGAATTCTGGCTACTGCAGGGAAAATAGCACATAAGCCCTGAAAAGCACAACTCCTCTTTTGTTTGAATGGAAAATACATCAATCAATAAATGTGCTTCCATGTATATCAAGTCTTGCAAGCACTAGTTTGGGAAGAAGGATTTATTGCCTAAATGGAAGTATCTGGTAAAGATAAGATTTTTTTTCTCTCCCTTAACATGTTATTTTGAGCTTATGATGCATGCCAAGCATTATGCTCAGCACTACAGAGATAACGTGGACAGAGTGCAGAAGCTATCCTCCTGAAGTCTTTAATACAACAAGAGGCATGGACCAGGAAAGAGACAAGTTCCATGTGGTGTTATATATTCCCAGACGAATAGACCTACCTATCTTGGAAGAAGTACGGCCAGAATGCTCCAAAGAAGCAAAGATGGTGAGGCTTCATGTCACATCTTTGGATCTTCCCTGCAAAAGGACATCATGCTTGGTAGAATAAAGGGGCAGTAAAAAGAGGAAGGGCCTCAATGAGATGGATTGATATGATATAGTGGCTATAATCATGGGTTCAAGGATTACAGCAGTTAAAAGGATGGCAAAGAACTCGGGGGGGGGGCGTTCTTTTTGTTGCACATGCCTTGTAATGTCTTGGAATGGCCTCAATGACACCCAACAATAACGACACTAGGATCTTACAAGTTACCCAGAGTTTTGTGGCAAAAACTGACCAGCATGGATTATTTTATTACTTCTGTGAATCCAGAAATAGAAAGTGACCTATGACAGTTAGCCAGAGACTCCCATTTCTAACCAGGAAGTTTCTTCATGGAATGAAGTGAAAGTCTTCATAGCCTGGCTGCAGTTTTCACCAAAGTGAGACATCCAAGAGAGAGAACAAATTGGAAAACTCTGCATGGCCGAGACTTAGAAGAGACACACCTCTACTACTGCCACATTCTATCTTTTAGAAATGAGTCACGAATTCTAGCTCACATTCAAGGAAAAAGGAAGATGGCTCACTCTTCGAAAAGGTAAAGCATCCAAGAATGGTGGGCATAGTTTGAAAGTGCCCCAAGAGAGATAAAGCAATGCTAAGGCAACCAATTTTCCCATGATATCTTCCCCGGGGAAACTTGAGCCTGGAGGTGATAGTTAAAAGGAAGTTCAAAGAGCATCCGAGGCAGATAGGGCAGCCAAGGAAACATCCCTTTAAATAAGAATATGTAGAAAATCAGGGAAAGTGCAATAAGCATCACATTGATTCTACAAAGCTGTTCATTGGTAGATGTCCCTTTATCTTTGGAACACCAGAAAAGGAGAAATGCTGCACTGAAATTGGATGCACCATTGGTTCAAAATCCAACGAAGTCCTAGTCGTTCACTCGATGCTGTGGAGTCAGATCCGACACATATCGACCCTATAGGACAGGGGAGAAATGTGGCTGTGGCTTTGAGACTGTAACTCTTGAAGCTTTATCTTTCTCCAGAAGAGCAGCTAGTGGCTTCAAACTGTTGACCTCAGCAGTTAACAGCTCAACTCATACATAATGCACCACACTTCAAGACTTCTTTCATTCCAAAGGTGGCAACATATTGGGGCTGGCATGGGAATCTTGGAATCATTAGAATTAATCATGTGTATTGGTATAATCTAGAACAAGGTAGGAGAGAATCTTAGTTACATAGGGAAGCTATTGCAAAAAATATATTCCTAATGTGTGACTTTAAGAACAGGAATTTATTGTCTCACAGATTTTGAGGTTAAAACTCAATGTAAAAAAGACTACAATCCTCACAACTGCACCAATAGGTCACATCATGACAAATGGAATAATGGTTGAAGTTTTCAAGGATTCTTCTTGCTTAGGTCCATAATCAGTGCTCATGGAAGGAGCAGTCAAGATAACAAAAGATTCATTATATTAAGTACATCTGCGTCACATAACTTCTGTAGAGTATAGAGAAGCTGGGGCGCTAATTTGAGGATTAAGGTTCACTTGGCATAAGCAAGGATATTTTCAATTACCTCACAGGCTATGTCAAAGTTGGACATTGAGTACAGATGACCAAAGAAAAATCAATATCTTTGAATTGCAGTGCTAGAGAAGAATTCTGAAAATCCCAAGGACTGCTAAAAGGAAAAACAAATTTGAAAAAGCACAGTAAGAGTGCTCCTTAGATGTAAGAATGATAAGTCTTCAGCTGACATATTTGGATATATTGTCAGGAGAGACAGGTCCCTGGAGAAGTATTTCATGCTTCAGAGAGTAGAGGGGCAACAAAAAGGGGAAGGTCTTCAAGGAGATGGATTGACACAAGGGCTTGAGCCTTGGCATCAGGCAACTGAAGAATCGTGAGGATGGCACAAGACGGGGCAGTGTTTCCTTCTGTTGTGCACAGGGTTTCTATATGCGCACACGGTTTCTATGGGCCAGAACCAACTCGAGATGCCACTTTACAACAGCATCAGAGATTTCTCGTCATGGATACCCACAGGAGAGGTGCATTTAGTTTGACTATAGTTATCCTGTTGGCGACATAACAAAAACTATTCCTGAATAGGCGCATAATTACAGGGAAGAGGGTTAGGCCTTCACAGAACTTTTGGGAGAACATAATTCAGTATAGATAAAGGAATCTGAAGGTTGAATCTGCGGAGGTGACAGTGAACAGAAAACCAAGGATGTTAGACACTTCGATATTCAGCCTTTACAAGGAGCCCTGGTGGCCTAGTTTGTTACTTGTTGAGCTGTTAGCCACAAAGTCCACAGTTTGAAACCACTAGTCCTCCAAGGGAGAGAAGTGAGGCTTTCTCCTCCCCTGAAGTGTTACAGGCTCTGAAACTCACAAGGCCCATTCTACTCTGTTCTAAAGGATGGTAGTGAGTAGACTCAACTCAGTGGCATTTTGACTTGGAGTTTGCAAGTTAAGTATTTAACTTATTACCAGTGGAAATTTTAGAAGCTTCAAATGGAACCACCAGTAACACAATCCATATTTTAAAAGGATCATCCTGGCTTCAAAGACGGAATAGGATGACCACTTCAGAAGACTAAGCCATTGAAACACTTACGGACAGATTGAAATGTCCTGGCTACAGTGTGAAAAAATAAGTCGGGAGGGGCGGGGGGAAGGCAAACAGGCCAGTTAGCCATTGGCGGCACTAAAAATTCAGAGCAGATAAGCTGGTGACTTTAAGGACAGTTAGTGGCAGTAGAAGATTCTAGAGATACTAAAAAAAGAATCAACCTGAGTTAGTGATTAATTGAAGGTGGGGGGTAGGAAAAATGAGAGTGCGTTCTACACTATTAAAACATTTCAGCTCCATAAATTTTACACAATGACAATAGGTAGAGTTTTAATACCTTTCTGATTGTTATTAATTACCATTATTGGCATCATTATTCTTATCACTTCATATTTTATTATCTCGCTGGGACTAGCTGAATTCACATTATTTAGAGAGACAGTATGATATAGTGAAGAGTGCAGGGGCTTGGGAGACAAAGAAAAATCATTATGCAATGCTGGCTTTATCCTGTAGTAGCAAATGAATTTGGGCAAGATGTATGACCTCTAGAAGATGGATTCTTCACATACAATGTGAGATCGCAGTGCTGCTTTTGCTGGCCTGTTGTGTGGACCAGGGAAAGTTTGTGTTGCTTGACAGACAAGGAGTGCTCAATTAATGGTAGCTATTATTATTACATTCATATAGCAGTTAACTTGACAAGCCCAATGACCATTTAGCTGGCTATTTTTCACAGCAACTTTATAAAATAATGGAGAAGATAATGAAAAGGGATGAAGTCATTAAGGCAGGTGACGGAATAAAGGGATACATCCTCGGATTGTGGTTCCTATCCTAGTCAGCTGAAGGTATTCCTTGGAATGGAGTGTTAAAGTTCAAGAGCAAATGTGCAGAAGATCTTGCCTCTCGGCAAGAGACCTTGATGCCAATGATACACCTCTCTGATTTGCTCGCCAGGAAGCAAGATGTTAATAGTTATTTCATGAATTTTTAAGAAGCGCTTCATTGTTTAAGTTATGCTGTACTTTGTTAAACTAGCCTCTTTTCTGCAGAACTTACCAGAGCTTAAAATATTCTGCAGTGTGTTGTAAATCGCCAAGAAGGGAGATAAGCGGCAGCATCTTCCAAACTTATTTGATGATGGAACTCTTTCGAGACTAGTTTTTCTGCAGAACACGAGTTTGGGAAATTTTGCAACAGACTGTACTTTCTTAAATATCTCCATCTCATATGCATCCCGTCTCTCCCCTTCTTCAGAAATAACCACCATATTTGAGAGACACAATAAAATTTTTTATGACTCAGGAACAGAGAGTTTTAAATCATTTGAATCTAAAGAACTTTATTTTTTTTCATTCCTTAACACTGAGTATCAGGAACCAAAGAAGGAAAGGAAGAAAACAATAAAATTCACAGAACTCATAGAAAGACGAATCACTCTCACTTTGTTTCCATGTGCACATCATGTAAGACTAAGCCTCCAAGGATAACAAGTTTAAACATCTAAGTCATGTATTCAGGAGCTTTTCCACATATATATATTGACTTTGTAACAACTTTAAAGATAGCAATGAATAATTCACCTTTAAAATGTGCATCTATTTTCTTATTTCTTATTTACTCATAGCAGAAAGATATATAGGGACAAATAATGATAGAAGTCTAAATGGAGCATTAGAAAATAACAGAAATCAGAGTCAAATGAACAATAGCACTTGAGAAAAAAGCAAAATAATTCATTGGTTTGTTGAATAAATCTAACTTTCAAACAGCACTTGTATTAAAATCTAAGCTAACACTTGACTACACAGTTGTGAAAATACCAGACTGAAGAGTCTAGTATAGTCAGTACTCTGACCTGTAACCTCTGAAGCTAACCCCACTGTCCTTCTTTGCTAGCCTCACTGGTAAGGCTGAATTATCTAATCCTTGCATATTTTATCCTATGATTTTCTAGGTGTAACTGTGCCTTAACTGGCAGAGCAGACATTATTTGTATGTGGGTATCTCAATATATGGCCAAGGTATTATCCATTGACTCTTTAATACACTTCAGAAGCCATTCTTCCCAGAAAACAAACTTTCAGTAAAATAAGAAAAGCTATTAAAAAAACCCAGTGCTCCAAAATCATGTCACTAGTATTGCAACAAGTTATATCTGCATGTTCTAGGAAGAAACCATCTCAGTGATTTATTTACTCCCACCCACTTTCTTTTTAACTCTTGAATCCAGTCTCTGTGACCATCATTTAAGGGTATGTCCTGTACATTCAATCCTATCCCACAAGCTCTCCCTGTGCAGTGATCCCTCTTATCATTGCTACAAATTGTCAGTGCTCCAGTGAAATGAAGATATTGATTTCACCATAACTCTTTTCACCATCTCCATAGGAGGCTCTTTCTACAGATGCAGAAAATGCATTAAAACCCCAAGCTGTCACAAGGTAGATTAATGCCCTTGTGGCATAGCATTCCTTGCAAACTGCATCTAACACTGAGCATTAGAACTGGATTAGGAGCCACTGAGACCTTTGAACATCCCAAGATTACCATTCTCTTCTGTCCCATGTGAACAATTGCTCCTTTTGCAAATAGAATCACGGGAGTGAAAATGCCTGGGGACAGGAGTGTACAGATGCCCTTGCATTAGGTCCCTACTCACAAAACAAAGTGGACACTCATGTGACTAGTGACTCCAACAAGAGTTGAGATGGTCAAAAAAACAAATAATAGAAGATGAAATAATTTTTAAAAGTTTCCAAACTAGAGGACATCAGATACTTGAAAATGCTTTTGAAATATAGGCTAATAAAGACGCCCCAGAAAAGATGTCACATCCCTGAAAGATTTCTTGATTCATCGGGGTTTCATTTTCTGGACATTTCATCCAATAGCTGCTTTCAAATACCTACATTTCATCCAATAGCTGCTTCCCAATAGCTAACTTTTGCTACCTTCTACTTAAATTCTTACTACTTGCTGATTGCCCTGTAAAACTGATCATTGCAAATACACCCCAGGTATACTCTTTGGCTGAGCTTATTATCTGCACTTAAATCCTCATTTTGATTTAGTATGACCCTAATTTCAGTTTCTTGCCAGAAACATTTAAGCAGCTTTTGTCATTTCTTATGCTACATAATCCACTTTTCCTTGTCTTCTTTATAATAAACAAGAGCTCTCCTTCTGGAAAGGGGTACAGAGTAGATTAGGAAGAATGTAGTCCTGATCCCTGTGAGCACCTGATATGGATTTCATCATAACTCTTCCACCATCTCCATAGGAGGCTCTGTCTTCAGATGCAGAAAACACACTAAAACCCTAAGCTGTTGGATGAAAATTCTTAGGTTTCCATTTACTGCTAATGACCTTTGTGTCTGTCAAGGGATTTGGGCATATGTAGTTGAGAGCCAATAAAAGGCCATCAAACCACGACATGTAGTGTTGACAGCTATTTCTAGTCCAACTCCAAGAGCACTGAACACCTGAGCTGCAGTGTGACTGGTGCCTACTGCAGACAATGAGTTGATGATTGGGACCACCCAGCATGGCAGTTGTGATAGTTACAATCTAGAGAAAACTATCCTTCTAAAATAGAAATCCTGGCAGGTCACAGCTTTTGAATATCTACATCACATTGACAGAGATTACCGCTCTTGTGCATAGATGAATTATCTCTGTCTCTCTCACTACCTTAAAGTAAATTCTAACTCATAGTGACCCTATAGGACATGGTAGAACTTTCCCTGTGGGTTTCTGAGACTAGAGATTGTAACTCTTTACATGGTATTTATACTCTGGTATATTTTCCCAAATTGAGTTCTTGGTTGCATCTTTTCAAAGAACGAAATCACTTTCTGAACAAAGATATGAATTTTTAGGAGGATATGTCACCCAAATAGAACTAATCACTTGTTGGTTGATGCTGCATGCACCACCTCCCTGAAGCTATTGGTATTGGAGAAGACCTCACTACAAACACTTGCCTAAAAGTCTTTGTAAAAGCTCTGTTAATGGGGATTGAGTGTACAGACCCCGTTATTATGAGAGAGGCAGTGAGTTTATACCAAAGCCTGAATACCAACACACACACACACACACACACACACACACACACACACACAATCTCTGCCATCTATTCAATTCCAACTCAGAGATTTAGGCTTTTCTATCAAGACTAAGAAATACCTAAATCCTTGCTGAGATAACAGGAGGGGTGTATTTGGAATGGGCTGTCTTATGAGAAATAGGAATCCCTGCCCTCCCCCATGCCCTGGCCAAACCCAAATCTTAAACCAGATTCCACAGTTGGCCAGAGTTGAGTGGGAATCATGGCAAGTCTTCAAGGCCTGGTCAACTGACCTCATGAGTTCTCTCACAAAGACCAACAGAACAGAACTTTTCGAGAATTTCCAGATAATTTGGAGTTCTCAAAACCCAATAACTTTTGAACTACAGAACCATTGCTGAAAGAACTCTATGACTATAAATAGAAATTTGTATATACACTATTCCTAGTCAGAGCCAGCAGAACAAATCTGTGAGGACTCCTGTCTTATTTCCCATGGATGATTACATCGACTCTTTTACTCCACCATTTCTTTTCCTGGACTTGTTTATAGCGACACAAGCCTCACATCGGATCCATCTCTTTCTACATCTCCTACCACGCATAATGTCTGCCGGTAAGCTGCCAGCAATTCTCAGCGGCAGAGTGCTGCATTCGGAGAGAAGACGTGATTCGAGACGAAGTTGGGGGGACGCAGACTAGAACATGAAGGCCGGATAAGCCAAGCCAGCCAGGTGTGAACTTTATCCCATTGGCATGTAGGAGCTAAATGCTTTTTGTTGTGTTTTAAACTGTATTATTACTTCTTTTCCTTTTTTTCCCCTTGCTTACTTTTTAAAGTCATTTAATTGGGGACTCATACAACTTTTATCACAATGCAGCCATCATTATATCGAACACATTTGTCCATCTGGCGCCATCATCATTCTCAACACATTTGTTTTCTACTTGAGCCCTGCTTTTGCCGTTTTGGAAATTACACTAACTGATCCTGAGCAGTCAGGATGACAGCGGGAAAACTCTTAGAAACCCACAGCAGTCAGCATAGAGAGGATGTGACCAGGACTAGAGCACAGGGAGTGGGGGAAATAGAATTGAGAGAAAGAAGCTGAGATAGAGAAATGATGGAACCAGCAGAGTGAGGAGTTTTTCCATATCAAGAGTGTCTGGAAGGAAATGAACAGCGTCACATGTCTCTGAGGAATGACAAAAGATGGAGTCACCTTTGGGGGTCCAGAACTCCGAGAGGCTTAGTGACCCCAGAAGCCGGTTTGTTGGGAGGTTGGAAGTGGGAAAAGGAAGAAGATGGCAGTCATGTGTGTGGAAGATCTGACTCTGACCGGACAAGGAGAAAGACAGAGCTCACAAAGATGGAGGGAAAGCGGTTTTCATTTGTTTGCTTCGAATTTTTCTAGTGGGAGGGATTTTAAAGCAGGAAGCCACAGAAGTCCATTGAATCTAAAACAATGTCCAAATGAATTCCATGGGGGATTCTGACCCTTGAAAATTTTGTTCGGTTTGATTGATCTTAGAAAATAAAATACAATTTACCTGAAAACATAGATTGTAAACTTTGTGCCACAAAAATATAGTGATTTCCTATTGCCCCAATGACTAAATATTGGGCCTTCACCAGCTCTGTTCTCAGGGTAAAAAGTAGGTGGCAGGATTTGATGTTAAGAAAGCAAGTGTTCCCAATAAAATGATTTTTTTAAAAAAAAGAAGAAAGAAAGAAAGTGTTAGCCAGGAGAGTGAGAAGGAAGGGGAAGAATGAACCTGAATAACCCTTCCCAAGTCCCCCAAACCATACCACTCCCAGTGAGTACATATGAGGTCTTAGCAACCCTCTTGAACTGGCTGTGTAAAGGGTTAAACACGTTTTTCCGAAGCAAACTGGCTGTTCTCTTCAAACTGCCCCTCCCCCCTCAGCTTAGCAACGAATGCTTTCCCTATTGGTTCCCGGACGGCTCCTTCTCTTTAGCTCCCAACCTAACCAACCTCAACCTCACTTCTAGCCAGTTGGTTCTGATTCATAGAAACCCTATATGGAATTTCTCAGACTGTACATTTTGACACGTACAGGCAGCCTCCTCTTTTGCCAGCACGGCAGCTGGTGGGATTGACTCACAAACCTTCAGTTAGATGCCTAACACTTGTTAATCGAACCGTTCTGCGTTCTGTTGGCAACAGGGATTAACTTTTGTCTTAGTTCTTTGGGATTTAGGAGTGAGTCCTCTAGTGGGTTGTGCTCTGGGCTGCTAGTTATAGAGTGGCTCTTCGAAACCACCAGCTGCTCTGAGGGAGAGAGATGACCCTTCTATCTCTGTAAAAACAGTAGGTATCATCTCTGAAACCCACTGGGGGAACTCTGTGCTGCCTGGATGGTTGCCAAGAGTCAGAACTGCCTAGATGGCAGTGAGTTTGGTTTGGGGTTGCTTTGGGGTTTTGTTTCTAAGCTTATCCCTGAAAACAACTGTCTGGTAAAATCAACCTCATCGTATTGCATTTCTACTTAACAAGAGCGACCCAGCACTAAATGAGACTTCAAGGATTTTTTTTAAAAGAACAGAAATGGCATAGTAAATGGATTGTGATCAGGGGCCATAGACCATAATCCATAGCTCGAGGGTAGACTCCAACTCACAGCAGTCCCAGACAGGGTATGTAGATCTGTGCAGGAGCAGTTGACCTCGACTGTCTGTCTGAGTGTCTGTGGGTTGGAAACCCCAGTTGGGCAGTCCTGCTCTTACCAGAGAGCCCCGCCCCGCCTGGGCTTCCTGTCACACCAACCATAGATGATGACAAAGACTGCGGAAAGTTGAAATTCATGACGTGCTCACTAAAAGTAAACACACACACACACACACACGCACACATGCTTTTCTTTAAGGGACTATCACATCATTTGAAAACCATTGATTATGTTTGATTGTTGTTGCTGTTGCTCTTAAGGACCCCAGGCACGTGGTGAAAAGGCAAAGAAGCTCGGCATGGAAAGCACTGTCATCCCACATCGGGCTTCCCAAACCTCCCCCATCTCCCTAGCAGATGGCTGCTCTACTCCAAGGGGAGATGGGGGAGGCGGTGAGTCTTTGATGTTTCTGCCAATCTCCTTAAATGATGGATTCTAACCACAGTTTCTTTACTTTGCACCTCAGGATGGCTCTACTCACCACACATTGCAATAACCAAGGGGAGCCCACTTGTTTCACCCGCTATTCCTTACCATTTCCAGTCCTTCCAATAGTTACCTCTAGCTCAGACAGTAGGTGTCGATTTCTAATAAAACAAACAAAAAAAAAAGTGATTTCAAATCTTTAAATCTGACAAATGAATACCACTTTCTTTCCCAGTTAAATTATATATGATTTAGAAATAGAAACTTTATTTTGGGCACTCGCAAGAGTCTATGACAATCTTTTTAAGCACACTTAGAATTGCATTACAGCGTGGAATGTGACTAAACAAACTGAAGCTTGATTAAAATGAAGGCTAGAATACAAAAGTTAAATAAAAAGCTTAAATGGTGAAAAATACAAATTGGATTTCTAAACTTATTTTCACTTTGATCATCAAAGCCCGTATACATTACATTTTGATAGCCCAGAAAGTGACTGAAGTGGTAAATTTATAGAGTGTCATTCTGTTTAAATGAACAGCAGGATGTATTTGCAGGAACAGATTAATGTTTCTTGGAAATTTATTAACACCTGCTTGTTTTTCTACACTCCTGTTGCTATGTGAATTTTCAATCTATCATATGCAAATTCCATTCTTATTTTTTAAAAGCAAAAAGGAATGAAACCAAAAGATCTCTTTCACACATCATTGATAGTGACGAATACAGTCAAATGCAATAGGTGCACCATTGTTAGGGAAGTTGATGAGATATTTTAGAAAGTATGAGGAGAGAATCTAAGAAGGTAAACTAAAGTAGAATTTTATATTTCCCTCTCATATGTTATATGGTAGGGACTGTGCCTAAAATTACCCCAATTCAAGAGTTTTCTCAGCTGCAGACAAGGAAGATTTCTGGGATACTCTAAATTCAGTGTGACAAGTGTGAGAAAAATCTAGAAGGGGATTTATCCCAAGTCCTTAAATGAACCCAAATACCCGACCACTATCCCCAACCCCGAATACATAACAGACTCATTTGGACCCAAGCACCCAGCAGCCATCCCATCCTCTCCCTTGGTTATTTTCAAGTTCATGATGTATCTGGATTCTGTATCTGGAGTAAGCCCCATGCAAATTGGTGGGTAGTCTTATTCAGTGTAACTGTCCTTAGGATGATCTCTCTGTGTACTGTTTTATAAACTGTGGATTATCAAGTAAGGGAATCATGAGATTAAAGAATATGTGTATGATCTGAGACTAAATCTATAAGATCAGAGGGAAAAAGTAGAACCACTCTATCTAATTTAATATTACCTGCAAATTGCCCACCTAAATTTCTCTCTCTTAAAAATGAAATCAAACATATAATTCATAGTGGAACACTTCTTTCAAATTTAATTTTTAAGAATCTGTTTATGTGATTTTACATGAATTATTGAGTCCTTTTGGGGTGGGGGGAGCTAGGGGAGCATGTTTGATCTAAACTTAAACACAATATACAGTGTAGTCCAGGGTGGAATGGCAGGCTATCAAATAAAGTCAAGTGAAAGAAGCTGAGTGCTTTAGAGCTTCCATAAATCTATCTCATAATTCTCTTTGTAAGTTCAGGTGTGGAAAGAGGAGTTTGTATCCAGAGCGGTCAATACTTTGAAGTGGATGAAAAATATAGATACTTAGAGAAGCACCTATTTATTCCGTTCAGGCATCAGAGCTGTAAGCAAAATTGAATCAAACTAGAACAAGTGTCAAATCAATCAAGATGCCAACAAGAAAGGTAGGTCAGACAGCAAAGTACCAATCAGATTTTCTAACAAGTTCATTAGGGGGTGATCCCCTGCTGAGAATTTGCATCTCCACCCCACAGATACTGAACTTGAATCTAGCGTGTAAGGCCCTGGGCAAACCTCACATGACCCATAAGACCTAGAAGACTCTCCAGGCAAGTCGTTACACCTGGCTCTCAAGGGTCAGTACCACAGCATTGACTTCTTAATAGGGGGAGTGATGCCCCTGGGGATATGTTCTCCAAAATAAAATGACAATGATGTTTCTAAGGTGAATCAGACACATATATAAGCCATAGATGCATGACGACGCACTTAATTCTAACCCAAATCTCAGGGCAGTTCATTTTTATCACATAGCTCTCCTTAAAGCCCGCCCTCATGAGCACTGAAGATAGCACTTGTGACAGGCAGGTTTGTTGTGCCAACATGGTCAAAAAAGATGGGTGGGTTTGTTGTGACAACAAGGCCAGTGAGGCCTGTGAGATCAATGGAAGGGCGGAGATAGAAACGGCTCAGGAGCCTCCCCTATCTCCTCTTGCTCTTGGATCATCTGACCAGCTGACTGCCGTGTTTGTCCTGTGCCTCAGTCTCCAAGCTACACTACCCATGGGACACCTAATCCGTGGGCTTTGTCACTGCGAGTGGAGGTTCCTTCAAGCTCTGCTTTGTCTTGTTCCTGGAATATACATTTCTTGAACTGGGGACTGTCAGGCCCCCTGTTGTCTAGTTGGCTATTGGTTTCCTGACTTGCTGTTTGCTGCTTGTGACCAGATAGCCTGAATTGCTCTACAGAGGACTACTCAGCGGCCCTCAATATTCCAAGGACTGCCAGTCTACTAGCTGTCTCACGAAAGTGAGTAGCCCCGACCTGTTTTTACTGTTTTATAGATTATTTAACTGTTTATTTCTTATGTTAGATATCATTCTATCCATATAAATATAGAGAGGGGAATTATTACTGTCCTAGTTTTGTTTCTCTAGAGAACAGTCTAATGCATTGGTGCTATAAAAACTATGGTGAACAGGGATCTACACATAACCTCCTCCCTGGTGTATGAACAAAACAGAAGTGGGTAAGGTCGGACAGGGTAAAATACGACAGAGTAATGACAATTTGTAAATTATTTAGGGTTCATGGGGAAGGGAGAGTGGGAAGGGATGGGAAATATGAGGAGCTAATGCTGGAGGCCTAAGTGGAAGGAGGTGTTTCTAGAATGATGATGGCAGCAAATGTGCAAATATGTTCTGCACACAACTGACGTATGTATTGATCATTATAAGCGTTATATGAGCCCCTAATAAAATGATTTATATATATATATATATATATATATATATATGAAAAAAGGGAGAAGGGGAAAGTATGGTGAACACACTAGATGGTGCCAGTTATCAGAAAGAATAGTGTTTGGGGTCATAAAGGTTTATTTCCTAGTAAGCAGTCATCTAAATGAGATGTGAAATAAGTCCAAATGAAAGAAGGATACCAGACTGTGTAATCCAATGATTGTAAATAATATCATTCAAATCCAATGAAGAGAATGGTATCAGAGTTTAAATTATAAACACCTGTTTTACATATGGTTGTGGATGACAATAGAAGCCCAGAAATCCATTGGTAGGGTCCACACCTGGATTAAGCCTCCAAATGAATCCCCTCTGACCAGAGTTGAGGGAAATGAACAGCCTTGTTACCAGGCAGAGAGACTGTCATTTCAATTATGGCAGACTTCCTTAGGTCAAAATGCAATACCTTTTCATTGGGTTTCCCTTTTGAAAAATATTAAAGCTGTTCCTTTTTTTCCTTTTTTCTTAAATGAAATGGAAATATTCGTGTCTTTAACCCTGGTGAATTTCCTCAGACCAAGTGTGAATATCCTTGCTATCATTCAGAATGCATTGGAAATCAGATTACTGTAGATGCAGTTAGGTTAAACTTTAGTACCCTGTAGTTTTTTTATCTCTCTTATCATCCATTTAAATTTTGTTTTTTTTAAAGATTTTTCTACTTTTCTTTCCATTGAGGTGTTTAGCTATTTTACTTTGCTTTCCTTGTTTGGGTATTTTGCTTTTTTGTTAATGTTTTTTTTCTGTATATGAAATCTAGGATAGGTAAATCTATAGAGACAGGCCTAATTGTTCCTTGAGGGTCTAAAAGGGGAGGTTATGGAGAAATAGAGAGTTAATAATGATGAGTACAAGAATGAAGAAAATGTTCTACAACTGATTATGGTGATGATTTTACAATTCAATGAATTAAACTATGGAATTGTATGATATGTGAATTGTATGTCAACAAAACGGTTGGGGGGCAGAAAAAAGTCAACTGGCAAATCTTATTAAAGCATAGATTTCAATTCAGTATGTCTCAGTAAGCAAGCAAATTCTCAGCATGTAGTCCAGCCAGACTACACTAGTTCAAAGCCCTAGTACCAGCACATGAAAAAGGACCTGGTTGCTCCTATCCTGTTTTGTACTGATCTTTGGGTCTACACAGTCTACACTTTTAAAATCCCACTGGCTGTCTCCTTGACTAGATTGCTCGCACTTGCCAGCTAAATGGTGACACATCAGGCATTGAAGACTTTCATATAAACTCCAGTCTATTGTTCTAAGCATTGGACTATATTCAGTCTCACTCTCAATACCCAGTCATATAGCTCTGATTCATTTCTCTTTTATGAGAATTCTCCTTTAAACATCATGCAAAGGAGTCGGTCAAGATCTTTTAAAAAGAAAATTGGTGCCCTTTCTATGCAGATGTAAGTTAAATACGTTTTAAAGTCAATATATAATGTATTTATTTATCCTTCCTATTTATATTCTAAGGTGGCCAAGAAACAGACCACTAAAAAGAGATGCTCTTTTTCTCCAGAAGTCTACATTTTTGGACAGCTAATATTTAAATAATGCAACTAAAGTGCAAAGTGAAATACTGCAATGTGTAGACATTATTGCTAAGTGTCTCTAATTCAATTCCAAGTTATATCAACCCTCTGTACAACAGAATGAAAATATTCAGTTCTCTGCCAGCCTCATAGTTGCTTTTGAGCACATTGTTGCAACCACTGTGTACAGTCATCTTGTGAAGGGTCGTCTTTTGTGTCCACCCTCTGCTTTTCCAAGCATGAAGTCCAAACACCAGAACTGGTCCCTCCTGATAGCATGCTCCCAATATGTGAGATGAAGTCTCCCTCTTCTCTCTTCTAAGGAGAATTCCGATTGTACTTCTTCAAGGACACTTTTGTTCATTATTCTAATACTTTATGATATATTTCCTATTCTTCATCAACACCAGAGTTTCAAGGCATCACTTCCTCTGTCTTCTTTGTTTATTATCTACATTTAGCAATCATTTGAAATTAATCTAGTTTCAATGAGGGCACCTACAGGGTTCCTCAAACTTTTTAAATAGGGGGCAAGTTCTCTGTCCCTTAGACTGTTGAAAGGCTGAGCTATAATTAAGAAAAATAAAAACCAAGAACAAATTCACTGTGGGCCCTGGATGAATCAGCTGCTAAGCAGGACAGCGGCTGCAGCAAAAACATCCAGCGGGCCAGATATATGTCCTAAAAGGGCCACATGTGGCCCGGGGACCATAGTTGGAGGACCCCTACTCTGGTAACCTCTTTGCTTTTTGAGACATAAAGAAAAAGTCTTTGGCAGCAGATTTTCCCAGTATATTACTTCATTTGATTTATTGACTGATGTTTCCATGCATTTCTATGAGTTGGAAATGATTTGATAACAGTGGTTTGGGGGGTTTGATTTTCCATGGCTGTTGGTGTAGATCCACATAAAATGGAATCCTGGAAAATGCCAATTTTTTTCATTCACACTTACTTTGCTTATGGGTCCAGTTGTGAGAATTTTAGTTTTCTTTATGTGGAAGTATAACTCATATGGAAATCACCAGAAACCAAACTCATTGCCATCAAGCCAATTTTAGGTCCTAGTGATGCCAGCCCTGTGGGTTTTCTAAGATTGTGGCCCTTTGGGGGTGTAGAAAACCTGGTCTTCCTACTAGGGGCAGCCTGATGGTCTTGAATTGCTGACCTTGCAGTTAGCAGCCCAAGGTGCAACCACTGTGACAGCAATATGGAAAGTAATCTGAGTAAACATTCCAGGTAAGTCTTCCAAGAGAACACAGAATAAGAGTACCTCTAGAGAAGTTAAGTATACTTCAGCTAAACCGAAAGAAAGAAATTAGACAGAGAGTTGGAATAGAGATCCAAATAAAGTATTAGGAGTGAAAGGGACAGCCTTGTTCATCCTAGTTCTGTTTTCACCCTTCCCCCCCACAATGATTTTATTGGGGGTTCTAATAGCTCTTATAACATTCCATACATCACTGGTATCAAGCATACTTGTGTACATGTTGCCATCTTCATTTCCAAATGTTTTCTACCTAAGCCCTTGGTAAAAGTTCCACCTTCCCCCTCCATTTTTTTTAAATAAATCATTTTATTGGGGGCTCATACAACTCTCATCACAATACAAACATACGTCAATTGTATGCAGGCCACATTTGCATACTTGTTGCCATCATCACTCTCAAAACATTCTTCCTCCCCCTAGGCCCCTAGTACCAGCTTCCCATATTTCCTTCTCCCTCCCCTCCCCCATGAACCCTTAATAATTTACAAATTGTTATTACTTTTTCATATCGTACAGTGTTCAAAGTGTCCCTTTACTCACTTCCTGGTTGTCCATACCCCAGAGAGGAGGTTGTATGTAGGTCCCTGAAATTGATTCCCCTTTTCCATTCCACCATCCTTCCACCCTCCCAGTATCACCACTCCCTCCACTAGTCCTGAGGGATCATCTATCTTAAATTCCCCATGTTTCTGAATCCAGTGTACATCCCTTGGTATAGCTGGATTTGTGTGGTAGAACTGGGATCATGATAGTGCGTGGAAGGAAGCATTTGAGAACTAGAGGGAAGTTGCATATTTCATTGTTATTACACTGTACCTTGACTGGCTTATCTCCTCCCTGCAACCCCTCTGTAAAAGGATGTCGCTTCACTTATTGATGGACTTTGGGTCCCCAATCTGTACTCCCCCTCATTTATAATGATATAACTTTTACCTCTTTGATGCCAGATACCAGATCCCTTTGACACCTCATAGTCCCACATGCTGGTGTGTTTTTCCTTTGTGGGCTTCTTTGCTTCTGAGTTGGATGGCTGCTTGTTTACCTTCAATCTTTTAAGACCCCAGATGCTGTATCTTTTGATAGTCAGACACCATCAGCTTTCTTGATCATGTTTCCTTCTGCACATATTTGTTTTCAGTGATCATGTCGTGGAAGTGAGCATCATGGATTTTTAATTTGTAGATTACAAGAGCTCGCCCCCTTCAGGAGTATGCATCAGTGATCTCAGATTCACCAGGTCTACCCTGGGCTCTGTACTCTCTTCCCATCATGATTGCCCACACTAACATGGATTTTCCTCCCTCCTTACAACTTCTGACAACTGTCTGCTGTCTTGAGGAGTACGCTAACAGTGCTTATAGTACTCAGCTGATAACCAAAGGGGGTAGCTTAAACTTTGCAGATTAAAGAAGGGCCATAAAAATTTACAGCCTTGGGAACCCTGGAGGGAAATTCCCCTCCATCACAAAGGGTTGCTATGAGTTTGAATTGACTCAAAAGCAGTAATTTTTTTAACTTGAGAATTAGATCTGCTTCTAAACAAAGGTTCTTTTGTTTTTGTTCTTAACTCCTCTTTTTGTTGCTATATGCTTTCTAGGATGTTTTTTTAAAAAAGATGATGCTGGATTTTACAACTATGAGCATAATGGAAACCTACAAAAATATGTCAAAGAGAAAACATGCAGGACTTATGAATGAGTAGAGAGAAGGAACACACAAGTAGATAAGAAAAAGATCCATATTGAATGGTTAAAAGTGTTCACTAACAGCAGTAATTATTTTGTTCAGTTTATTAACTGATTCATTTAGGATTTGCATTACAATGATACATTGATTGTATGTGAAATTTGTTTTAATATGACTAATATTTTGCTTAAAAAGAAGTTAAATATTTAAGCAACACTAAAACTGAAGAGAAAGAAGAGCTTTTCTCCTCACTATACCTCACTATTTTTCAAAATAACTTCACTTATGAAAATATTGGAAGTAAAACAAAAGCATTTTCTTCAAGGAAACGTTTACTATCATATCATTCAGAAATGTTCGATCTTCCCAGAATGGTCTGCCATATGGCCTTACCTGACCATATATATGTGTGTTTCATTCTATCTATGTTAATTTTTCAAAGGTCTCCTGATGACTAAATAAATGCAAAATACTTTCCTCCCAGCATTTGTCTGAGCTGATAGTCAACAGAGGTCCCTAGGTGGCTATTAACCTAAAGGTGGGCAGATTGAAACAAATCAGTAACACTGTGTAAGAAAGACCTAGTAATCTGCATCCCAAAAGAGTGTAGCCAAGAAGGCTCTCAGGGGCCCAGTTGTATTATACAACACCTTGGGTTTCCATGAGTCAGAATCAACACAAAGGCAAGGGGGTTTTGGTTGTTTGCAGTTGTTATTTGGTAGCCAAACATAGGTCCATGTCTTATTCCTGGGCATGTGTTACTCAAGGAGCTTCCTCTAGTAGAAATTTGCCCTGCTGGATACATCCAGAGGGCCCCAGTGAGGGCTTTCAATGGCCTCAATGTCATTGTGACTTACATAAGCCTCTTGTGACTCCTCGAGTGCAATGCCACTTCCACACTGCTTCACCACGTGCTTGTAGTGGTTATGAGCCTGCAGAGATCCACAAGGTTGATAGTGAGCAACCACCTACTACTCCACAGGAGAAAGAGAGGATTTTCTACCCCCATTAACGATTGCAGCCTTGGAAACTCACAGGGAAATTTCTACCCTGTCTTATAGGGTCACGATGAGACGCCATCAACTCGATGGCAGGGAGTTTTGACTTACATCCAGGAACTCTGTTCTGCCTATGAAATACCAATTTTCTAAAAACCATTTCAAAGCCCACTTCAGGCAACGGCTTTTACTGAATCTTTCCAATTCTTATGACAAAGTTGCCTGCATTTGGACACATGGTATGTATTTCTATGGAGAATCTCAAAGCAAGTGAGCATCCTCTAGCCTTAGTCTCATTGCCATGAGACTGTGGCTGGAGGTGTAGGACACACATTCACATTATACGAATCTTCTCAGTTGTCATTCGAAGATCATTACCAATGAGTCAGATACTTCCTCTTCAGAATGGCTGGCTGTTGCTGAGTTCGTGCATACTTCTAACTCAAAGGCTATATTATGATAAAAATCAGGAAGAATCGTGCCAGAATGTCATTTGAAGAAGGACATGTGGAAGAGACCATTTAGTTTTGAATACTTGGATGTGATAAAAATAATAACATACTAATTTGTTATTACATTTGCTCCCTGAAGCGTGAACTATTCTATCTTGGCCCAAGTAATTTTCGAGGTGTTGTTGTGGACTTAAGATGATTAATGAGAGAGAGAATGAAGAGGAGCTCAGCCTGATCTGATTGATTCATTTTTGGAAAGAAGAGAAGGTTCTTTATAGGTAAGACTATGAGATCGAAGCAAGGGTGCAAAGCAACCAGGGTCTAGTACATGCAGTGTTTACAGGAGAGTTTGAGGAGCTTTGAAAGAATAAGGGATAACAAAAGATTCAGAAGATACATTGAAGAAGAAATTTTTTGAAAAAAATAATAATGTTTGCTGTTCATTATGGAAGAAATCCTCCTTTATGCAATGACTGTGTTATTAGACTCCCTTTTGAATGTCAGTTATTCCTTTTTTGACTGTGACAGTAGATGTACCATTTTCATAGGAGTTACATTTAGGCTGCTGTGTTTGGGGATAAAATGGAGATATATCAAAGTCGACATTTCTTGTAGACATTTAGAGATATATGACTTGCATTTAGATCAGAGAAGGCTTTGAGGAGATTTATAAATCATTTGTATGGTTGTGGCAGCTGACGCAGGGGAAGATAAGAACTCTGAGAAAAGTATCATGGGCCTGGGAAGTACTAGCAGTGGCATCTTGAGAAACATAGCTATCTAAACCAAGACTCGGTTAGGCATGTGGATGTGGACATCACCTATTCAGGAGTCAGAAGGGGTAAAGAGGGCTGTGGTTAGATGAATATGAATTTGATCAAAGTAGGCATAAGAGTCACTGAAAGAAAATCTGACCAGTGGAGACTGAGCATTTAGACCTCGGTGTTAAAATAACAAAGAATGTGTGTAAGGGAGGTGAATACTCCCAAGAAGAGCGATGATGGTCTCCCAAGCAGTGAATCACACCAACAGAGAGTGGTTACCAGTCATTTATTTTAATGGGGCAACTCAGAGAAGATTGATGTTCAGCTATAAGGGAAAGATCTTCAAGTAGAAAGTTTTGGCGGGGAGGGGAGCCGTGAGAGCAGGGGAGAGGAAGCCCCAGGAACTGAGGACATTAGAAGAATATCTGCAATGATTATGAGTTAAATGACCTCGGAAGTCTACTTCTACATAAAACAATAAGAAAGAACACTGACAACAATTGGCAGCATCAACTCTTTCAGAACTCTGAACATGAATCAAAGATTTGAACTAATACAAAGAGAATTTATTCCATGACCCAGGGACATGCTGTTGTACCCTGTTTAACTCTGGATTTTTCTGGAAGCATCAGTACTATTTCAAGTGCTGCAGGGACCCTGCTTTATGCTTGATAGTAAAATCTCTGGAGTCTGTACTTAGGACTCTCTGAATCTTTCTCTACAAGAGAGCTCAGAGTGCATAAGATGCTAAAAAACAGTGATGGGAACAGATTTAAGAAAATCCAGCATGCAAAAGAACCAGGTAGATGTGGACTGCTTATCTGTATAGAACAAATAAAATATTCACAATTGGGAGAAATCCATTTTTTTTTTGAAATCCACTTTCATATAAAATCATTTTGTAAATGTTTCAGGATTGTTCAATTCTATGAGTCAGAACCAACTCCATGGCATGTCACTCAATTCAATTCAATTGTAAACAGTTCCTGATGGATGCCTTAGATGATCCACTTAAAACAGAGATTTCTGTAGCTTTCTATCAGATATCAGAATTGTGTTGATGTTAATATATTTCTATTCATTCTTCAAATGTATGGGCTGCTACATACATTCTCAAGTTGCTTTCCCATGTAAGTCTCCGTCCTCACAAAGGTTCTATAAGGCAAGTGATGTTAGTTATCCCCACTAATTCTAATCATACTTATTATATCATTTAGGTACAACAAAATGTTAGCCAACAGTTACTTTTTTTTCACTGCATATTAAAATAAAGACCTTCCCCCCCCCCCCATTAAGCTCCAGGGGATTAAAATGAAAGCAAGTGAACCAATTCTCAGCCATGTAACTATAGAAATAATTCACTGCAGTACAAAGAATCACAAATGCTACCAACCACTCAGCATTCCCTTGGGCAAAATAAGAAGAGGAGATGATCATTCTAAACTCTTGACTCCATATTGGATCCCTGATTTAACAAAAGATGTTTCACTGAAGGCATTAACATGCTTACAAAATTAGATTCTGGGTCCACATCAGGACTGAAAAAGTCAAGGCTCACAAGTTTTGTGACAACATTTAAGCAGTGTTCCATAACAAAAACATTTTTTTTTGTAGAGGGACATAAATATCCCAAGTGAAGAAAACAAAAAGAGAGTTAAGTAGATGTTCAGATGTACATACATACATGTAAATTCATGTAAACACACAATTCTTTTTATCTCCACTGGGAATATAAGAAGGAGAAGAAATTTGTGTGAGTCTATAATTTTTCCATTTAACAGTTAGAAAAGCAAATATAACCAGTCTTCAAACCAGTTCCCTACCCAAGGCAAACACACACACCTACAACCATTTTAGCTGCAGTTGGGATGGATGGGATACAAGCAGCAAAGGAGAAAGGAGATGGCACTTGTGACATCAAAGATCCATCTTTCCTTAAAGAGTAAGCACTCTTTATGGCTGCCAGTCTCCACCTTCCCCCTTGTCATCTCCTCTTTCCCTCTTCCCTTCCTACAACCATTTGTGAAAGAGCCTTAAGATCTTTTTACCAAAGCAAACCATATCATGGGGGCGGGGGGGGTGGCGCTTGTTTGCTTCACCTATCTTCTGACTCCTGCCACTCTACAAGTGCCCAATTCACTCTCCTGTTCTGCTAATCTAAAGGGAATTTTCCTTCCCTTATTTGTGGGCAGTTCTTTGGTGTGTGTGTGTGTGTGTGTGTTGTCTTCTGATTTCAAAGTTTTGTCACATCGTTTGTGACAAAAGGATCACTTTCAGTGGTTCCAAAATAGACCAATCTTTCACACCAGCCAGTTAGATGGGTTAGTAAGAGAAGCCGTAGTTTGCTACAAGGCCAACAACCAACATCTTATTTGCATCCATGCATATCCACAATGCAATTAGAGCAAACTTCTTAGAGAATTAGATTGAGATGGTAATTAAAGAATTGTGTTGTGCATTTTAATGTGATTGTAAGGAAGTAAATTATTTGGCATTGCTGCATTCACTCACTTTAGGGGGGGGAAGGCCCTGGGACTTTTAAATGAAAAGTCTCTCAAAATTTCACTGACACGAGGGAACGGAGGAACGCAGAAACAACTTGCTAAAGATTCAAGTAGCTCAGAGGCTCATTCTATTAAATTCCCCCCTGATGGAGATTTTTCTTATAGAGCTGGAAGGGTCTTCAAGTATTTATAAAAGATGTACAATGAGAGTTTGTCTTAATGTCATGGAATTTTAGCTAAGCAAAAGTGTTCTCACATTCTAAATAGCGGGACTAGGCAGGCGCAAGCTGGATTTACTGAAAGCAGAATGCTTAACCTTCCAGGAGGTATGAGCAGTTCATGTGCTCTGCTGCTAACCAAAAGCTTGACATCCAGAGGTACCTCAGGAGAAAGGCTTGGTAACCTATCACTATTAAAACAAAAAGCCCCAAGCCAGTGTAGTCTAAGGCGCACCCACAGCTGTACTCTGATGCACATAGGGAATGTTGTGAGTTAGAACCAGAGCTTCAGATCAGTTCGTTCTAGTTCACCCCTCACTCCCTGAGAATTTGCAACGAGACCCAAGATACTTTTAGTGAATCAGAATTTACATTCTCACAAGATGCTATTCATTTTGAACCCAGACCACATCTGCTGCTAGTGAGTCAATTCCAATTCTTCGTGATTATAGGCTTCTGATTCTGTAAATCTGTGTGGGATCAAGCAGCCTCACCTTTCTCTGTGGAAGCAGCTGGTAGGTTAGAACCACTGAGCTTGTGGTCAACAGCACAATGCTTAACCCACAGTGCCACAAGGGTCCCTTCTGATTCCATAAATCTGGAGTGGAAATCCAGATTCTCTGCAGGGCAAAACACTGCGATGAACTGGCACCTGGACGTGAGGCTGGAAAACAATAATCCCATTCGAAATGGACTCCACAGAAGGGAGTCCTTGAGTTCAAATAGCAGTGATGAAACAAGGCAAGAAAACGGCTTTGAGACAGAGAAGTTCTACACAAGGAAAAATGAAACTCGCTTCATTGTTAAGGATGGGCCTTAACATTGCCATCATGAGCCAGGAAATACATAGTGAGGGTGATATCTTGTTGTTGAGGGTAGTGCCATCCATTCAGATCCAACACAGAGAGACCTAGAATGTATAGATTGGTGCTGGTGTTCTTCCAGTGTGTTCAAAAAGCCTGAGGTGGCCTGATCCTACTCTGGAAAGCCAGGGTTATCAAGGAGATCTCCTTGTACTTGTACCTCTTGGCCTGATGGACGTATACCTGACACTGTCTAAAGCTTTCTCAATTGTACTGTGTCCACAGGGTGACCTCTTGGAATTTCCAGGCAGCACAGGGTGATGGTTAGAGGTTATTTCAATTAGACAGGAGTACATATAACGCTCAGGAGAAGGCCAGGCCCACCTTGAGACCTCATTGGCTATGAACTGATTGAAAGGTTGGACTCCACCTCTTTGTTCAAGTTGACAAAGAAGAAAATGTAACAGCTACAATCCCTTTGTACAATCTCTTTGTACAAAATACACTCCATTACACTTAATGCATTTGCCAAATCTGTGATTCAATTCTTGGAAACATTTTTCAAACTCATCTGTTTGTATGGCTGACAGCACCTACTTCATTTTTTTCTTCACCTCTTCTACATCCTCAAATCACTGCCTTTTCTTTTCCCTCTTCATTCATGGAAGCAAAAAGAAGTGACACGCAGCAAGGTCAGGTGAGTAAACTGCATGGGACAAAAAGGCAAGCTGTTTTTTTGCCCAAAACTGGTTCACTGAGATAGCTGCATGAGCAGTGTCTTGTCATGGTGGCAAAACCAGTCCCCTGTCTGCCACAAACCAGACCTATTTCAATCATAAACTTTTATGTAATATTTTCAGAACCTCTAAATAGAAAGTTCCTAGTGGAACAAATTTCAAAGTCACTAACCCCCTCATATCAAGTAGACAAATGAGGATTGACTTGATCTTTGATTTCACATGATGAGGGTTTTTTGTTTTGTTTTGTTTGTGGCATCACTGCCTTGGTGGGAGTAGGAGGCCCAGCCTTGTTCCTAGAGAACTTCTGCTGGATTTGAACCTTCAACCCTGTGGGCTGAAGGTCCTAGTGGCACACAACCACTAGGCCACCAGAGCTCAGCCCACATGATGAGTTTTGTGGGGCAAAGCGACAATAGTCACTAGCTTGATTGATGTTAGCTTTCAGGATCATAAGAATAGTATCATGTCCCGTCACCAGTAATGACCCTATGGGGGAAAAAAATCTGGGTTAGTTTGGAGCTGTTCTTTCAAAGGGGCATATTTCCACTCAATGCTCTTTTTGCTGGTCACTCTGAACTCGAGGCACAAACTTTGCAGTGACCCTTCTCATTCCCAAATCTTCCATTAAAATTCTCTGAACTGAGCTCCACGGTAGTCCAGATAACTTCCCCAGCTCTTCAATGGTCTGTCATCAGTCTTCTAGGACAAGTGCATGATTTTTGTCGACATTTTCATTCATTCGGGAATGTGATAGACATCCAGAATGAGGTTTTCCATCAATCAGTCTGTCACCTTTTTTAAAAAAAATTTTGTCACCTTTTTTGAAATGAGGACACAGTTTTTCCCATAGTGCTGTCCTTGTAAGTTGTGTTCATCATCACAACAGTTTCTGTGGCATTTTCCCCAGGCAGGAAACAAAATTTCACAGCACCATGTTGTTCTCTTAAATTGGCCATCAGCACAAACAAGGTTTGAGCAAAACTGCTTCTATGAAAAATTTACTGTGACCAGACAGAACTTCCCCAGGCAATGCCACTGGTTGCACTAACTCAGAGCCAGTTGTTTGATGTTCACCTAGCGGGGAAAATGTGTACAGTAAAAGCTCCACATTAAGGGCTGAGCTCTGGTGGCATAGTGGTTGAGTGAGGGACTGTGGCCCATTGACTTGGCGGTTCATATCCAGCAGCAGCTCTCCGAGAGCAAGGCGGGGTAGCTCCCACAACCACAAGAGGGCAGTGATGCCCCCGTCAAAAAATGCTCCACTTTGTCCAGCATAATTCCTATCTGGGGAAGTACCTCCTCATATACTTTTATAGTTATATAAAACTTTTTCATATATACTTTTATATGGATACAATATTTTTAATTTACATATATATATACATGTCACTTTTAATTTGGAAAAGTGCCTCTTAATGATTTAATTTGTAAATGAATTATCCTGAAATGTAAAGACACGTTTTGATCAATAGATTTTCATCTCTTCTGTCGGGTAGGCTTACTTTCATAATGAGTCTGATTGTTGCTTTTGTTATATTTTCTTTGATTTCTTTTTTAACTTTTTTCATCATTTTGTTGGGGGCTCGTACATCGCTTATCACAATCCATACATACATGCACTGTTCCAAGCACTTTTGCATGCCTCCTGCCCTCATCATTCTCCAAATATCTGCTTTTCCACTTTAGCCCTTGATATCAGCTTTTCAGCTTTTCCTCTCCCTCCCCATTGTCCCCCTAGGTTAATCCTTTTAGTCTTCCAGATCAATTTTCCTATTTTTTAGTCTTCTATATTTATTTTAAATATTTTATTATCATTTTAATTATAGGAATTATTTTAAGTATGTATTATTTTAAGGTACCATTTTTCACATATTTGTTTGTTGGGATAGAATTATACATGGCATTTGCAATTCATCAGTTCTCAATTGTACAATATGGTGGCATGGTTTACATTAACCCTGCTTTACAACCATTGCAAGTATTCATTGCCAAATTTTCCATCACTGTTAATAGGAACCCAGGCAGAGCTTCCTCAGCAGTGATCACAGATCAAACCTAACCCATTGTCCTCAAGTTGAATGGGAATCATCAACCACCTAGGACTTCACAGAGCTACTTGTAGGGTTGCTAAGACTGAAACTGTTTTAAAAAACAGTTTTATTGGGGCGTAATTCAAGTATCATACAACTCAACAGTCCAATCATCTCAAGAAGAAGGGTTCCATCCTGACCACAATCAATTTTATCACATTCTTTTCTTTCTTACACTCTTTATTAGCTGCCTAACCTCCCCGGCTATATGCCCAAGGAACTACTAATCTAGTTATTGTCTCTATAGAGTCACTCATCCTGGATGTCATAAACCAAAGAAAAACATATACAGAAAGAAAAACAAAGAGCTGAGAAAGCTAACAAAAGTAGCAAAATAAAATAGAAAAAAAAACCCAGTTGAAAAAAAAAGGAAGTATTAAAACCTAGAACAACTTTAAATAGGAGAAAATGGGAGATCAAATGATAAGGTGTTAGATTTGGCCCTCAATACATCTGACATAATCCACTTTGTCATGCCCTCCGTAAGGTAGCATGGCCATTCAGATCCCTGAGCTGTGTTTAGAAGTGACTCACGGGAGGCTTGTTCTTCCATGTGCATTTGGCCTTCACTTTTTTTCTTTTCAAACTGATAACTTTTTAGTGGGTGGGAAGGGGGCACTTTTCAGTCTTCTCTTTTACTTCCTTTAAAATTAAATTCTCCTCTTTGAATTTTTAAAAATTCTAATTCCATGTGCTGTTAGTAAGGGAAGAGATTTTTCATCTCCAGCATCATGTCTATAACCAAGGTCATAGTTTCCAATTACTGATCCATCCTGTTTGTTTTCAATTTTTCCGTTTTCATCACCAGTTATCAATGCATCCTGATTCTTGTTTGCTCGATTATAGACTGAAGAAGTTGGCAGGATTTCATTTTGGGCTCTATTGGTTGGTGTGTACATTTGAAGAAGAGTCTAATTAACTGATCTTGCTTGTATAGCTAACTCACAGCCATTTTGCCAATTCCGACTCATAGAACCCTCTAGGACAGAGTAGAACTGTCCTTGTCTGTTTCTGAGGGCAGAAAACTTCAACTTTCTCCCGAGTCTCCTTGTAGGCACCTGCATCTTGTCCTATTACTGGCAGTACTGTACTTTAGGATAGATCTTGAAATGTTATTTTTATGATAATGAGATGCTATTCCTCTGATGTTTAGCACACTTGACATAGTCAAACTGTATGCAATTAGTCTATTTAGGCTCTCCAATGCCTAGGAACTGAGCTTCATGTGTTCCATTTCATTTCTGACTATATTCAACTTTCCCAACTTCCTGCTTCATACAATCCAATTATGAATGGATGTTTGCAGCTGTTTCTTCTCATTGGGACTCATGCCTCATCAGCAAATGAAAGTCCCTAAAGTTTTGCTCCATCCATATCATTAGAATCAGCTCTACTGTGAGAAGGCAATATTTCCCTAGTTGTATTTTGAGTTACTTTAGTCTGAAGGAATTATCTTGCCATATTATCAGATAATGCTCTGGTGCAATTCATAAGGTCTGTCAGTGGCTAATTTTTCAGAAATGGTCTTCTCCTTCTTATGAGGTCTTAGCTTGGGCACTCCATTGAAGCCTGTAGACCATAGGTGACTGTGCTCTTACTTGAAATACCAGTGACAGAGGTAAGTCGGTAACACTCTGACAAATTGACTGACAAGTGATCATTAGAACACCAAAGGGAAGGGCACTCTCAGCATTTCCCAAGCTAAAAGGACTGAAGGGAAAAAAAGTAAGTGTCAAGAAACAATACTGAAGTATTCTAGGGGGAAAATATTGATATTGAATGAAGATGGGAAGAATGCACAGAGAGACAATACCAAAAGAAATTCATCAACATTCAACCATTTTAGAGATAGTATGTGATAGATCCAATGATACTGAAGAAAAAAGCCTTAACTGTAAGAAGGATGAAGTATTCTGAATGACCAATCTGGATCTTTTTGTCTCCTTGTGCATGGGCTGACTGAAAGATGGCTTTCCTAAGAGAAAATGGAGAATGATTACTGAAAGGAGAAATGGATTCAAGCCAAGCTAAATCCATAACCATTCTACAAATCATTAGAACCATATGAATGTGGACTGACTTGATAGTTGTGAGTTAAGTTTTTTGGTTATATAAAAGGAAGAACACTTCAAACCAAAGAGAGACATGTAGAACAGCAAGAAAAATGTCTCCAGTTTTTGTTTTTCTCCAGACTCTCCACTCTTTCTGCAGTGTGTCCAGTGTACCATCTGTTGAGCATGTAGTCTTGAATGGTTGCAGAAAAGAAATGCTAGAGCTGGCCACATCAAGAACACATCTAAGCAAGCAGGATTTGTTTTAATTTATATTAACCCTTTGCCTCCAAGACAGTGTCAAACAATGAGGGGAAATCCTTTTTTCATGCTACCTGTTCAATGACATGGCTCTATTTCAAAAATGAGTGTGAGCACAGAATGCTGATTACTTTAAAAGTAAAAAAGAAATACATTAATTTTGTGACTAAAAGAAATTCATACTAGACTCCATCAAATTGTTGATGGTGTGCTTCCGTTTGTACTGTTAGGAGATTTTAACTTATATGTGCATTATGGATGTTTGAATTGACTGTTCTGAGAGATTTCTTTTAATAAAGGAATTGGCTACAATTGTCTGGAATTATTTTATCCCTGACTTCATTACAGTAAATTCTTGGGGAGTGATTAGATTGGAACTCAATGTAAGGATTCTTACTTCAGGACTGATACAATGCTGACAAGATTACCGTGTGGAAAGACTTGTGGGGAGGGGGGTGCCGGGGAGGAGGGAAAGTCAATCGTTAGTTCAACTGGTAGTTTAGGATTGGACCTAATGCTCTTCTCCTCATAAAATTCATTATCTTTATCATTCTATATTTAAGAGTCACAAAACAGTGGCCAATGTATTCAGCCTATAGATGAATTGCTTAACTTGCATTATGTGTGATACATTCTGTCCACTTTGGCACATAGTTGGTGAGAAGAGAGAGAGAAAGGATAATTCACAAAATTAAGTAAAATGTCAAATGATTTGTATAACTTATTTTAAAAATAAATCATAAAAAATGTTCAATGTCACAGCAGTGATTAATTCTTCATGGAAGCATCTAACCTAAGCTGGTCCATTTCAAAGAGAAAAAAAAATGCATCAGAAGTTGCAAGGTAAGAAATCTTTGAAAGCCAAGGTACTGCTTAAGAAGAGGCATCAGACTCAGTATTTCCTGAAATAGAGTGGTGTCCTTACTGACAACAGAAGGGATTCAAGGTAAACAGTTGTAGTGAATGAGACTGGAAACATTAATGAAGAACTCCATGGAAGCACAGCAAATTACAACTCTATAAATCAAGTATGATTGCCAATACCTGTTTCACCTAGTCAATGGCGAAACTTGTGCTCATCACATTTTCTTGGAATGGAAGTAGTGATTGCCTGACATCTCTAATCTATAACATGCTGTAAAAGCATATTAGTAATGCAAACAGAAGTACAGTCACGCTTACTGAGTGTATATATCAACCGTGTTTCAGACACTGACCAAAATAGAATATATTAGCTTCTCCTTTAAACACTAAGCCAACCCCACTGTCATTAGGTGAATTTTGACTCCAAGGCTTGCTGAGCCATTATATGGAACCTTGGGGACATAGTAATTACAACATGTGGGACTGCTCACCTTGGGGTCAGCAGTTTGAAACCCCCAGCCACTCCTCAGGAGAAAAATAAGGTGTCTATCCTGTAAACAGTTTTACAGTTTCAGACACCCACAGGGGCAATGCTATCCTGTCCTGTGGGCTTTCTATGAGCCAGACCTCACTCAATGGCAGTGAGGTTGGGTTTTTGCAGTTTGGGGTTTTTTTTGTTGTTGTTTCTTTTTGAGGCTTTGAAAGCCTTAAAAGGGGTCAACAGCTTCCTTGTTCTCCTGAGGAATGGCTGATGGGTCTGCACTCAGAAATTTTGGTCAGCGGGCCACATTTACCCAAAATATTACCCAGATATTTTTTAAAGTCACTAAAATAAGAACTCAAACATAACTGTGGGTGTGATGCTGTAATGTTATACCCATTTTACAGAGGAAAATCTTAGAGCTTAGGAACTTCTAAACTCATTGCCAGAGAGGTGGTCACAAGGCAGCACGACTGCTGCTGCTCAGCGAGAAATCCAGTGCCCTTGTGTGGTGTCTGCACAGTCACTGTGTGTTCTCCTGTGTAATCCTATCAGGCCTCATTTTGTTTATCAATAGCAATATCCATGCTTCTTAAATATCAAACACCCACAATATCCAATAAGCGAGTATCTGATCCAAAATGTAATGCAGATAATGACTGCATCAGATATCCCTGGGAAGCAATTATTTTTAACTAGCCATAGCCATTGTGATTACATGGACATTGAGGTGCTCTCTTGGCCATTTTTGGCTTCAAAAGAGAGATGGCAGGATCAAAAGGAAAACGTGGCACTGGTTTCATGACTGTGTCGGAAGGGTTTTAGCAACTGGTTTTAACAGCTCCGGATATAAAGGAAAACCAGAGGCACTGTGGCACCTCAGTTTTACCTGGGAGTCATTGAAGATGCCCCCAGGATTGCTTTAAAAAAAATTAAAGAGACCCTCTTTTGTTTTCTATTTTTCTTTTTCAAAGGGAAAATGTTTTATAGTCTGCAAATATTTCAAACTTTGGACTGTGTTAAGACACGGTGATGTTTACTGTTAAGAAAGTTTCACTGCCTTGCATTTTTCCATCTGTAAAATAAGTTTGATCTGTGATCGAAAAACTTAGTCAATAATTTCTTACACTATTCCAACCAGCAGATCATGATGGAAAGTTGGTTGGAAAAAGTATATACAGATTATACTCCATATGTAATCTCTTTTACAAAACTCTGAAAGTGATTTTTAATTTTTGAAATCCATTCTGTGATGTCCTCATGGAATTTTGCAGTATAACACATTGAAAGTCTCTTCTCTGTTTGCATCTCATATTTATCTGCTCCTTGCTCCTCTTTATTATTCTGTACTTACTAGTTACTGTTTTGCTCAATGAATCTTCTATATTTCTATCCGTCCTTTCTTCTCCTCTTATTTTTCTACCATTCATCTTTCTATGTTAACAAATAGTAAAAATAGTTAATTGGTCATTATCTAGAACATGTGTCTGAAAAACTGGTCTTATTCATGAAATACTTGAATACTAACTTTTATTTTTATTTTAGATATGTTGCATATCCTATATTCTCTACTAAAAGAACTAAAGCAATGAATAAAATAAATGACATTTTTGTGATTTTCATTTTGTTTTGTTTGTTTGTTTGTTTGCTTCAATTTGTGAAAGCCTAATCATTTTACCCCTTGGGTGTTTTCTTCAAGGATGGATGGAGAGAGGGAAGAAGGGAACAGGGCAGCAGGGAGAAAAGTTGGAATTTTTATTTTTATATTAGAACTTTGTATAATTTCATGCACATCGTCTATCAGTATTTAAAATATATATGCTGTGGGAAAGTATGGGGAGTAAGTACTGCTCTAGATTCAAGGAAACTTGGAAGATATACCAATCAAATGCAAGGGATCCATGTTATTTTTGATGCTGTGTCACATCCAATCTTGCCAATTGTGATATGAAAGAAATTTGGCTGCATACGGACCAATAGGTGTTACCCAAAGGGAATGAAGGACCTTCGGTAGCACAAGGGGCTAAGCATCAGGCTGCTAATTGGAAGGTTGTCATTTCAGTTCCATTAGCCATTAAGTGTGAGAAAGACAAGGGTGGGTTCTCTGTAAAGACTCCTTCAGGAACTCAAAGGAGTAGTTCTGTTCTGTCCATAAGAACTGTATTCTTCAGAATGAACTTGTGGCGGTCATATGCTTATGTCAATTTCATGATTGAGATGTAGGGGTGGAGTCTATCTAGCCTGTTAATCTGGAGCTAGCCATTGAGTAGCCAATGAGGCCTCTGTGTGAGCATGACTTTCTCCTGAACTTTTGGGAAATCTCCTGGTATTTTCCTCATGGAGATGAGACGCTATCTCTCCAGCTGTAGGGAGCCAGTCTCTGAAATGAGGAACTATAGACAAGACAAAAAGGCAGCGTTCCAGAAGCTAGAGGAGCTGGAGGAGAAGCCACATGGCTCTACCCTGATGGAACCAGACCTCTAAAGCTGGAGAAGCCACGTGGAGAGCCCTGCCAGCACTGAGCTGCTTCTACCACCACCAGATACTGTTGACAGGCCCTGAGCCCTGGAAGTGAGGAGCCATGGGAAGACCCCTGCCGGCACCAGGATTCTGCATACACTGACCTGTGACTTTGTGAGTCAGAAGGAGACTTTATAGACTGATATTGGGCATATGGGCTAATTTCAGATTTATGATTTTGAACTGGACTGGGTTGGGATGCTTTCTCAATGTTCCATTCCTGTGTATATAAACCTTACCCTTATATCCGTATGCATGTCTATGAATTTGTTTCTCTAGTCTACCCGGACTAACACAGAACTCAAGGGTGGTAATTTGGTTTTGACCTGATGGCACAATGGTGAAGTGCTCAACTGCTACCCCAGAGTGGGCAGGCCTGTTGAATCAACCCAAAAGCTCCACAGGAGAGAGCCTGTAATCTGCTTCCCTCCAGGCCACAAGTTAGAAACCCTAAGGGGCTGTGTTGCTTGGTCACCTGTGTCCATTGAGTTAAAATCAATTGGAGGGAATTTAACAGCCACCAAGGAAGTGCTTGTTTAGTGGGTGTATCACTGACATTGTCATTCTATAAGTGAATGCCCATCCCCATAAGAGATAAACACAGAAATGGGCAGACTGAAATGACATGCTATTTGGGAACTACTTTATACAATCTCAACCAATAGAAATAAGTATTTAGCTAAATAACAGATTAGTTCACAAAATTAAGATCATCACTGATCACTAACGGGTCAGTAATTATTTTAAAGCAAAGATGCGGTAGTAAAGGAACAGGGAAAGCAGATGAATGGAAGTGGAGTAATCAGAATAGAAATAATAAGAATGTTCTTGCACTGTGAAGGATGCAACCAATGTCACTGAACACTGGTGTGGAAATTATTGAATAGGAAACTAAACTTTCACCTAAAACACAATAAGAAGTCATCATAAATAAATAAATGTATGCTAGAGCCTTGCAGACTCTGTGCAGTCCTCAGGTTTTCCACCCCAAATACATACTATATTGTCATCAATGTATATTTTCACAACTTTTCTCTCCACCTGAAATCTCCCACTTTGATTCTTTGTGCTTAGCGATGAAAAGTAATTCAATTTATACTGTGTTAAATTACACTATGAACTGCTATTTATCAAACCTAAAGGAACACAAATTAACAGGGTAGTTATTTAACATATGCATTAGTATTTAGCAATACTAGATGCAGTAAACTTAATTTTTCAAAATATGGCAAAATTTTAATTTATGCTTTAATGAAAAAGAAATTATATTACAAGTAAAAGAGACTAAATGCAACTTTTTCATGCTTTTAATTGACTATGAAAATCTGTTTATTGTTTTTTAGCAAAAACTTAAATGTGTGTGTATGTATATATGGAGTGAGTCAATTTCTAATCATAAAATCACCTGTTACATTTCACATTAAATAACAACATCTCTACTATTTGACATATATATTTCTTTTGGTATGTATTTAGTCCATAAGGATTTCAGATTAATATGACATTAATTTCTACAAAGTCACTTAAAATTTACTTATTTTATACATTGTGTTAATTATCTTAGCCTTATTTAAAGAAAAATAAAATTGGAGAAATACAATTAAAAGTATTTTTTTCTTCAAGTATTTCATGTTATCTTGAGAAACAAACCAAATTGTCAGTTCATTCAAATGTATAAAATTTGATAACAGGCAGTTCCATTTTTAACGAGATCCACACGTTCAGGGTGCTATGGCTGTAAACCAATCAGTTCCTTTTTTTTTTTTTTTCAGAAAATTTCCAAATTTTGTCTCATTTGTATTTCTCCTTTATAAACTGTAGATTGTATAGTCAAGTTTCTTAGTGTTCCAGGCTTTTTTCTAACCCATCAGTTGATTACTGTTCCTTCCTTCTCAGTTGGTCTCAAAATCCAGTGCAGAGAGCCGCTCCCTTGCAGGTGGTTCCTTAACTCATATGTGAATTTTTAAAATCATTTTATTGGGGGCTCATACAAGGCTTACCATAATCCATCCATCCGCCCCATTGTATGTCAAGCTCATTTATACACTTGCTGCCCTCATCGCTCTCAAAACATTTGCTTTCTACTTGAGCCCTTGGTATCAGCTCCTCATTTTATCCCCTCCATCACCTCTCCCTCATGAATCCTTGATAATTTAAAAATTATTATTATTTTGTCATATCTTCTATTGTCTGATGTCTCCCTTCACCCACTTCTCTTCCATCCATCCCCAGGGAAGAAGTTATATGTAGATTCTTTTAATCTGTTCCCCCTTTCTCCTCCACCTTCCATCCACTCTCCTAGTATCGCCACTCTCACCATGGGTCCTGAAGGGATCATCTGTCCTGAATTCCCTGTGTTTCCAGTTCTTTTCTGTACCACTGTACATCCTCTTTTCTAGCCAGATTTGTAAAGCAGAAATGGGATCATGATAGTGTGGGGAAGGAAGCACTAGAGCAAAGTTGTATATTTCATCGTTGCTACACTGCACCCTGACTGGCTCACCTTTTCCCCCCACCCCTCTGCAAAGGGATGTCCAGTTGCTCACAGTTGGATTTTGGATCCCCAATCTGCACTCACCCTCATTCACAATGATATGATTTTTGTTCCTTGATGCCTGATATTTGATCCCTTCAACACCTGTAATCACACAGACTAGTGTGTTTCTTTCCACATGGGCTTTGTTGCTTCTGAACTAGATGACTGCTTGTCTACCTTCCAGAGATAATGGTGGGGTGGGTGTGGGAGGCCTCGTGGGGCTTGACCAGGGTCAGCGTGACTGAGAGAGATCGCTGAGACCCAAATGAAAGCTGAGCATGATGGTGAGTGAGGAGGAAAGAAAAGGAAATAGAGAAAAGAATTAAGAGGCTAAGGGCATTTATTGAGGTCCAAATATAGGCATGCACATTTTAAATATATTTATATATGAGGAGGAGGAAATAGATCTACATGTATATATTTACAGGTTTTGTATTAAGGCAGCAGTTGGACATTGGATCTCCACTCAAGTACTCCTTTGGCACAAGAACATTTTGTTCTATTAAATTGGCATTCCATGATGCTCACCTTTCTACAGGATCGCTGAAGACAAATGTGTGAATAAGCACACATAGTAAAGAAAACTGATGGTGCCAGGCAATCAAAAGATATAGTGTCTATGTGAATTTTTTCAGCAACCAACTTTATCCCTTTCTTCCTTTCTGGATCCTCTACATCCTGCAAACCGAAACCAAAGCAAACACTTGCCTTTGAGTCAGTTCTGATTCATAACCGCCCCCTAGGACAGAGAGCAGAACTGCCTTAATAGCTTTCAGGGCTGTAATCTTTATGGACATTGAATAGGGAAGTTGAATAAGGGGTGCTGCCAAAGAAAGAAGACTGCAGAAGAATTGATGCATTTGAATTGTGATCCTGGAGAAGAATATTGAAAGTACTGTGGTGGGCTAAAAGGACAGAGCAATCTGCACTGGAAGAAATGAGGCCAGTGTTCCTTAGAGGAAAGAATAGCAAGACTTCGTCTTGGATGTATTGTCAGGAGAGACAAGTCCCTGGAGAAAGACATCATATTTGGTAAAGCGGTAGGACAGTGCTCAAGAGGAAACCGCTCGGTGAGATGAATTGCCACAGAGGCTGCACCCATGGGCTCAGGCATTGGAGCAGCTGTGAGCATGGCTAAGGAGCCTGCAGCGTTTTGCTCCGTTGTGCAGAGGCTCCTTGTGGGCTGGAGCCGGCTTGACGCCCCCTAACGACAACCCAGCAATCTTGATGCTGATCTGCGAGTCTTTCTCCTGTGGAGCAAATGGTGGGTTGGCAGTGTTGATCGTCCTCAGTTAACAGCTCAGCACTTAGCACATAAGCAGGTTCCTTGTCACAAACCACTAACACCGTGTCAAAATCCCACTTCTTTAACTTTGATGACCCCATAGCCTGCTCCAGCTTGCTCCATTTCGCCGGCAATCTCTAGAAAAGAACATCATATTCGACAGACGAAAAGGCCTCTGAAATTGAGGAAAACCATCCGTGAGATGGACTGATAGAATGGCCAACACTATGGGCTCAAAAGACAACCAGGTCCTTGACCGTGGAACCGGATGAGTCAGCGTTTCATGCAGTCATACGTCAGGGCCCATGACTTGGAATCAGCTCAAGGTAAGCACTTTTCTAAAGTATCCCTGCTTGAGAAATAACCATGCCAAACCTTAGGATGAACTAAAGGCAGACGGCTAGTAAGAAGAGCAGCTAGAATTCCACAACAGAAACTAACTTTTTTCTGTTTCGCTAAAAGGTCTTCTGAAATAAACTAAATATATTGCTTCTTATTACTAAGGATGCTGATCATGAGAATAATAATTAGAGCAGGAAAATAGCGGTGAAAGGTCTACAAATGCTACACATGATACTCCTAAAGACTATGAGAGAATAATAAGAATTTATCCTTTTTAAGCTTTTTCACATTACTATCTCATGTAACTTACTGTCAAGTAAGTGTGCTGATTGTTTAAAAAATCTTATTAACTAAGAGCATTCTATGTGAATATATGATTTCTATGTAACCATAGGATACCAAAAAATGTTTACTCCAACTCCAGGTTACTTTCATAGGACTTTCTCTTTCTTTGGAAGGGAAAGCAGATCATATAGGAACTTAGTATCACAAACTTGGAAGGTCCTTAACTTTATTACTGTGCAATGCACAAGCATTAATTAAGCATCCCCAATAATCAACTTGAAAGAATAAAAACAAGCTTTTACTTCTAAAGCATTACTATTGATTTTTACAAACACCTTTTAGGCCCATTACACAGGTAATAATAACCGTTCATTTAATTAATACTGACTCACAGCAAAAAATTCAATATGAGTGTTTATAACACCCACATTAATATCAAGAAAGTTCATTAGAATTAATACCACAATAAATATAAAATGAATTAGTAATGATTGCACCATTATTATAAAGCATTTCTATTTGTACTCCCGTATTTGCTTTAATCATCATCACTCTAAATAGCAATTAACAAAAGCTAGGCTGGGCATATTTATGTAGGAATAACAAGGCATATAAATGTGACCAGAGCAAGTCGTTCACATTTTGTCTACACACATGCATCAACACCTCCAACCGAACGGGAGGTGATGGAAAAGAGACACATTCTTTCCCAGTGGGGCGAAAAAGGATATCAACTTTAGGAGCACATTATTGCCTGCCAGAAACAGTCTCTATCACGCAGTACAGATCAAAAACCATTGTTTTTCTTGTCCGCAATATTTAAACGTTTTCAAAACTTTTCCTGGAATATTTTTCTTTCTTCTTAAAAATTGGTTTATTTCCTGTTAGTATTGAGCATATACACAACAGAACCCATTCCACCATCTCTATAAGACGTGCTCTTTATAGCATGCATGAGGAAAATGGAAACCATTCGACAATCTGGTTTCCTCGCTGTTTTTAAATAATTCCTTTCCTCTGTCTGGCTACCTGCTGCTTCAAGATAGAGCCACGGTGCTTGACTCACAGGAAGAACACCTGGCTCCTGGTTGCCTAGTGCTGACACGTGGGGCTGCAAACTGGTTTGACACCACAGACCAGGATTTCCCTTCCTCTCCAGAGTTACGGTCTCAGAACTCCACAGCTTCAACCTTATCCTGTAGCATCACTATGAGTTAGAATCGACTCAGTAGCAATGAGCTTGGTTTGTTTGCTTATGAGGGTTTTTCTTTTTGATCACAACGAATCTGTTGCTAATTTCCCACATGGAGAGTCACTACTGCACAAAATCTATTTCATAGACGTCAGAGGGGTGTGTGTGTGTGTGTGTGTGTGTGTGTGTGTAAAAATCGAACACCTGTTTATACCTATTACTCATACTGATTTAGAACATGGAATAGGGTTGGGTTGGTTTCTGTTTGTCTATTGGGGGTGTTTGTTTTAGTGAATAGGTCACTAAAGGGGAAAATTAAGAAAAGAAACTTCTGAGAGCCTTTGACAGGTTTTCTCTACTTCCATTCTTTATGGATGAATGATTTTCTTCCAGAAGATACAAAGCCCTTTGCCTAACAAGGAGCACCTCAGATAGAGGGAAAGAAGTGGCCACAGCCAAGCTCTCCTCTCACTCTGCGTTTCCTATGGGGTAATGACTATTCCTATGTTGGCTTCTGAGGAACCTCAAATCCTGATCCTGTAAGGAGAGCTCGACAGAGAGTAGAAGAAAACCAAGTTGCTACAGAGGAATCAGCTATATTTTATGTACTAGGTAGTCAAAAAGCTGGTATTGCATAAATTACCAGTTGCATGATAAAATGTCAATTCCCCTGAAGGAGTGCCACATGGTTCTTACTAAGTTGGGGGATGGAAGGATGTTATGGTGTATTTGTTTATAAATGAGAGCGGGTGGAGGTAATTTGGAGAATCCATTCTATTTGGGGTTCACATCCTGCTCGTTGAGTCGGTTATCAAAGTTCTGCTTGATACTTGCCCTCTAATCTTTCCACTTTATGGCTTTTAATTGCTGTTCTCTCCACATAGGTAACCACAGCCCTATGAGAGAAGATGGGATTTTCTGACTATGGAAAGACTTAAGTGTTTCAACATACTACAAAGCCCATGCCCACAGAAGTACTGAGCAAGCTAACCTTTATTCAAAAGGTAAACATTAAATCCTTGTAGAGAAACAAAACATAATTTATTATCCTATTGATCAGTAAAAGACTAATGATTTCACCTTTCTTAAAGACATTTATCCAATAAGCTGTGTACACACCAGAGCAGCAATCTGTAATCCACTTACAGAAGTGTCACTAACAAAACATAAATTACCAGTGTGTGACTTGGAAATGGTACTCTAGGTCCACAACCCAGCATAAAAGCAAAAAGGGTTAAAGGCTGCCCTCCAACTGGGAAAGGGTAGAAGATAGAGTTTTCTAAACAGTAAAGAGATAGGCTAAATTTTAGAGTGTTCTTAGGTCACCCCTCTCGGTTACCAATCTCATCTGAGAACAAGCCATAATATGATTTGCACCCTGTTTTTTGCCAGGCATTCTGCATCAATTTAGGAGACTGTAGTGTAGTGATTGAGTATTGGACTGCAATCTGCATGGTCAGCAGTTTGAAACTGTCAGCTGCTCCATAGGAAAAAGGCAGTGCATTCTTCTTCTGTAAAGAGTTACAGCCTTGGAAATTCACAGGGGCAATTCTAACTTGTCCTACAGGTTCACAGTCATCTTTGACTTGATGGCAATGAGTGAGTTACATAAAGTTGATTTTATAGGGGCTGAGCCCCGATGGCGTCATGGTTGTGCACGGGACTGCAGCCCACTGGGACGGAGGTTCAATTCCAGCAATGGGGCTGGGCCTCCTCCTCCCACCACCGGAGAGCAGTGATGCCACTTCAAAAAAAAAAATAAAGTTCCTTTTACAATAAAAGGATTTGGTGGACTCTGCAAGCCTCAGCCTTCATCACCCTGAAACAAGAACTATCTCCCAGTCACCATGGCTGAGCACTCTAGACCACACGAAGAGAGTTTTAAAAAGTGTGAAATGGAACTCCAAAGGCGGTCGATAATGATGGAACCTCGGAGGTGATGGCACTCATTCATTCTGAGGCCTGAACTCACCCTGAGCTTCAATTTTCAGCTCTAAGAAGTTGAACAAAGGTGGCTTAGTGGGTTAAGGATTGAGCTGCTAACCACCAAGTCTGTGCTTTGAACCCAGCAATGGCACTTTGTGGGGTGGGGTGGGGGAGGGAGAGAATGCTTTCTACTCCTGTAAAGATTTAAAGTCTCATAATCCCAGAAGGGGGACGCTCTACTCTGTCCTATGACTCGGGAAACAACTCAAGGGTAGTGAGTGGATGGGTTTTTAGTAAAACCAGAGAGGTATAAGCTCCTTAGAACAAGCAAGAAGACAGAAGAAGGCAAGAAGATAGAATTAAGAGAGAATTAAGCTGGGTGTAAAGCTCAGAAGGCAGTAAAGAAGGTATGGAAACAGAAACACAGGAAGGAAGTGGAAAGAGTTCTATTATATAAATGCCATCAGTGTCACATAAAAAAAATTTGGCATATATTATGGAATGGAAAATCAATTTGCTCTGTAAACTCTTAATTAAATCATTCATAATAAAAAAAAGTCTTGAAGTATCTTTAAATGACCCAGTACAGTATACAAGATTCATTGGGCAGGAGAAATTCTAGGTAAGGAACTAAATGGATGTGCTGTGATCTTACCAAGGGAAAGTCCCTTAAAAAGCATCATGGTGACTATATAAGTAGCAAAACATTTGCCATTTCAGAGACATGAATTAGGTTCATCCTGTTACTTATCCATCACTCTTGACCATTCCCTTAACAGAAATGCAGTGTCCCTTCAGCATTGCTTCTTCCCTTCCCTCTCTCTTGTAGCCACCCCTGAAAACCACGAAGAAACTCTGATCTCACAACAGCTGCTGATAGGCCAGGTGATATTTGCTCTGTTCTATCAGATCCACTTTCACTCAGCATAGTGTAGACACCATTTAAAAAAGCCACTTTTTATTTATCCAAGAAGCTTCCAAACCAAAGGGCATAGGCCAACAGAGACCAAAGCTTAAATGGCACCTGCGACTGACAACACGGTGCTACAACTAACCCCACAGAAGCACCTCTCCAGGCCCCTTGGTGGAGTTATTCGTGTCCACGTAGTATCCTAGCCCTGCCACACCAAGTTGATGAACCCTTCTCACCATCCTTATGAAACATTGTTTTTATGAGACACCAGGTCTGTAGAGGTTTCTTAAAGCATTAGCTCTAATATGTGAGAACGTAAGGCATTTGCTTTCCTTTTGGATGAAGCTCATGCCTCTTCCCAGTTTGTGTGATAGCTTTGGAGGGTCCACTGGGAGGCAATAAAGGTATCTGGGCACTTTGGTCGATTGCATGGTGGGAAGGAGGGTGAGAGCAAAGTGCATAGACCGGAGTCTAAATAGAGGATATGCCGTGCTTGTAAACAGGGAAGAGAATGAAGAAGAAATGAAAGAACATCGAAGGTTAATGGTCGCAATAGTAATATCTAACCTTTATTCAGAGTTTGCCATGTTCTGGGCATAGTGTTAAGTCTTTTATGCACATTATCTGATTAACTCTTCACAGAATGCATTCATTACATGCTGCTATTATTTCCAAATGACCGATGAGAACTCCAAGGTTTAAAGAAGGTTAGTCTCTAGCATAGACTGGTTAATCAGAGAAATGAAAAAAAAATTTAAACCTTAAAGCCATTGTTAGTGAATCAATTCTGACTACTAGAGAGCCCATGTGCTACACAGTAGATTACTCATGATGGTTTGCTTGTGTGACATGATATTTAGGGAAGGAATCACCAGGACTTTCTCCTGGGATGCCATGGAGTAGATTTGAAGTGCCAACCTTTGTTAGAAGTTGAGAGAAAATTATTTCCACCACCTAGGGATCTTCTGCATTGGCTAACAGGTGTCAAAATCTGAATTCAAATCCAGGCACTCTTCCTCTGGTGCTTTCCCATTAAATTGCCATGTGTTGTGAAAGAAATAAAACCCAGAGTTACTTCACTGAAAAAAAAAAACACGAATCTATGTCCCAAATACTGACGACACAATATGGCAAAGGATGCCTGGTTTCACTCAGGAGGGTGGCCTTCAGGATCACTGTTCCCATACAGGATTCTAAATTTAAGATGGGTCAGTTTTACCATTCCTCTAGATAAAGGAAGGTTACCTCAAAATCTGGAAGAGAGAGCTTTCCAAGGACCACCAAGGAAGAAAATTTATGTTCAAATCAGCTGAAGGGGCAGAGGCAGTAAGGCCAAGTCACCCAAAGACCAGAGGCACCATGCTACTGAGACCATGGTGCAGAGGACTATGTGACTGTTCTCTGAGGACACTTGGCTGCTGGTTGAGAAGAGGTACTACTCAATGACTGTAACCTTAATATTTCCTGATCCTAGCTTGTGATGACCTGTTAATTTACCTACTAAATGCCACAGTCACATGTCAAGTCTGTGAGTTCTGTGTGGCTGTTCCAACCTAATTGAAGCCAGCAGAGAAACAGTGTGCCACGGGAGACATGATTTGTGTCAGTATAGGGACAAAGAAGGAAGGAGGATGGAGACAACATCTGACATGAGCTAAGGTGGGGGCTGGGCGAATGTGGTATTGGCTTCCCTTCTCCTTCATGAAACCAGGGGAGATATGACACCTGTGCCTTTTCTTCACATACAGAAAGGCAAATACATACTAGGTACAATTTTCACAAAGTTAACACATCTGGGTAAGCTCAGAGACATGACTAGTGCGCTGGTGACAAATCGCATCTCCTGTCACTAAGTATCACAAAAAGCAAACTCTATTCTGAATTCTAAACCTCTATGAGTATTTGTGCCAGACTTCTCTTAGTGATTCTTTTGCTTGAAAGACTCATCCAAGTTGTAGTAATCACCAATAGTTTATTTATTCTACAGAGGATTCATTGGATGAGTTCAAATGGATATGTCCCATCCATTATCATTAAATATCTGTGCTATTTTCAGTGTCTGGTGTTATCAGCATGAAATTTGTTGGGAATCCTTTTAGGAATCCTATTGATGATACTTTGGACAAATGGATGAGTTAAAGTTAAAATTAGCTAGTGTGTTAGTCCAGGTAGACTAGAGGAACAAATTTCATAGACACGCATATAGATATAAGGAAAAGGTTTATATATAAGAGAAATAGGACATTAAGAAAAGCATCCCAATCCAGTCCAGTACAAAGTCATAAGTCCGATATTAACCCATATGCGCAAAGAAATCAGTCTATAAAGTCTCCTTTCGACTCATGAAGTCACAGGTTAGTGGGTGCAGAGTCCCGGCACTGACAGGGGTCTCCCCATGGCTCCTTGCTTCCAGGACTCAGAGTCCATCAACAGCATGCCGCTCCAGCTTCAGAGGTCTGGCTCCATCAGGGCAAGGCTGTGTGGTCTCCGTTGGCTCCTCCAGTTTCTCAGACGCTGCCAGCTTGTCTTTTCTGTGATTCATCAACCCTGAGACTAATTCCCAACAACTGGGGAAGATAGCTTCTCAACTTCATGAGGGAAATATCGTGAGATATCCCAGAAGTCTCAGGAGAAAGCCATGCCCACATAGAGGCTTCATTGGCTACTCAATGGCTATCTCCAGATTAATAGGCTAGACTCCACCCTTACATTTTAATCATAAAATTGACACAAGTATATGACTGCCACAACTAGTCACATAAAAAAGTCGCAGAAGTCCTGCCTGTGTAGACCTTGGCATTGAGCAAGAGGGGCAGAGTAAGCACAGTACTTGGGCAGGTGTAGACAAAAGTTTGCCTCCACATATGTCTTTTGTATTTATCATATTTGTTTCTTACATTTTTAGTAAAATATTTTATTATTGAAAAGACCTTAATACTGTTTAAAGTGAAAGAGAACATAGCAAATTGTGTTCTCATGTAATCATTTCTACACAAATCATCCAATGCTATTGGTCACACTTTCTACAAAGGGACATCATTCTCACGCAGTCTATTCTGGCTGGACCATTTGCACTACTCTACTTTTCCTGTTTGCTTATCTTCTTATGTTTGGGATTTTTTTAACTATCTTGTCTCATCTAGATGATCTGTTCATGGAACTCATTGTCCCCAGATAACAATTCTTATCTTATGAGCCAATTGCTGTTTAGCTAAACTGTGTCTTGTAGGCATTAAACTTTTGTTGCTGCTCAGTTTATCTCAGAGTGAAAATCTTTGGGAGTCCTATGGCCTCTCCTACTCCAATGAGTGTAGAATTTTTTAAGTTTGAATTCTCTTCCACATTTTTCTTACATTCTGTCAGGATGCATCTATTGTGACTCCAATCAGAATGGTAGTCAGATACCATCTAGCTTTGTTCTCAGTTAGATGAGTCCAAGGTTCTTATAGATTATTAGTTCAGACCATCACTATTGTTTTGCTGAGTCTCCGTTTTTTATTCTTTCTCACTTCCTTGGGAAGAGTGGACACCAGTAGTTGTACTAAAGATGGTTACTTTCAATCTTTTAGACCATCAATACTATGTACCACATTGGGTTGTGAAATAGGCACATCATGAACAGGCACCTACTTCACAGCAATTCACTGAGTTGTCTCACAAGACAATAATTCTAAGCCTTCAAAACCCTCACCCAAAGAAAACCATTTTGTGAGGTGTTTGGAGTTGTCTAAAGGGTATCTGTAACTGTGTCCCTATGTCTTCTATTTATATTTATGAAGATGCATGAATGCATAACTGTATATAGATATGCATGTAGCTATATCTCTGTATACATATGTACCTTCATACAAACACACACACACACACACACACAGATGTTTGTGTAAAACAGTGGTTCTGAACCTTCCTAATCCCATGACTCTGTAATACAGTTCCTCATGATATGGTGACCCCCCAACCACAAAATTGTTTTTGTTGCTACTTCATCACTGTAATTTTGCTACTGTTATGAGTCAGACAACCCCTGTGAAAGGGTCATTTGACCCCCAAAGAAGTTGCGGCCCACAGATTGGGAACTGCTGTTGTAAAAACATATAGTTTTGTAGTTGGTGAAAATGTTGGTGCTGTTGCAAAATTGTATGTGCCATATTCTTTACCAACGATATTCTTTTCTATTAACACAATTTTAACACCATGTGCCTTGGTCAAGCCATGTGCACTCCACCATATTCCATGTCACATTTCCAATCTCCCAAAATAACAAGTGTCAACCACCAGGGACCAGTGTCTGTCACCTGGTGACATAGTGAGTTAAACATTAGGCTGCTAGCTCTAAGGTCAGTAATTTAAAACCACTAGCCACTTGATAGGAAAATGACGAGCTTTTCTACTCCTGTCACGTGTACAGTTTCAGAGGGTCTTGGAGAGAGTTCTGCTCTGTCTTCTAGGGTTACTATAAATCAGAATGCATAGTGATTCTGATGACAGTGAGTGTGTGTGGGGGGAGAGAGAGAGAGAGAGAGAGATTATCTTGAAAGAGCTTCCTCCTCTCCCTCCTATCTCCACCTACTTTTGGTAACCATCAATGAGCATTAGTGTCTGCTCGTGCATGTGGCTATTTTTGTGTTCTCAAAGAAGTGTGATCACAGTGTATTTGTTGGGGTTTTTTTTCAACTGACCCCTTTCATGCAGCAGTGTCCTTCAGACTTATCCATGTTAGGATTCTAGGACTGACTGTGATTCCTAATGGTTGCAGGGAATGTGTATATTACATTTTGTTTATTCATTCAGATGTTGATGGGCATTTAGATTGTTTATCATTTTGATATAATTAATAATGCTACAGCAAGTTTTGTGTGTATGTCTTTCCATGTCTCTTTTTTAATAGCTTTATTGACATATAATTCACATATCATACAACTTAATGGTTTGATCAGATTAAGAAGAGTTGTGCATCATCACCACAGTCAACTTCAGAACATTTTCTTCTTTCTTATACTGATTGTTCTGAGTGTCTCATTTCTGTTTCCCTCCCCAACCATGTCCCTAGGTGTTTATTAATCTAGTTATTGCCTCTATAGACATAGCTATCCTGGATTTCACTTCCAGAAATTCATGTAAAACATAAGCAATAACAATAATGATGACAAAAACAGAAAAAAAATACCCTCAATTGAAAAGAAAGCAGAAAATAATTTTTAGCAAGCTGCAACATTTTTAAAATGAGTTACATAAGGGTCAAATGATAAGCTGTTGCATTTTTATGTCATAATAGACTTTATAGTGCTCTCTGTCTGATAGCATGGCTATGAATATTCCTGAACTAGAATCAGAGGGAATTCAACAGAGGCCTGATCTCTGTGGGGACTCTGCAAATGGATTTTGGGCTTCCACTTTCATCTAGAGTCTTCTGCAAATGGGATCTCTTTTATGAGATCTCTAGGGTACAAACCCAAAGTGAGACTGCTACACCATAAAGTATCATTATTTGTAGCTTTGTAAAAAAATACTGTACCTCCACGAAGCTCACTGGCCCAACACGATCACTGAAGTAAAATGGATGCATAAGCAAATGTGGTGAAGAAAGCTGATGGTGCCTAGCTATTAAAGGATATATTATCTGGAGTCTTAAAAGCCTGAAGATAAACAATAGACCATCTATCTGAGAAGAGATCATACTCATCCAGAAGAAGCACAACAGCCAGCATGGCCACAAGATGGTGAAAGATCTAGGCAACATACATCAAACAGGGGGAAAGACACATATCACTGTGTGCACACATCCCCAAGGTTCCCACAGAGAGCATGTGGGTGCATGAGCAAAAGTGGTGAAGAAAGCAGATGGTGCCCATCTATTGAAAGATATAGCATCTGGGGTCTTAAAAACTTGAGCATAAACAAGCAGTCTTCTAGCTCAGGAGCAACAAAACCCACCATAAAAGAAGCTTACTTGCCTGTGCAATCATGAGGTGCTGAAACAATCAGGACTCAGGCATCAAATAACAAAAATCAAAATCAATGGAACAATTGACTCCCGATATAATTGTTGAAGACAAATGGATACAGAGGCAAACAGAGTAGAAGAAATGATGGTGCCCAGCTTCCAAATGATTGAATGATTGGATTCTCAAAGACTTGAAGATAAATGTGTTGCCATTCAGTGCAGAAACAGCAAAGCCCACATAGAAGAAGCATACCAGTCTGTGTGATCAAAGGGGGCCAAAGGGAACAAGTATTGAGCATCAAAGAACAAGAATCACATCATTACAAATGAGGGGGAGAGCAGGGTGGGGACCTAAGGCCCACTGGTGGGTAATTGGTCACCCCTTTACAGGAGAGTCACGGGGAGGAGACAGACCAGTCAAGGGGCAGCCGGGCAGTGATGATGCATACACGTCCTCTAGTTCCTGAAGCCTTCCACCCCCCAACTATCATGGTCTCAACTCTACCTTACAAATCCAGATGGACTGGAGAAGGTATACTAGTAGAGAGGGGAGCTGGAGATATGGGAAAACCAAGACGGATGAGCCCCTTCGGGCCAGTGGTGAGATTGGAGTTGTTGGATGGGTAGAGAGAAGGTGGGGTAAAGAGACAGAACCAACTGCAAGGAAATACACATAAGCTCCTATTGGAAGGACGGGAATCAAAGGAGTTGGTTGGGAGAGAGGTCGGGCAGTGTAAGATATGTCAGAAAAATAATAATTTATAAAGTATTGAGGATTGGTGGGGAAGGGAAAGCAGGGGAAGAGGATAAAGGATGGAAAAGCCAAATCAAGGGCTCAAGGGGAAAGGCGGATGTTTGGAGAATGATGACAGCAACGAACATGTGAAGGTGCTTGGCACAGTTTGTGTATTTATGTATTGTGAAAAATAGTGTACAAGCCCCCAATAAAATGATTTTTAATTTTAAAAAATACTGTACCATTTTCTATAAGGGGTATGCAATCTTACAATCCCACTTGCAATGGATGAGCATCCCCCCTTTTTTTCCTTTTCCTATCTGTTTTATCATTGCCATTTTAGCTGCTATGAAATGGTATCTCCTTGTCGAGCTTATTTGTTTACCTCTAAAGACCAATAAATTGGAATCAACTCCATGGCAGTGAGTTTGGTTTGGGTTTTCTGGAATGGTTCTTTGCATGAATTTAGAATTTACTTATTTTTTTTCCTTGATGAGTTCATGTTCATGTCTTTTGACCATATTTTGAGTGTTTGTATTTTAATTTTTGGGTCTAATTTTCTTCATGTGTCTTTATAATATAAAACTCATATTATATTTGTGAAGTCAGCTCTAGTTGTATCTAACTTCAATCCAGTGTTAAAATATTCTTCCAAGTAACATTGTCAAGACCATGAGCTCCTGGTTAAGGATAATAAAATTATCCCCATGACATGAAATTTCATAAATACTATACTAATAACTTGCTCCTAACTTAACCTTTTTAAAATATAAAAGTTCATAAATTGGAGCGTAGAATAATATTTTAATTAATAAAGATTTGAAAAAAGATCCAAACAGAATATTAAAAATCATAGATGTAAAAGTTGAAATTTAAAACTGAAAGAATTTTGAAATTGAAAAAAAACTAGACAAAGCTGAAGAGATCAGCAGGAAGCTGGAATGTTTAACTCAAGAAATTGCACAGAGAATAAAGGAACTTCTAACATATTCAATTGGACTCATAAGAAGAGATATGTAAATATTCAATAACCACTATGGTGGTTAAATAATTTTGCATGAACTTGAAGAAATAGTAAAGTGTAGGGGTATAGTTAAGCCTGTTGTTGATCAGGTCTCAGCGTGATGTGACTCCTTCTCAGAAGGAGGGATCTGGGAACCTCCTTCTCTTTCTTGGCCTTCACCTTCCTGCTGACTGACTCTGGTTGCTATCAGCTCTGTGATCCAACTGGATCAAAAGAAGTGAAAAAGATGAACGGGAAAAAATGATCCACCATTGGATCCAAAGGACTTTGAGCTCACAAATCTGTGATCTTCCTGCATTCTGCTTCATTGCATGTGTCTGTGTGAGTCTGAAGAGCGATTTATGGACTAGAACCGGACTTATGGACTTGATCTGATCTGGTCTGGGTTGTTTGCTTGGTACATAATTGCTTCTTCATATAAAGCTGTCTCTTACACATGTGTGAGTGTCACTGGGTTAGTTTCTCTAGTAAACGTGGCCTACCACAACCACGCACCAGCATGGAGTTGACTTTATCTCTTAGCAGTGTTCAAAGAGAATAGCATATCTATGCTTTTTGAGACTCTACGTCGTTAACAGAGCAAAAAGTTCCATCTTTCCTCCTTAAAGTATTTGGAGGATTTGCACGATCGATATTATGATTAGCAACATGATGCTTAGTCCTTGAAAATTGAGAAACAAAAAAATACTCAAAGAAGTAAAGGTAAGAGCTTAATAAACTCACGAGAGAAAGCAATTCTAGGATTCAGAAGTCCCCTAAATTGTAAATAGGATAAGTGAAGAATTTCTTTCTTTTTTTTTTAAGTAAAGCTTTTCTTACCTAGAGCAATTATGATACTCAAAAGCAAAACACTTTTTTATAAATCTTTAGTATTAAAGACCATGTGGAATTTGCTCAGAAAAATAAGTAAACCCATTAAATAAAATAATAAGCTCAAACAGTCATTTCAATATAAAAATCATAAATATAGAGCTCAGATTGCAAATCAGTGAGAAAGAAAGATTATTCAAAAAAGCGATATATGAAATACGCAATCAAGTTTCCAAGCAATATTGTAAGCAAAATATAGCTGCAGGTAGATTAAGGATACAAGTATGCAAAGCAAAATAATAAACAGTTTGCATCAATATAGAAAAATATGTTCTACATTTTGTGAGTAGGGGGTGGGAATGGTGATACCTCACCATCAAATCGTAAGTGACTCTTAGCAACACTGGACGACCTGGAAGAACTGTGCCTGTGCGTTTCAGAGCGTGTAGATCTTTACAAAGTCCCTTCTCTCTCCCATGGAGCAGCTAGTGGTTTCTAACTGCTTATTCTGTGGATAACATTGAAAGCAACTTGAACAAGTGAAAAGACGACGGTTGTAGTGCTTTTAACCTACAAAGGTTTAGTAAGCAGACAACATGAATAACTGTTGGGAATCCATTACAAATAAAAAGAAACTCTAAAACAAGTGAAAAAGATGAACAGTTCTTTTGTGGAAGAAAAGTAAATTGATTCTCAAAGAACCTATCATGAGAATGCAAATCACAATCGCAATGAGATTCTGTTTCACACAAATCAGACCAGCAAGGTTGGAAAAGCATCTGCTAACAGCAATGCAGCTTAAGCCGCCGAAACGAAGCCACATTGCCAGCCAGTCAATTCTACTCTCACTGACTCCCTGGAGGGTTTCGGCAACTGTAAATCTTCATGAGACTAGACAGCCTCTTTCTTCAGCAGAATGGCTGGTAGATTTTAACTATAGGCCTCACAATGAGTAGCCCAATGTCAAAGTCACAGTGCCCTTGGACCTCCTTATGCAGATTCATCCTCCTGCCATCCAGCAGATTCCACCTCACAACAGCTTCTCTGCAGTGCCTAGTGAATAAACACCCATAGAACTTTGTCAGTGTAACTGAGCCCTGGTGGCACAGTGGTTGTGTGTGGGACTACGGCCCACAGGGTTGACGGTTCAAATCCAGTAGCAGTTGTCCAGGAGCAAGGCTGGGCTTCCTACTCCCACCTGGGCAGTGATGCGGAAAAAAAAAAAAAGAATTTCGCCATTGTAGATGGAGACATGTGCAGCAATGTTTGTTGTGATGTCATTTACTCATTAATCCCAATTTAAAATTACTTAATTGTACACAGTTATGATTTATTAATTCATAATATTCTCAAAATTACATGCTGTATAATAATAAAAAGTATGAACTATAAATAAATGTACAATCTGAAAATGTCAAAAGCCAGAGAATGACTATATACATATGCAATTATTTAATTGACTTAAAAGTCAAAGGACATAAAATGAAGAAATACATTCTTTAGGTTACAAATATACATGCATATGCAGAAATTACATCAAAAATGCAAAATTATATTTTTGAAATTTTCTTTTTCTTTTCTGTGTGCAAGAGAAATGGAGAATGGTAAGAAAAAAATTGGGGGGGGCGAGTGGGCAGGAGACTTTACAAACATTGGTAGGATTGTATGGAACCAACTAGGTAATGGTCTCATGGGCATTGTCTTATTCTTTAAATGAAATACATGAAGCATACTAACTTTTTCCTACTTTATGGTTAAAAAATTTTTTTGTGCTAATATAATAATAAATGGGAGTTATAGATGAGTGGACTCCATGTAAGTGTGAAAAAGTTTCCCAAAGAAAACCCCTTGCCATCAAGTCAATTCCAACTCACAGGGGCCCTTCAAAATTTCCAAGACATAAAACTTTTAGGAGTTTAGATAGTTTTATCTTTTTTCTGCACAGCATGCTAGAGGGTTTGAACTTCCAACCTTGCAATTAGGAATCAAATTTATAAGACAGCCTTACTAGGAGTCATTAAAAAAACATGAATATTAAAAATTGCTAATTTATCAGCCTAATCATTGACAAAGAAGAATCCAATTGACTTCTTTATCCTTCATTATGTATTATTTTAATCCTTGGCAGATTAAACTGAAGGAATAAAAATATTGAAAGACAGAGTTGTCCTGACACTCTAAATATTCACACCAAGTAATAAATTACAGAACTATTTTTACTTCTTTTTTGTTGGTTTTAGATGAATGATTTAATCATTCTTTTAAATATGATCTATGTTTACTGTTTCAAAAATCAAGCAATGTTATAAATCACAGCCAAGGAGCTAAAATATGGGTAGAGTTAAACAAAATAACACCATCCAGAACTAATGATTGTGTGATTACAAGTGGAGAGAAGATTGTGGCAGTTTGAAGCACACAATTTTATGAGATGAAATTATAGATGCTACTTTTAAGTTTTAAAATATTAAAATCAATTTTACTTGAAAATAATGAAGTAAATCTCAAATCAATGCTGAAATTTAAATACATACTTCTTAATCAAAGGGGAACCCATTGTCACTGAATGGATTCCCACTCATAAGACAGAGCAAACCTTCTCTGTCAGGTTTATAAAACTATGTCTTCTTGGCAGCTCTCTGGCAGTGGCAGCCCACCAGTCCAGTGGTTAAACTGCTGCACTACCAGGGCTCTTCATCACAAGAAAAAGTACTTTCTAAAAGAGCTTTTATATTTATATAAGAGAGGGAGAAGAAGAGACAGGGTGGGGAGAGAGACAGAGGGAGAGAGAGAGAGAGAGAGGGAGAGACAGACAGACAGACAGACAGAGAATGAAAAGCACCCAAAGTGTGGGCATCATTGTATCTTCTAATGCATGCCTCTTATTTCGACAGTCATAGCTGGGCAGTCCCTGCAAAAAGACATCCTGCTTGGTAAGGTGGAAGGACAGCAAAGAAGAAGACCCTTAAGAAGATGGATTGACACAGTGTCTGCCAGAATAGACTCCAGCTTAACAGCAATTGTGAGGAACAAGTCGAACAGACCAGTATTTCATGGCGCTGTACATAGAGTCCAGATGCATTGGAATCAACCCATGGCACCTCACAACAGCTGGAGTCTTTCTCTGAGATGTGGAGACTAATGATCTTAGTTAGCCCGCCTCTCCTGTCCCTTCCCACGTGTCTTAATTTTGCATAATCATCATATTGATTTTGTATTGCTGGCCTCTATAAGTTATCTTTTATTCTCTAATGTTTATAAGCATTTTCAGTTATTTCATCAGGTTTACCATTTCAGAATTATTTTTTCTTTCTTTTGGGAAATTTAACTCCTGTATTACTTGATTATGTTATCATACTTTTTCTTACTTCTTTCTCATTTTATTCAAAACACTTTACTTAGATTCAATTTTCACTGTCCATGTACGCATGTATGCAGATATCTAATGGGCATTTTACCTCATTGTCTTGGCTCACCTTTTCTTTTTCCTAAAAGTAGAAGAATATTGTTCTTGGGCTGAGCCCTGGTGGCGTAGTGGTTGAGTGGGACACTGCGGCCCACTGGCTTGGCAGTTCAAATCCAGCAGCAGCTCTCCAGGAACAAGACTGGGCCTCCCACTTCCACCAGAGGGCAGTGATGCCCACCCACCTCCCCCCCAAAAAAAATTACAAAAAAAGAATATTGTTCTTTTACATGATAAGTAGCCCAAGCCGTGGTATTTTTCAATCTCTTTATATGCATGGAAATGCTGGATAATGAATAAATTAGGCCAAAGGAGAATTGATGCCTCTGAATTATGATGTTGGAAAATATATATATATATATATATATACTTTCAACTCCTTGAGAGTGAATAAATCTTTCTTGGAAGAAGTACAGCCAGAATGCTATACTTTGGGCATTCTATCAGGAGACCAGTCCCTGTAGAAGGGCATCCACTGAAGACAGGAAGAGCCTTGGCGAGATGGATTGGCAGAGTGACTGCAGGACTTGGCTCAAACCAGGCATGCATTTTAAGGATGACACTGGACAAGGTAGCACTTCATTGTGCTGTTCAAAGGATTTCTATGAATCAGAACAGGCAGGAAGCCACCAGACAGTATCACACTGTAACCTTGACTTAGTTTGTATAATTTTAAGATCACCCTTAATTTTTTTCCCTTAGTACATTTGTATGTATAAATGCCTGCAGATTTTTAAAGTTCATTTCATTAACAGGATTTGGGTCTATATGACTTTTCCTTAAGTATTCCCAAAGATGTAGAGGAGTTTCAACTGTGCATATTCAATATATCTCTCCATCTTAGAAAAATTCTCTTTTCTTACCTTTCCTACATTTTACTCACTCTGATATGTCACTTACAATATTCTGTAAATTCTCTTTTCCCTTTGTAACTTTATTTGTTCTGTAATTA
>PVJH01001376.1:0-213057 GCA_004026705.1 Nesogale talazaci | reverse complement strand
GGGAGCCTGTCTTCCTGGATCAGCCTGTCAGCCCAGGGAACAGACCCCCGCTCTGAATGTGTGTTCCCAGCGTTATCCATTTCCCTCGTATCCTCTTCCATCCATTAAAGCTAGCCAACACCCCCTCCCCAAGAGTGTTCTCGTTATTGAACAAAACGGCACCCTCTAAACAGAGCAAAGTTGCAAGAAATAAATCTATTTAAACGAAAAAAAAATTATCCTTAATACTACCTACCATTGTGTTTTTGTTTTTTAATTGTTTTCTTTCTTTTTATTGTGAATTGGGTAAATGTTTATAGCCTAGACTAGTATTCAAGACAATATCCTTAAAATTTTGTTTCATCACATTAACTGAAATCTCCATGATGAAATGCTTTCTTGAGGTCAATTGATCCAACATAATGTTCTATTTTCTACTTTATTGACTACCACTGTTTTTGTTGCTTCCATTCTCTATATTGTGGATCAAAGCAAGACAAAATCCTTGACAACGTCAACCTTTTCTCTGTTTATCCTGTTACTTATTGCTCCACTTCTGAGGAATTTGGTCTTCATTACATTGAGTTGCAATCCGTACTGTTTCTTCACTCAAGGTTTCTTCAGCAAGTGCTTCAAGTCCTCCTTAATATCAGAAAGTAAGGTCATGTTATCTGCACACTGCAGGTTGTTAGTAAGTCTTCCTTCAATCCTCATGCCATATATATATTTCATTCTTCTTGGAAGAAGTGTGACTAAAGTGCTCCTTAGATGCAAGGATAGTAAGACTTGGTTTTGCAAACTTTGAACATGCTGTCAGGGAAGACCAGTCCCTGGATAAGGACAATACCTTTGGGAAAGTGGAGGGGTGGCCAAAAAAAGGAAGGCCCTCAACAAGATGGATGGATTGACATCGTGGCTGTAACGATGGGCTTAGGGATTGGATAAAATAGCAAAATTAGATTTGGCTCATTCTCAACTCCCCCACATGGCAAAGGACTGTGCAGTATTTCCTTCTGTTGGTTACTATGGGCCGGAACCTATTCCATGGTACCTAACAACATTCTCTTCATATGTGCTAGACTGCTAACTGCAAGGTTGGCAGCTTAGCACTACACCTACTCTTCTGTATAAAGATGTAGCTTCCTCCTCTGTAAAGATTTACAGCCTTGGAAACCCTACAGAAACTCACTGTGTGTCTGAATTGATTCAATGGCGGTGAGTTTATTCACATATCATTATATCTAGTTCATTTCTTTCTTTAGAATACAGCCTGTTGTTGCAGAGGTTACCTGTTGCGCTATGATACAAATGGTTAGCAGTTCGAAGCCATCAGCAAGTCCTCTGGAGAAAGACTGGGCTTTATTCCATAGAATTATAGTCTTGGAGACCCACAGGGGGAGCGCTATGAGTCATCATTGACTCAATGGCAGTGAGTTTGGGTTTGGCTTGCAACAGTAATGATTTAAACAATTTCATTGTTACCTTGTATCAGGTCACATTGGTGCTATACCTACCATTAATAATGGGATCCTCATTGCCAACTAATTATTTGAACACCTCATATTAGTATCTATTCTCCTTGTCCATTTTTGGCACCAGTTTTCAAAGGTAGAATTCCCCAAGAAGCATATTATGAAGATTAGTGTGCAGAAAATTTATTAGAGAAGGTCTCCTGGCGTCAACACTTGTCAACATAAGGGAATTAAGCCTTGTACTACTGCCTGTGGGTAGAAGGATGGGCAGGGAGTGTGTAAGACAGATAAGACCCTATAGAATTGTAACTTGTTAGGGCATAGGAGCCAGGCCTTTAATGCCATGTTGGTCAGTAACCATGACTTTAATCAAGATAACTTCTGGAAGCTAAGCAATTCTTAAAGAGAGAAGGTAGCTGAGGACCGACTATCAGCACCACTACTAGCAGTTGGGGGGATAAACCTTTCAGTCCTGACCAGAGGATCCAAAATGATTGTCCGACTAATAAATTACATGAGGGGCATGGAGGAGATTGAGACATCAAGGGTGACCCTAAGATTTTTGGCCTGAGCAACTAGTTAGACGGATTTACTTTTAACTAAGATAGCAAAGGCTATAAATGAAACTTTTTTGAGGGAGATTTCAGGAATTTAGTCTGGGTCATGTTGTGTGTGAGATGTCGATTAAGCATCCAAATAGATATGTCAAGTTGACAGTTGGATATATGAGTCTGTCAAAGGCTCAAGGTGATTTTATTAACAACTGCCAGTATTTCTTGATTGCGCTTCCCAAATTCGTGTGTTGTTATTTTGGATTTGTTTTCTGGTGACCTTTGAAAATATTTTCAATCAATTTCCTGCACACGAATCCCTGGTTGTTATGTTTCCTGAAATCTTGGAAATCTAAGAACAACTTTTATTTTATTTTTTTATGTCACCACATCTGAATGGAAATTTCAGTATAGATTCCATATAATGCTACATGGGTCTAACATATCACCATCTTTTCCATGCACACTTATTTATAACTATTTCTAGACTGCTACTCTTCTTTCACTGCATTATTTCCTCATAGAATTTAGGCTTTTGTTAATTGTTTTAGACTCATTCTTAAATGTAATGAACAACAAAACTCTTTCTAACTCCAGTGTGTAAGGACTGTTAAGATAACCTGATTAGATTTGGCTTATTCTCACCTCCCCCAGACTTGTAAGACTTTATCTTCTTAAGATGACACCTTTATTGATATTTTGAAAAATAGAATAGCACTCTTAGTTAAAACCATTGTTCCACTAATTCCAACTTAGGGATAATTACTATCAACATATATAAATCTTTATCAAGATCAAGCAACCCACTTTGGTTTTTAGGCTATGTCCTTTTCTTATGTTTACTGTGTGAGTAAGATTAGCCAATCATGCTGTCACTTAAATACCTTAATGATAGTAGCGTTAATTTTGTACTGTGGACTAGAGGTAAATAGCATCTTATCTCATGGATAGGAGCAAGGGATTGAAGAAACCAAGAAGAATAAGTCCACAGAAACTTGTGTATAAGGAGATGGGTAGTCAGTTTGACTTACATTTATATTGACAGGCCTACTTTTACACCTCATTCCATTTGTGTATTTGTAAAATAGAATATTGAGAAATATATTTGACTTGAGGTTCACACATAATCTTTGCTCTTGCCCTATGGTACTTCTAGCAAGGGAATAGAATTCTTATCTGTGGAACATAATTCCATGAATATTTCTATTATCAATTTTAGGCAATAATAAAATCACATAAATTTAGCCCACAGAATTTAGGATTTGGAATGATTACCAGCAGTATGTGTAGTGGAAATGTTCCAGTAGCTCATATCCTATGGTCCTCTCTTAGAAATATGCCTTCGGTGGAACTTCAATAACAAGCCCATGTATTCACTTTGGGAGAAAACTTGGGATTAAGAAAGGTGTTACCTTTCAAAGTCAATGGTAACAGCTAAAATGGAATAGAACACTGGGTGCCATGAGCACCAGTTTAGAGCTATTTCCAATATACTTCAGGACCAGAAAATTCAAGCCTTCATTTTGACATTTATTTTCTATTGTGGATATTGATTTTTTAGGGGGAAAAATAAAAAGTACTGTAGTGGTGCTGGGTGCTTTATTGACCAAATAAACTCTAATTGATTAACAGGCTTGTGGACTACCTTTTAGTTTGTATATTACTATAAATTTATTTCAATAAAGCATCTTCAGTGATCGCTGATAGCAACTACATATATTAATATCCCGGACTACTAATATACAAACAGTTATTACAGATTTGTATGGTTTATAGATCTGCCCTGGCCCAAATAAAACTCTCAATATACTTTATTGTACTTCGTGAGAAGCTTGATAATTACACTCGTGTAAATGAGAAAAGATATGAAAATAGCATACAGTTCCTGAATTCTTCCATTATTTTGCTGACTGCACTGAAAATGAAAGAAGCTAAAGAAAGCTATCAGAAATATTTATGACAGTGCCATGCATGGTAGTTTTGTTAAGTATCCCTCTAAAAATACAGTAACTTGGTCAAGTTTGACACATTTTTTCCTTCAAAAGTTACGACATCTCTCTTCAGATTTTATATGCTCATATTCAGGATGCTGAGCTTAGTTGTTTCATTTTCCTGTCCCTTGATTAGCAACAATGTAGCAATAACTTAGCTTACCGTGATTTGTGAAATTCACCATTTTTGACTATTGCCAAAATTAATTAAGTGTAAATACTTTTATCTGTGGTAGAAGGGGTAAGACAAGGGATTAAATGAAGACAATAATTAATCCCCCTATGGTTTTCCCTGTCTCATTTGGCAATATCAGCTGGACTGGTAGTAAAACTTTGTGGAAAAAATGGCTTGTTATCTTGTGTGACTTTAATTCTTCCAAGAAGCTGGATTAAATGCAGTAGTATGGATAGGATTTTGAATGAGCAAAAGAGAGCATATATTGTTTTGAATATTTCAAAGAAGAGCATGAATATGACAATCATGGTAAATTGTATTGCTGACATAAATTATTCATCATGTTTCACAATGTAAGACAAAACAAGCGACACAAATGAAACCATTTTCACTCAACCAATCTGCATTGTAAAGACTCCTAATGGTATGCACACTTAGGTTTGTCCATCTTATTGAAGAATACCATTAAACAACAGGATCCAATCAACATTGACAGAACATTCGAACCTCAAACAGCAAAATTCATGCTTTGGGGGAACAAATATCAATACAGATTAGATATTTTGGGTCTGAAAACACACAGCAATTAATAAATCAAATTATGTAGAGTATGCTATGTGATCATAATGAAACCAAAGTAGAAATGAAAACAACAACAAAACAAAACCCAATACTTTGAAGTCGATGCCAACCCATAGAGATCCTATAGGACAAGGTAGAGCTGCCCCTATGATTTTTCCAAGACTGTAACTTTTTCTGAGGGTAAACAAATAGAAATCAGTATGGAAAAAATACTAGGAAAAGGCTCGACCTCAAATTAAATAACTTCTAAGTGATTCATGGATCAAAAAAGAAGTCTCAGGAAAAAAAGTTGAAAAATATGTCACTGAATGAAAAGGAAAATATAGCATGTCAAAAATCTGTGGGATACCATTAAAGTGGTGCACAGAACTTTATAGCACTAAATGCTTGAATCAAGAAGTGTTGCTGGTGTAGTGGTTAATTGTTCAGCTGCTAATTGATCTCAGTGACTGGAACCCACCAGCTGGTCAATGGGAGAAAGATATGGCAGTCTCCATCAGCAAAGATTACAGCCTAGAAACTTTATGGGGCAATTCTAGACTGCCCTATATGGTTGCTATGTAGTGGGTATACAAAAGTTTGACACATTCTAATGATTTTATTGGAGGCTCTTACAGCTCTCATAACATTCAATGCATCATTTGTATCAAGCATATTTGTACACATGTTGCCATGTTTATTTCCAAATATTTTCTACTTGAGCCCTTGGTATAAGCTCCTCTTTCCCCCTCCTTTTTTAAAAATAAATCATTTTATTGGGGGCAGACACATTCTTAAATTACTTTGCTACATTCACATATCAGTTGGAGAGTAAAAGGAAGTTCACTTACAAAAAAAATAGATGGACCAGGTTTTCAATTTTATTATTGTTCTTTCTGTCTTTGATAGACACAAGCAATAAACATGTTATTGTCAGTTGCCAAGGACTGGACTCTGACTCATGATAACGTTATTTACAACAGAAGAAAACATTGCTTAGTCCTGTGACATCCTCACAATATGTGGTAAAATTGCAGCCACCCTGTCAATCTATCTAGTGGAGGTTTCTCCTCCATCTTGTCACATATTGAATTCTATTTAGATCAGCAATCATCACCCAGGGAAATAGTCGTCAAGAAATCAAGCAATATATTGCACTGAGGTACAAGTTTCTTTAAAGTGATAAAGAGCATAGTTCTTATTATGACTACGGTGAACCTCACTCAAACCCTTGTATTTTCAGTCACTTTGCATGCATGGACAATGAAACTGGGCAATGAAGAGAAAAGATTGTAGGAGAATCAACTTACTTAAAGGTGATGTTGTTTGACTATATATGAATGTATATACCAAAAGAACTTACAGTTCAATTTCAGAGGAAGTAAAGGCAAATTGTTCCTTAGGGGTGGGGATGGGGATAGTTCATTTTGATGATTTTCTAAGTTATCAGTTGCTCTTCTTAGGTGCCATCAAGTTGGTCCTGACTTATGACAGCCCTATGATCAGCGGAATGAAAAAATGCCCACCTGTGTCCTCTTCACAATTGTTCTTATGTTCAAGTTCATTGTTCCAGCCACTGTGTCAATCCATCCTGTGCAAGGTCTTCCTCTTTTTCACTGCCCCTCTACTTTACCAAGCATGATGTCCTTCTCCAGGAATTTGTCTCTCCTGTTAACATACCCAAAGTACGTAAGATGAAGTCTTGCCATCTCTAAGGAGCATTCTTGTTGTACTTCTTTTTAGATTGATTTGTTTACCCTTTATAGTCCACGGTACTTTGAATATCCTTCCCCAGTACTATAATTAGAATGAGTCAAATCTTCTTTAGTCTTTTTTTCTTTAAAAAATCATTTTATTGGGGGCTCATACAACTCTTATCACACTCCATACATCCAGTCATTGCAGCACATTTGTACATTGTTGCCATCCTCATTCTCAAAACGTTTGCTTTCTACTTGAGCCCTTGGTATCAGCACCTCATTTTCTCCTCCCTCTCTACTGCTCCCCTCCCTCATGAACACTTGATAATTTATACTTTGTGTATCTCAAAAATAAGTGTGAATCCTAGCCTCTAAGCATGTGATGATAACCCCATTTGGGAATGCATTAGTGTAAGATGCTTTCTCAGTCTATCTCTTTTGCGATTAAACAAAAGATTGTCTAGTCTTCCTTTTCAATGTCCAACTTTCATGTGCATATGAGGTTACTGAAAGTACCCTGGCATAGTCTTGAAAGTAACACCTTCGCTTTTCACCAGTTCAAAGCAGTCTTGTAGCAGATTTGACCAATGCAATGCTTCCTTTGATCTCTTGACTGCTGCTTCCATGAACATTGATTGTGAACGCAAGCAAGATGAAATCTTTAACAATGTCAATCTTACCTCTGTATATCATGATGTTACCTGATGGTCCATCCATGAGGATTTTGGTTTTCCTCACATTGAGTTGTAAACCATACTGGAGGCTGCAATCCTTGGTCTTCATCTGCAAGTGCTTCATTATCCAGTGCTTTTATAATAGAAATAGCACACATGCTTTAACAAACAGGAAATTATTATTTTCTCATGTTTGGGAGACTACACCTCCAAAATTTAGACTTCATCTCTAGAGCAGTGCTCCAGTAGTGTGTGTGAGTCCAGAGAAAGACTCTCTTTTTCTGTCGACTCCGTTTGTTTCTTGGTTCTGGGGTCTCTATGTGGCTTGGTTTGAATCAGTCTTCTTTAACTGTTGACTAGCTTGCTAGTTTAATCTCTTTGTTTAGTCACAAAATATATAGGCGGAGAAAACATCTTACACTAATTGCATTCCCAAATGGGGTTAGCATCACATGCTTGAAGGCTAGGATTCACACTTATTTTTGAGATACACAATTCAATCCATACCATTTACTTGGGATATTTCATCAGGAAAGACAAATCTCTTGAAAAGAACATCATCTTTGTTAAACAATATATAAGGCATGCTTCAATGATATCTGCACACTTAGACAAACAGTTTTAAAAGTATAGCTGCCCCCCAAGAGCTATGTCTTGCCATCAGTGACTTCATTTGAACAATAATTTGAATGAATAATGTGGTTATCTTATTTTTAGAGTACTTTTAAAATTCTTTTGATCATTAAGCAATTTGGGCCTATGCGTATCAGAATAGAATTTGGAGCTACAATTTCTTTTGTAATTCCAGAATGGGTTAATATCTGAAGTGCCGATATTTTAAGAGTCATCTTATTATTTTAATCAGGTCATAGAAGAATAGATTGACAAAACTGTAAGATGGTTTTATCTTTAGCTAAAAGTATTCTCTAATCAGAAGACATATCAAAATAGCATGCTGATCGCTCAGTTTTATTAATGATTTGAGTTAGGCAAGGCCATTTGCACTGAATATGAAAGAACAGAATCATCTTCAAATCTACTTCTTTCATCTACCACATAGAAACATATAGAAGAGCCAAAATATGGTAATTCTAGTTGAGTAATATTTTATCTTTCAGGATATTAAGAATGCATTTTTTTCTTCATGAGCTATCTATGGCATACTTATTTTTTGTTTCAATTATATTGGTTTGCTTTACTTTTTTCTGTTGTGTACTTAGAATGATATCTTCTGAACTATAGTTTGAGCAACCATTCATATTTCAAACCTACTATGAGAATGCTTTAATTTTCTCTTTAATGCCTGAATGAGTTCTACAATTTCATAGAACTATGAATGAGCAGGATATCTTTATTTGGTGTTTTGAGTTTGAGGACAGATTTCTCACTTAATATTTTTAGCTATGAACTCACTGCCGTCAATTTAATTCTGACTCCTAGCGATGTTATAGGACAAGGTAGAACTTCTACTCTAAGTTTCCAAGACTAACTCTTTACAGAATGTGGTAGTTGCATAATCTGTTGTCAATTTGAGGCTTGCGAGTGAAGGGGTGGAGTTTAGCCTGTCAATCAGGTTGCAGTTGGTTGACCTCATTTGGAAGCGGTAAGGAGATAAAATAGCTCACTGGAGGTAGGACACATGCTCACTATTTGCGAGACTTTACTGATGACGAGCCTGATGGAGCTCTACTGATGCAGGCAGAGCCCTGGGAACTGGAGGAGCAACATGAAGATCCCTGTCAGCGCGGAGATGCTTCTACCACCACTGGATACATAAGACTTTCTACCCACTGGCCTGTGTTCTTCCTACATTAGGCATTATTGCATGGCTGCCAGAGTCTAAAGAGGAATTTATGGATTAGTGTTGGACATATGGACTAACATTAGACTTATGCACTTGATCTGGCCTAGGCTGGGATGTTTTCTTGGTGTACAGTTGCTGTTTCATATAAAGCTCTTTCTTTTACATATATGAGTGCCTATGAATTTATTTCTCTATTCAATCTGGACTAACACACAGGACTAGAAAGCCTCATCTTTCTCCTGTGGAATTGTTGATGGTTTTGAAATATTGACGCTGTGATTATTAGCCCAAAGCATAACTCACTATGTGACTTGGGCTCCATATAGTTAGATAGAATGTCTCAGCAACATTTAAAAGGCAAACCATGGTCATAACAATGATGATATTAAGGAATAGAAATGGAATGAAATTAAATTTATTTTGTAAAATAAGTCAGTTGGTGATGTTTATGTTATTGTTCACTCCTAATATTTGGATTTATAATTTAACAATAAGAATAATTAATGGAAAAAATAAACACATTTGAGATATCCAGGAACCCCAAACTTCTCTGGTATAAGTTATTTCTGCAAACGTGCAACCAAATTTGTGAACCACTATGTACTAACTTCAGGAGACTCGCTTCTATCTGCCACTGAGGAATTTGATATCTATACTGAACACAGAGAATCTTCCTTAAAAAGTCTTAGGACGTTTTGAAAGATTTGCTAAACTATAGTAACTAAATATTTGTTTTTTCCCCTTAAGGGCTTCAGAAGAAGAAATTGACATATTCATTTAGAAAACTTTGATGCACATTAGACAGCCTCTGGAATTTCATTTGGTGAGGTTAAAATCTTGTTCTTATTAGGTCCCCAAATCCTCCTCACTTTCAACAAACAAGGTTTTATTATGCTTGTATTGCAGATTGTTGCTGTGCCTTCCTTTAATATTGATGCCATGTTCATCATATAGCCCAGCTCCTGGATTCTTTACCCAGGAGTAAGTATGGTGGAAGGATACAACAATGACAATCGCCTTTCCCAGTTTGAAACCATTCAGTAATCCCTTATTCTGTTCCCAAAGCACCTTCTGGCCTATGTCTATATCCCACATGTATACAATGAAGAGTTCCGGAATCCTCGTTCTTTACAAAGTTTTTCACAGTTTGCAATGATCCACTCAGTTGAATACCTTTGCTTAGTCAAGAAAACAAGAAAAGAAAACATCTTTCCTGTATTTGCTATAAATGGAATGGAGGAAGATATCTGATCTCTGCTGGCTTTTCTCTTGCCATGAGCAAGTGTCAGGTATGCCTCCACACTCCATTCTTCTTCACCTATTCTGACACCAACTATTTCTCACATGCCACTCTGCATCTACACTGGGTTCAATACTTTGTTGCAGTGGTCACATAGAACCCACAGACAGTACTTGCAATCAAGGAGATTTTGTAAGGAAGACAATAGGTTACCACAAATCAGGATCATCCAACACTCAGCCAACAGTCAAGCCTCTCTCCAGTCCCCAGTCTCAGCCACATGGTCTCTTGGTCTCTCCTTCATGGTTCAGCGAGGTAGCCCACCTTTCTGTCTGTCCTAAAGTTCCATAATCTCAGGCCAGATGAGGAGAAGGTTCCCCACAGTCTTGGTGCTTCTCCTCTGAGTCTGGCATGTATCTACTTTTGGCACCCTCCTCCACTTCAGACTTTTCTATCTTCCTCAGGATTTTTCTTTCTGCTTCTGCTTCAAAGATGCTTCATCTTTATATCCAGGGGGGTGGGCATGTGTTGCACATGCCCAGTTTCTCTTGTCTCACCCAATCATTCGGTGGGAGTTAGAAGAGCCATATAAAGAAATGGAGTCACCACTGTATTCTCTGCTCTCAGACAAGTTCCATCTGACATGAGGCATGCTATCTTACATCTCACATTCTCTACTAATTCAGGCTCACTTTCTGGCAGCTTCCTGTCAATATACTGCTGCAACAAGCTTTTGCATTATCTTTCGCAAAAGTTTACTTATGTGGATTATTAATGATATGGTTTCATATTTTCTGCATTCTGTTGGGTCACCTTTCTTTGGAATGAGTACAAATTTGGATCTCGATCAGTTGGTTGACCAGGTAACTGCCTTCCAACTTTCTTGGCATAAACAAATGAGTGCTTCCACCCTTATATCTGTATGTTGAAACATTTCAATTGGCATTCTATCACTGTCTGGAGACTTGTCTTTAATCAATGTATTTAGTGTAACTTTGACTTCTTTAATACCATCAGGTTTTGATCATATTCTACTTCCTGAAGCATTTGAATGTCAACTTACTATTGTTGGTACAGTAACTCTGCATATTCTTTCCATCTTCTTTTGATGGTTCCTGCATTATTCATCATTTTGTACATAGAATCTTTCAATCTGACATCCTAAATGCTGATTTTTTTCCTTAAGTTCTTTCAACCATAGAAATGCTGAGAATGCTCTTTTTGGCCCCTAACTCTGGGCCTTTGAAAATTTCATTATAATATTGACTTTGTCTTCTTGAGCTACCCTTTGAAAAGTTCTGTTCAGCTCTTTTCCTTGTGGATAACTAGTAGTATTAGCAGTAACATGAATAGTTCATTTTCCATCATTATCCCAGCACCCATTCACTTTATACCCCCTTGGAAATGTTACTAAGGAAAATTTGATTGAGATGCTCTATACTAGAATAAGTTCATTGTTTGTGTTGTGGAAATATGTTGCATATAAAGAGTAGATACGGAGGATGCATTGTTTTTTATTGCATTCTCAACATGAAATAATGTAAGTATTTTAAAGGGAAAATATAATGAATATTTATCTGCTGATTTGTCGTACTAAGCAATTTTCTAATCTCATCTTTAAAAGAATTGCTACATATGCAAAGGGTTAGGATGATATATGCATATAAGCACAAATCTATATGTTAGATGCATATAATAAAAAGCAAATGAAAATATAATTTAAGAACTTTAAACTTCTCTATCATACTTTATTTGATGATCCATAGTTTCTTGCCTTGAAGGTATTGTTAACATTTTCTATAACTCTTCCGGGTTCTTTTAAAGGAAGGTTTTATTCTGTTTCAACAAATCAGTGTCCACAAACTTTTAATCACTCCTAAGTTGTTGCACATGTGGGTTGATTTTATGCTGTTAAAATCAATATCAATTAAATAAATGTATGGTTTGTTCATCTGATAAGTGCTTGAATAGGACTGTAGAGTAATTTTCCAGGAAGGAATTGCTGGGTCAAGGAGTTTTGTGTTTAGAAATTTTTTGAACATTGAAAAGTAAGGCCTCCAAAAATGTTCAAGTCTTTTAAACACAAACCAGCAGCTTGTTGTTGTTGTTGTTGTTGTTTTGGGGGGTATCACTGCTCTCTGATGGTCGTGGGTGCTACTCAGTGCTGCTCCTGAGAGCTGCCGCTGGATTTGAATCGTCAAGCCCGCGGGAGGCAGTCCCGCACTCAACCACTTACACCACTGGGGCTCAGCCAAAACCAGCAGCTTTAAATCACCCGCTTGCCCAAATCTTTGCTAAGTTAAAATATTACTTATTAGTTTTACCATATAAAAGTCTGAAATGTTTGCATTCCTTTCATTCTAAATTAAACATGTCTCTATATTTTAAATTATGTGTACCTTTCTTTTAACTTCCTAATCATTGGCCATGCACACTGTTTTTGACGTGAAGCCTTGTCTTTTCTTTCTCATTTATGAATAGGGATGATGGCTAGACTTTAAAATACTTGGCATTATAGAACACATTTAACAAATAGTGCTGTTATAAGGAGTGCTTTGATTTTCCTAATATTTTATGGAATTACTTTAGTACTTTCCCTTAAGGATGATACTGTGTTTGGCTAGCAATTTAGTTGGATACAATTATTTTATAATTTTAAATTTGTATCCATTTGCTTTTTTCTACTGATTTTTTAAAAAATTCAGGACTGAACAGCATTTCATGGGTGTTTTCAGTATGATATAGTTATCATCTTTTCCTCCTCTGAGCCATTTAAATTATATATACGAGGATCTTCATTAAATGAGGGGGAACAATGGAATAAAAAAATGATCATGGGATATTTCCACAAATTTTTTGAAGTACATTTCTGTGTGCATAGCTAAATAAAATGAAATTTCTAGTTCAGAATCAGTCTTGTGTGCCTACAATGTGGCAAGTCTCTTCCCAGGTGCTCAAAAGCAAACAAACTAAACTCCCAACCATCGAGTTGAGTCTGGCTCAAATCCCCTGTGGGTTTCTAAGACGAGACTCTTTACAGGAGTCAAAAGCGTCATCTTTCTGCAGTGCAGCTGCCTGAAGCTGCTGGCCTTAAGCATAGCAGTCCAACCCTTACCCATTCCATCCCCAAGGCTCCTTGGATGCTGGTGACTCACAAATAAACTAAACAGGTGAAATTGTTGCCCATATTCCTCAGACCCTTCTGTTAACTCTTCTGTTAACTCCAAGCTGCTAGTATCAACAGCTCTCTGCCACAGAGATCTTTATGAAACCTGCAAAGGTTGGTTATTGGGTTTTCATAGAGCAGGTCACAAGTCACAGGTCTTGGTGAATGAACATATAACCAGCCACACACTGATGACTGCTGGAAGACAGTCTATGGTTATCCTCAAGGAATTCCCCCCTTGGGTGAGACAATTCAGTCATACTGCATGCCATTTTCCAGATATTTTTCCATGTCATCCTCTCCTAGGGAAGTATCTCTGGTGGTGTGATGGGAAAACAATTGGCTCCTAATGGAAAGAAGAGCAGTTCAAACTCACCCAGGTGCCCCATGGAGAAAGACTTGGCCAGGCAATGTGTTCCATGAACATTCTAATCTGGAATACACCAAGGAGTTGTTCTGTTCTGTACATTGTGTCCCTAGGAGCTCAAAGTCAAGTCACAAAACAAGTCTTGGAAAATCAAATTGTTCCAAGGTCACAGCACCTGATAGCAGCAATCTTCTGTTGCTCACATTACTACTCTCTTCCATTTCTTGACTTCCCTAGTTAACCTGATGTGGGGGAATGAAAAATAGGAAAATGGTCAATCTTTTAAATATTTTCTGCCTGGTCATTTATGTACTTCACTTCTCAAAGCGATTATGTGACTTACTCATTAATGGTGAGTTACTATTTATGGTGAGTTAAAGTCAGTTTGGGTTTTTTTTTTCATTTATCTTCCCCTTAATTTTGTTTTTACAGTCCATTTTCCATTTTGGAGGGTGCATGTTGGTATGGAGTACCTTGTTATTAGCCACACATTTTTATTGCCAGAATGGATGGTGTTCTTTCTAATGAAAATGTGCCTTCTTTTTCTTTTTTTAATCGAGAATTAATACAATGGTACAATTCAATTCATTATTTAATTTTAAGGCATTCTCAGTGTTGTACTGGGGGTTAGACCTTGGAGAGTCCAAGGAGGAAGTGAGGCTGTCTGCTTTCAGAGAAATTTGCAGTCTCAGAGACCCTGCGCAGGGTCACCATGAGTCAGAGTTGTCTTGAAGACAGTGGGTTGGGGTTTACTAACTGTTGGTCTTTCTGATGCAGCCTATATTTGTTAGTGTTTTGATCTGCTCAATCTTTTGCTTCCTTATGTGAACTTTACCCCCTTTCTATTTATTGAGATACAAATATTAGTTTATACTTTGGCTTTCCCTTCTGTAGAAAGTCCATAGGAGTACAGGTTTCTATGGTCTAATGTTCAGTTCTATGACCTTCAAGGACACATGATATAGGCTAGAAAGATCCGCACTTCTCCAGATTGACAAAGGGTGAAAATCTACGTTTGGATGTGTGCCTTTCCATGGTAGGTAAATGTGGTTCTAGGGAGAGTGATCATAGGTATAACTTTAATGAAACAGTTACTCTCTCTGCTGGGCCATGAGGGCAGAATTACTTAAAAGAAAACCCTACATCGGAGTTCATTTTGCAAGTATCTTAGGATAGCAAAGGACTCCTTGCCCCACCTCTTCAAAATTGCCAGATACATTATTTCGAAGTCAAGCATGTATTTTCTAGTTTTTAAACCTGGGATAAAGCTTGTCTGTGTAATGACCCATTTTGGCAAGCGACCACTAGTAATTCTTGACAGTATTTCTGTGTCAGTAGTTTTCTAGATAATTGTGATAAAATGATACTAATGATGTCTAATAGTGAGTAAGTGTTTACCATGTAAAGCAATTGGCCTCTACAATTCTTCATGTGTAGCAATAACTTGAAAATGGACACACCACAGTCATGGGCTCAAGCTATGAACAATTGTAATGATGTCACAGGATTGAGCAGTGCTTCATTCTGTTGGCCAGTGCGGTGCTGTGGGTCAGAACTGACTAACAACAGTAACTTGACAAAGCATTGATGGTTCAGTGATGGAATTCTTGCCATCCATGTGGGATATCTGGGTTCAATTTCCAGTCAAGGCACCCTATGTGCTGCCACCACTTGTCTGTCAGAGGAGACTTGCCTGCTACCATGCTATTGAACAGGTATCAGTATAGCTTGAATCTGGACTCAGATGAACTAGGAAGAAAGATGTTTGGATCTACTCCAAAATCTAAGCCAATGAGAGCCCTATGGATCCCAAAGATCTCTTCTACAACCAATCCTGGGGATAATGGAGTCTGAGTGTGGCTCCATTCCATTGTGAATTGGATCCCCAATGATTGGGGAAACAACCCTAAGAAGTTAAGAGTAAGTAACTATTCATGAGCATTATGAGGGTGATATCATATACAGTAGTATAACATTATCAATTTATATTTGAAAAAAATGCAAAGTGATCTCTCTCCTGGCAAGGATCTCACATCCCTTGGACTGATGAATCAGAAATTGCATCCATAATTCATGATACTTGACCCCTGGACAAATACCCATAACTAGCACACTGCACATCCTCATAGTTCCACAAGGGTTGCCATGAGTTGAAATTAACTCAACTGCAACTATTAACAAAAACACATCCTGAGATAGGAGACATCTTTTAAGAATACACAACTTAGAATGCAGTCAGCACATTTCACCCTGTGTAATAAGTTGTCTGTCACTTTGTTGTACTCTGATGGCTTGTGGGTTGCTCTGATGCTGGAAGCCATGTCACTCACTGGTATTTAAAATACCAGCAGGGTCACTAACGTGAACAGGTTTCAGCAGAGGAATTCACTGTTAAAAACCTTATAATAGAAGTGAACCATTGTCAGATACGGAAAACCCCACGAATCAGTAGATCCTTATCAGGGAGTGTGATAGTCTGGGTAGACTAGAGAAACAAATCCGTAGAAAGTCTCATGTGTGTATAAGAAAGGATATTTTTCCTCCCTTCCCGTGGCCCCCAAGAAAGAATTTTATATACAAGAGCAACTATATAGTCAGAAACCATCCCAGCTCAGTCCAGTCTAAGGTCATAAGTGTGATATTAACCCATACATCGGATACCAATCCTGAAGTCCTCTTTAGATTCACAAAGCACATGCAATGACACCAGGACAATCACAGACCAGTGGGTGCAGAGTCTTGTGTATCCAGTGGCGGTAGAAGCATCTCAGTGCTGGCAGGGGTCTCCCTGTGGCTCCTCCAGTTACGAGGGCTCAGGATCTATCAGCATGCTGCCAGGTGTCTTGTCAGCTGCAATGTCTCCCAGGGAGTGAGCCATGAGTCTTCTACCTTCAAAGGGGAAATACCGCTAGATTTCCCAGAATTCTCAGAGGAAAAGGTCATTGACTAGTTCCAGATTGACAGCTAGACTCCTCCTCAAATTGACACCAGATTAGGTGACTGCCACAGACAGTGTGTACGAAAATGAGCCCTTGCGATCAGAAGGCACACAAACTCCAACTGGTGTGTTGAAATTGCTGACTTTGTGCTTAATAACCCAACCTGTTAGCACCATGCCAGCTTGATTGGGCTACAAACTGTAAAGTCTTCATTCGTCAGTTCTAAGCCCCCAGATGCTCTTTGTGAGAAATATGGGACTTTCTGCTCCCATAAAGAATTACAATCTCAGAAACCGACGGGGCTAGTGCTACCCCATCCTATAGAGTTGCTGTGAATCAGAATAGACTCAGTGGCAGTGTATTTGCTTTGTGTTTTTGTATTTATTTGTGGAGACTTTTATAGGAACAGATAATGGAGAGGTTCGATATCCACAGCTAAAACCAAGCCAGGGGTTGACTATGGAACTGACCATCAAATTACTCTTATGTAAGTTCAATAGAAACTGAAGAACATTAAAATCAATCCACAAGAGTAAAAATATTACCTTGAGTATATCTCACCTGAATTTTGAGAACATCTCAAGGGCACATATGACACTTTGAATATTAATGACAGAAAATCTGAAGAGCTGAGGAATGACATTAAGAGTAACATTAGTCATAAAGGTAAACAATCTTTTAAAAGACAGGAAAGATAATATGATATGATTCTTGGGTCCCTGATGTCAGTGTACTTTTTATTTGTGGACTTAGTAGGTATCTCACTTAGATGGCTGCTTTTTTTTTTTTGGAAACAAGCCTTAAGACCCCAGAAGACATTTTGTCTGATGGGCAGGAACCATCTAATTTCTTCACCACACTTTGTTGTTATAGGATAAGGACCTACATTGTGAGATTCTGGTTTGCAGAAGACTACGGATGACCGTGGAAGTCCAAGATACATTTGTGAGATCTTCACAGGAAGTAAGCCTCTGGTGATTTCCTTCTCTCCATAACAGAGGGATGGGCAAAAATTGGTTCCCAAACCAAGTGCATTAAGGAGATGACTATAGGAGATCAAAAGGATAAACCTTACTTGAATGGTTAAAACCTAGTCATGTGATCTCCCCTCTGACTTGATAGCACCTAGTTCCAACAATACCTTCTAGAACCAGGACAACGAAAATTAAAAAAACAGTAGAAGATGCTTAAAGACAGGGAAGAAGAGGCCAAGCCATTAAGGGTGCTAAGATTAAGAAAGAGCTCAATGTTGAGTGTCTGGGGATTGGTGGGTTATGTTTTCAGCAAGGTTAGCAGCTCAAAACCATCAGTCACTCCACAGGAGAGAGATGAGGCTTTCTGCTCCTGAAAAGATGAACAGTTTGGGAAACTACAGGGGCAGTTCTACTTTGTCCTGTCGTGTCGATACCTGTTGGAATCGACTCAGTGACATTTAGTTTTATTTTGGTTACACATACCAACCTGGCCACAGAAGAAGTTTCCAATCCAGAAATGGCACCAAGATGTTAAAAAAAACAGTTTACAATAAAATGAGTCTGCCTTCTAGCCAGGACCCTGGGAGGGCAGTCTCTCTCAACTAGAAGATTTGTAGGGGTCAAGAAGTCATCAAGTGAGTAGAAGTCAGCAAAGCTATTCAGTATCCTGCAATGCACAGGAGACTCCCTCACAATGAAGAATTGTCCTGCCCCAAGAACCAATAAAAGGAGCCCTGTTAGTGTAGTGGCTACACTTTGGGCTGCTAACCCCCAGGTTACCAGCTCAAAACCACCAGCTGCTCTTCAGGAGAAAGACAAGGCTGTCAGCTCCCAGAAAGGACTATGGTCTCAGCAACCCACAAGGGCCGTTCTACACTGTCCAAAAGACTGCTGGCAGTGAGTGATACAAACTCTTATCAATTATGCTGAGATCGGCAAATTCTGCTTTCAGGGTTGCAAGCAGGATCAGCAAACTATGGTTCTGCAGGTCAATTGAGTCATGAAGCCCTCCACCTGTGTTTATAGATAATGTTTCATTAGAATTTTGCCAATCTTTCTCGCTAGAATTATTTTTTTTGGTTCAAAATAACAAAGGGATTAGCATGTAAGCACAATCTCCCTGCAGGATGCCAGGCTTCAAAAGAAAGAAAAGGGAAAAAAAAGAAAATGCCAGGTCTCTTCTTTATTTTTCCTGCATAAATTTCCTTGAGCTCGAATGGGGGTATCTTCCTGCTTGGCACACCTCAGAGTCTGGATTCTAGGCTCTAGAGGACAGGTCGTCCGTGGCAAGGTTGGAATCTTCTGGTGCATGTCTCCACTCCGCTGGTTTGCTGTGCTTTTTTACAGATGTACTACTAAAATATGCAAGAAAGAGCAGCAGTCCAGCTCTACATGTGAATATTAGCAGGGAGATATAGTCTGTTATCAGGAAAGGGAAATGATTTTTTTTTTCTGTTGCATCACTGCCCTGGTGGGAGTAGGAAGCCCAGCCGCCCTCCTGGAGAGCTGCTGCTGGATTTGAACCGTCAACCCTGTGGGTCGCAGTCCCGCACACAACCACTACACCACCAGGGCTCAGCCTGGGAAATGACATTTTAAAGTGATTCTTTTTCATGCAAGTATTCTTTCCTCACTCATGCTTTCCCTGCGTGTTTTACATTTCAAACCCAAACGAAAGTCACTGGCACAGTGGAGATTCTGACTCATAGTGACGCGATAGGGCCGAGTAGGATCCCAAAGCTGTAAATCTTTATGGGAACAGGTATTTCTGTCACAGAGTAGCTGGTGAGTTCAAACTGCCCGCCTTGTGGTTAGTATTCCAATACATAATCCACTCTATGACCAGAGTTTCCTGGTGAGTTCTCTACTTACCACCATCGAGCTGATGCCGACTCTTAGCAACCCTATAGGGCAGGAGAGAACTGCCCCGGTGAGTTTCTGAGACTGGGCTTCTTTACCGGAATAAAGACCCACTGTTCTCCCTGGGAACAGCTGGTGCTTGCCATCTATGACCTTTCAGATCTCAGTCCAACAGGTAACCACTAAGTCCTCAGGGCTCCTTGGTGATTTCCATGGTGGAAACTAATTTTAATACTGTACTCTTAAGTTTTCCATATGCAATTTGCGATGACAATTTTCAGTATTGATTTCATGAAAATTAAAACACAAACCTCTGACATGAAATTGAAAAGAAATCTACTAAAGTCAATGGAGGGAACTTGGGTGGTACTGTGGCTTAAGTATTGGACCACTAACTGCAAAGTTGTTCAAACCCACCAGCTGTTCTGGGGGATAAAAATGATGCTATCAGTTTCTGCAAAGATGGAAAGCCTCAGAAACCTTATTTGGAATTGCTGTGATGACACTGGGTTTTCAGTTGTCATTTAAACTTGAAAATATAGGTGGATGTCTGGGAAATCCAGCTGCTTCCCCAAATGACACATTTTTGACAAAGTCATTTGTCAAACTGTTCTTCAAGTTATTTGCAAATTTAGTGCTTTTTTTCTTTTATTTTGCATGATAATATTCCAAGGTTCTCAAGTTCAATTATTCTATTTTTTTCTCTTAAGGAGAATCTAGTGGGAATATTTTGTTCTAGTTTTCTATAATTCCAGTTTCTATTGTATTTTTGGTAGCGTTCTACTGAACTTATACACTATGTTATTATTATTTTAGCTAATAAATAAGGAGTTGATGAAGAAATACAAATCTATAGATGCTAGGATTTAAGTTAAATATAACCAAACCTAATATTCCAGTTAAAAGTCAAAGATTATAAATATATAATCTTATAATTGAACTGCATGGCTTATAGAAAAGAATGGGAGTGTCAATACCTCAAAAGTTACCAGCTTTTACCAGGTAGTAAAACCCACCTTTGAATTATTTGAATCACTGGGTTGGGTTAGAGAACTCTGTAAAAGATAGTGCTGGTAGTAGCTCAAAGTGAAATTAAATGTGAATTATCTACACAATTTGCCATAGGAGAAAGATGACTGACAATACACGTGGACTTTTACAGATGGAATATACAAAAATCAAATTGATTACATCTGTGGGAAGCATTGCTGGAGAAGCTTGATATCAGCAGCTAAATCTAGGCCGGGACTGTTAGTGGAACAGACCATCAATTGCTCATATGCAAGTTCACGTTGAAGCTGGAAAAATTTAAACAAGTCCACAATAGCTAAAAGGTGACTTTGGTTTATTTCACCTTAGTTTTGAGAGCATCTCAAAAACGAACATGAGGCACACTAATGACTGAAGGTCTGATGAGTTGTGGGAGGACATTAAGAGAAAAAAAAGCTAAAGTTCATTAAAAAGACAGAAAAGAAAAGTAAGTGGATGTCAGGAGAGATGCTGAAAGTTGCTGTCAATACTAGAGTAAGTAAAAAAAGAATGGACGAACTCCGAAAGCTGAATAGAATTTTTCAAATGGCAACTGAAGAAGGCAAATAATAAAATATTATAATGAAATTTACAAAGACCTGCTCTTTAGAAGAGGTTTTTAAGATGTATATATGAAATGGGTGGCATATGGTTCTCGGGAACTTGGCAGTCTCTGTACCTCATTGCTTGGGAGATTGCATTCCAAGATTACACAGCTTGAGAGCAGAAGCCTGCTTTTTCTTTCTTTCTTTTTGGTGTTTATCTTCATAGTAGCGGGCACATACACTATTTGTATTTTTGTGATTGACCAAATTCACTCTGCATAATGGTGTCCATTCCATCATACCAAGAGGTGTTTCATGGTTTCATCTCAATTTGAGGGGAAGTCATAATATTCCTTCCTGTGTCTGTATAAGAGTTTCTTTAGCCATTTTTCTACCGATAGGCATTTGGGCTGTTTCCAGCTTCTTGCTATTGTGGACTGTGCTGCAATGAGCATGGAAGATCATATGTGTGTTCATGGTTTGTATCTTATTTCTTTGAGGTATAGACTCAGCAAAGTATTTCTAGATTGTATGCTATTTCTATTTCCAGTTGTTGTAGATAGTACGATATTGCTTTCCAAAATAGTTGTATATGTTTACAAGCCCACCAACAGTGTCTAAGAGTTCCATTTCTCTGAGTACTTTCAAACATTTATTGTTCTTTGTTTTATTGAATGGAGTTATTGCATTCAAAAGTATATCTCATCATTGTTTTTGGTTTGTATCTCTCTAGTGGCTAGTGAATGAGAGCATTTCCTCATGTCTTTGTTAGTCACTTGAGTGTCATCCCTTGTGAACTGGCTATTCGTGTCCTTTGCCCACTTTTTAATGAAATTGCTTGCTTCCTATTGAGGTATTATAGAATTCTATAGATAACGACTCAATTTTATGACAGCTAAAATCCTTACAACTGAACTAATAGGTAGCATCAAAATCAATGGAAAAGAGGTTGAAGCTGTCTAGTATTTTTTCTTGCATGGACCTGTAATCAACACTCAACAGTGCATTTCTTTGGGCCAATCTACTGCACAAAATCTTTTAAAATTATTGAAGAACAATAATGTCACTTTAAGGCCTAAGGTGTCCCGGACCCTAGTCATAGTCTTTTCACGCACCTCATATACATAGGAAAGTTAAAGAAAAACTAAGGTCACAGAAGAATTGATGCATTTGAATTATGATGTTGGTCAAGAATATTTAAAGTATTATGGACTATATTAAAGTATTATAAAAGCAAACAAATTTGTCTTAGAAGAAATATAACCATGTAACGAGAATGATACTCTGCAAGATGAATTAACATAGTGACCACAACCATTGGCTCAAACCTTATAATGGCAAGAGTGGACCAAGACCAGGAGTGTTCCTTTGTATTGTACCGTAGGGTCCCTATGAGTCAGAACCAACTTGATGACACCTAACAAGAACTATTAATACTATCTGTCCATTTGAACATTTGCATCTTCTTTGAACATCGTATAATGGGGACTTACTTTTTTCATCTGGTCTTGCAAACTTTACCATTTAGTTTTAATTGGAATGGTTAGGCTTTTTACAATTTAATGGTATTACACTGGCCAACACACATTTTTGTGCCTCAAATACCAGACTTGTCTCAGGGTATATTTGACCTGCTGTTTCCAAAAACCAGGGTTCCCCTATCAGCTTTAGTTTTCAGATAAAAAATATCTGACATATACCACTCTTCACTCTGCTCTCCCGTAAAAAAAAAAATCAGGATATTTTAATGCTGAGATAGAGGCTGTGCACACTGGCTTTATTTAAAGTAGTTTGCATTGTACCAAAATTTTAAGTTAAATTATACTTTACATGGTGTCCTTTGATCCAAAGACATATTTGAACAATGCAGATGATCTAAACTTGGACTTTTCCCTGAGTATCACTTCACCTTTACCAGGAACAAAATTGTAGGCAGTTCCAATATGCTATCTGAAAAAGGAGTCAGAAAGAAGAACTACTGTACAATTAATAAGGAGTCCTGATGGCATTGCGGGTTATGTGTCTGACCCCTGGCCCCAAGGTTCGTTATTTGAGCCCACCAGCTGCTCCACAAGAGAAAAGTGAGACTTTTTGCTTCCATCAAAATTTACAGCCTCAGAAACCCGCAGGAGGATTTCCATTCTGTCCTATAGGGTAGCTATGAGTCATATACATAGAGTGAATTGTTGCTATTTCTTTGTGTGTGTGTGTGTGTGTGTGTGTGTGTGTGTGTGGCAGCACTGCCCTGGCGGGAGTAGGAAACCCAGCCTTTCTCCTGAAGAGCTGCTGCTGGATTTGAACTGTCAATTCTGTGGGTCGCAGTCCTGCACACAACCACTGCGCCACCAGGGCTCAGCCGTCATTGCTATTTCTTCAAAGAGATTTGTGCCTGCATTTTCTGACTACAAACTACATTATAATGCAATACAATAAAAATCAGACAAATAGTAGCATGATGACATATTAAGGGAGGTTGTTTTGAAATGTTTGCCATGCGACTCCTTGTCTCTATAGAATTACCTTTTCAAAACTTCACATATGAATGGATGAATGGTGGATGGATGGATAATAAAATGTATGGCTGCATTCGTTTTTCTTTTATCATCATCTGTCCATGTTCTCACATGTATCAGATTTATTCCCTTTCATTGCTGAATTGGAATTTCATTGTATGAATATATCAGATGAATTTATCCACTCAGTTGATGGAAATTTGCACTCTTTTTCCATCTTGGTCATTTGTAAATAAAGCTGCTACGAACAGGCTTGTAGATGTTTTGCAGGGATGCATGCTTTCTGTCCTTTTGTGAAAATACCTTGGAGTCGACGAGCTGCATCATATGGACAAGGTATGTTTAATTTCTTAAGAAATTGTCAACATGTTTTCCAGTGTCACGGCATCAGTTTGCATTCCCAGCAGCAGCCGTGAGAAGCTACAGTTATTCCACACCTCACCAACATTTGACTTCGTGACATTTGACTTTTACCTAAGCTAGTTTGGGATTCGATAGCTGATTGTGGATTTATTTTATTTTTCCCGAGGCTCTAAGACCAGAGGATCTTTTTCATGTGCTTTTTGAATTTTCTTTAAGCGATGTATTTACTTAATTGTCCATATATATGGAAATTGTGCTATTTTATTGAATTACAATAAGTCTCTGTGTATTCTGAATAAAAATACCTTTTCAAAATATATGATGAATATTCTTTTGGTTTGGAACTTCACTTTTCTTAATGTTTTAGAAGATAAAGTTTATATTTGATAAAATAAAATATATATCCTCTTTGACATCCTGTCCAAGAAACCTTTAACTGTATAGAAACAAATGTTTTCTTCTATGTGTTATATATATTTTACTATTACATTGAGGTCTAAGATCCATTTTAAGTTAATATGTGTAGGTGAAATTAAATCCTACATGTAATTCTCCGTATGCTTATTCAGTGGTTATAGTACTTGTTGAAATTGATTTTTTCTCCATTAGATTATCTTAGCATAGATTCATTTCCTTTAATGTTAATATTCTAATAATTTTCCAATTTTTAACATAAAAACTGTTGACATTTTTATTGCATATGAGTCATTTTAGAAATAACTAACATGTTTACACTATTAAGTTTACAACTGGATCTACATATAACCTTCTCCCTGGGGTAGGAAAACAGGGAAGTGGGCGAAGGGAGACATTGGATAGCATTAGATATGGCAAAATAATAATAATTTATAAATTTTCAAGGGTTCATGAGGAGCGGCGTGTGGGGAGAGAATGGAAAAAGGAGTCAATATCAAAGGCTTAAGTAGAAAGAAAATGTTTTGAGAATGATGATGGCATCAAACATACAAATGTGCTTTGCATACAATAGATTATGTATGGATTGTGCTAAGAATTGTATCAGCCCCCAATAAAATGATTTTTTAAAATGTTTCCAATTGAAATATATAGTATATAACTCTATTTCTAGAAATTGCCTTAAATTATTTATTTCAAGAATGTCTGTACTTTACAACTAGGGACATTATATAAATTCTATCATTTCCCTTATATCTTTCATATTTCTTGAATATAATAGACCTGATAGCATTTTAATTTTAATTTCTAATTCTAGTTTACAGAAATGCAATTTATTATATACAGATCTTGCACTCTACAAATGTGATAGTTTTTGCTTATATTGTGTATTCCATACCACGTTCTTTTCGTGTGTGTGTATAAGAGAGAACTTTTCCCTACTCACACCAGTGCAGTGATGCCACACACACAAAAAGAGAGAACTTTATATTCATGAGCAATTACACATTAAGAAAATATCCCAGACTGGACTTGATCACTCAATAAATCCAATATTGGTTACCAGTCTATAAATTCTTTTTCAGAGTCATGCAGCATATACAATGACACTGACTGCAGGAAGAAAGGTCACAGGTCAGTGGGTGGAAAGTCTTGTGAACCCCGTGGCAATAGAAGCCTCTCAGTGCTGGCAGGGGTCTCTGTGTGGTCCCTCCAGCCTCAGGGTTCTGGCTGTTATCAGTTTCGCTCCATCACACTCTTCTTCAGCAACGTCTCACAGTAAGTGAGTGTATCTGGCCTCCAGTCAGATATTTATCCCCTTAGCCCCTCCAAATGAGGTTATTAGGGTGCAACCTAATTGACAGGCTAAAAGTCCACCCTTTCACTCTTTTTTCCGCAATAATTTTATTGGGGGCTCTTATAGCTCTTAGAACATTTAGTATATCTTTTGTATCAAGCATACTTGTACACAAAGCTATGGGAAATAGTTGTCTTTTTTTAGTAATTGTAGATTTTCTACACATGCACTTAAGATGTAGAAACTTCCTTCTCTTGCTGGTTTGTCAGATCTTGGAAAATAATACACCTAAAATTGTTGAAGTTGAGTATATCCAGGGTGTACTAAAACACACACACACACAGATGTGATTTGAGGGGGATAGTACATTTGGAGTTTCCATCAGATCAGACTGTTAATAGAGTTTTCGATTTAGAGATTCTGAAAAGATTGTGTAATAGTAAGTGACAAAAAATGCCTGATTTGTGTCCGACGAGGGACATGTTTTGCCATCACGATGATATACCTGTTCACACAGTCATTTCAGTGCACCGGTTTCCAGCAAAACAAACAGCACACCTCTCTTGGCCCAGGCACGTCACTCACCTGACCTTGCTCACTATGATTTCTTTTTGTTTCTTGAAGGCAGAGGGGCATGAAAAGACAGTTGCTGAGCCCCGGTGGCGTTAAGTGGTTGAGTGCGGAACTGCAGCCCGCGGGCTTGGTGGTTCAAATCCAGCGGTGGCTGGGTAGCGCCCACGACCACCAAAGGCAGTGATGCCCACAAAAAAAAAAAGAAAGAAAGGACAGTAATTTGAGGACATAGATGAGGTGAAGAAAAAAAAAACGAGGGAGGGGCTGTCAGCTACTCAAACAGATGAGTTTGAAAAGTGTTTCCAAGAATGAAATAGCAGATTTGACAAATGTATTATGTGTAATAGAGAGAGTACTTTGAAGGTGGTAAAGTTGTTTGGTTAAAAAAAATCATAGCTTTTGGGGGAAAAACTTTTTTATTTTTGCAGGGGGCAATCCGCTTGTAGTTAAATTACCCCTTAAGAAAGCTAATTCGAAACAGGGAAAGCACCTTAAATATTGTCTTGGTATATTATTCAGATTGGTAAATATCTCAGAATATTGACTCTTTCCTCATATTTACTGTCTTCTAGCCATGTTCAATATTATATATCCACATAATAGAGGAAAACAAGGGTCACGTCTCAAGTTTTATAATAATTCAGGAGCATGATATTTAACATAAAGGCAATATTTTGAAAATTATGGAGGACTGGGGGAACACTGATGGTCCGATGGGTTACACTTTTGCTGTTCTAAACCACGAGCCACCCTGCTGCAGAGAAAGGAGGCTTTCTGTGGTCATAGAGATTTACATTATCAAAAACAAACTAGGGAAGTTCTACCCTGTCCAACAGGGCTTTCCTTCATTGGATATTAATTTTATGACAATGAGTAAGGAGCCAAACGTATTTTTTCTTCTATTTGGACAATTGGTATAGCTCTCATATTGCTGAATTTATTTAAGGGTTTGATTTAATTCTTATTCTAAGTATTCATGCAACCTAATATCATTTGAGAATAAACATAGCCTCTTAGTTGTCAAAAATACTGAACAATGTTACTGTAACAATATCAATAGAAATAAATGTCACTTGGAACAGATTAAGAAACAAAATAGGCCACCATATGGTATCCAATGGTGATAGCTAAGCTCAGAAATAAAGCTTTGTTTCCCTCAGAAGCTTCAACAGTGATATATTTTATCCTTGCTAAATTTTACCTGTCTTTAATAGTTAGCAATTATTTCCTGGGCATTCATCCTAGATTGTTGCTAAGCAATGACTACAGGCTTGAATCATCTCATTTTACCATTTCATGCACAGGATTTCTTGCATGACTCTTTGCTAAAATATTGCTTTTCATTCTGAAAATTAATAAAGTATGCTTATCTTCTATGGAGCTTAATGTAAATTTTTTCTGTGTAGAACAGTCTTTAGGGAGAGGAAATGAAATTTCTTGGCTCGTTGACTCTTATAGAATTTGTTCAATTTGTAATCACCTTTTCGGTATGGAAACACACATGCGCAAAACTGAATAGGATCTATAAAAGAAGAGCAAACCATGTCACCACTATGACATATGGTTCATCTGATTTGATTCGGTTCATTTGCTTGGAAGAGATGTCTGCTGGCAACTGGATCTTTCTGCTTGTTTTGAGTGCGCTAAAAGACCAATTATGAACAACCAGTGCACCATTTTATAATCTTACATTTAGTTTTGACTTCTGTAGAAATATGTCATAATTTATTTTCCTATGGATCAACTAAACATGTAGATTTATGTGACCTGCAGTCATAGCACAGGATAATAGTACAAGAGTCCAAACCTATTTAGGCTTAGTGAATTCCTTGAACAAATAATTAAATTTCTGCAAACTTTAAACAATGTGTATTGTTTTCTCATAAACCTGAAACAAATATGTTTAAAGTACATCAAATTCCCCCAAGCAGAGTTTGTTGTCAAATCTTTGGCCAATGTCCTCTGATATCCGTATTTGAATCGGAAACATCCTTTGTTTCCTACTTTCTTTTATTCTTCTAAGAATATTCTTTCAGACTCAGTGGCTTATTGAGTTAAAAGTCAGGCTGCTAAGCACAAGGTCACTAGTTCAAAACCACCAGCTGCTTCTCAGGAAAAAGATTAGTCCTTGAACTCCTATATTTATAGCCTTGGAAACCCAAAGAGGCATCTCTACAAAATATTATGTAGTTCTTGTTATTTCAAAAACAATAAAACTCTCTTACATCCTCTTAGTACTTATTGAGGTTTCTTTATAGATCAAAAGGTATTTTCATCTAAATGCAACATTTAAGCTAATCCTTCTGTAGATTTTGTTGTATATTTGCATCACTGATCACCTTATTCTGTTTCTCATTTATCTTTCTAATTTTCATAGTGAAACCCCATAATATTCAAAATAACTCTAGTCTTTTTTTGTTTGAAAGTAGCTCATGTGTCACAGAAAAATCAGTTTCCATTTACCTTTTCTTCTTTTCATAAAGGCTCAGACAAGTGTTTAGATCTGATGGGTAAAGGAGTTGGAAGATCTTTATGGCTGTGACTTTCCCCTCAATTTTAATATTTAAAATAATTATTATTTCTGGTCTAGTTTGATGGGGTGTCACACCCTGGCCTCAAAGTCTATTTTTGATATTTCCTGGGGACTTCCTTGCTCTGTTCCCCTTGCTGTTCTGTTGCACACTCTTAGTGCTTTACCTCAATGTGGTGAGGTCACATATGTTGCAATTCTCACACTGTGCCTCCAGTGTAGGGCTATGGGTCAGTGAGTGATGTTGTGTCTCCTAGTGTGGTCCACCATATGGTCCTCTCTGTGCATTGTCTGCTTTGAGCGAGGATATCATCCTCAAGGCTTGGTGGGTCAGTATACACTCCACTCTCTCTTCCTCTCCCTTCATTTGCTCTCATGTACTCTGATCAGACATGTCTTTCTTCCTGAGCTGTAGCTTCAGTGCTGCCTCTGAAGTAAATTCTTCTGTGGAAGGGCAGCTGTCCCTATGATTGGGATTGAGACTGGCCCCTTAAGACCACTCTAATGGTTCCCTGCTTCATGCCAGTATGTTCCATGCATGTCTTAGAGCACAGGGTTGAAGTCTGGTTCCTCTTTGCCTGTGGAGATTTGATCCCAATTCTACTTTACAAATCCAGTTAGACCACAGCATACACACAGGTACAGATAAGAACAGGAAACACAGAGAATCCAGGACAGATAAACCCTTCGGGACCAATAATGGGAGTAGCGATACTTGGAGGGTAAGGGGAAGTTCGGGGAGCAAAGGGGAGCGTCCAATCACAAGGATCTACATATAATCCCCTCCCTGGGGGATTGGCAACGGAAACTGGGTGAAGGCAGCCGTCATACAGTATAAGCCATGACAAAATAACAATAATTTATAAATTATCAAGGGTTCATGAGGAAAAGGGATGGGAAGGGAAGGGGAAAAATGAGGAGTTGATACCAAAGGCTCAAGTAGAAAGAAAATGCTACGTGAATGATGATGGCAATAAATGTCCAAACACAATGTATGCATGTATGGATTGTGATAAGAGTTATATAAGGCCCCCATAAAATGATTTTTAAAAATGACTATTTCTCCTTTTATTTGTGGAATATAAAGCATAGGAAGAGAAACCAAGTATACATAGTTGCCCAGCCCATAACACCAAAACAGTGGTAGTATCCTAGTAAATACTTCAAGTATGTGGCTTTCCCTTTATTTACTTTTCACACACCCCCCCTTGCATCTCTGCTGCTCTCCTTCCCACATCCCTCCGCCCCCATGTGCCCTCATCATAGGCCTCAAAATCTTTGGATTGAAAGTCACTTTTCCTTTTTATTTTTCTTTGTGAATAGAAATGCCATCAGATACTAATTCTGCTGACCATATCTCTTAATTTTATCCATGTCATGAGGCATATATGTACCAGAAGTTGTTTACTTGTTTCTCCACAGACAGGGTTTTAGATGGTTTCCATCTTTTTGCTGTTATGGAAATTGCTGCAAGAAACCTGGATAGGTATCTATCTGTTCATGTTTTGTTCTTTATTTCTTCAGATGAGACCCCTAGTAGTAGAAAGAGTGTAGGATCATAGGATATTTCTATCTGCATTTATTTAAGACAGTGCCACGGTGGTTGTAAAATTCTGCAACCCTTCCAAAAGTATATAGCTTTACAATCTCTCCACATTTGCCAGCATTTATTGTTGTGTGTGTTTTTTCAATTTTGCTAAGCTAAGCGTGTTGGCATCATTGTTTTAATTTCTATTTCTTTTATTGCTAATGATCTTTTATGGCTAATAATAATTTCTTCATGGTTGCCTGGATGTCATATTTAGCAAATTGTCTCTTCATGTCTTATGCCCATTTTTAATTTGGTTATTTGTATTTCTCTTACTAAGGTGTGGTTTTCTATATATTTTAAAAATTAGCCCTTAATCGGATATGTCATTGCCAAATGTCTTTATTTATTTTTAATTTAAAAAAATTTTTATGTGGCATCCCTGCCCTGGTGGGAGTAGGAAGCCGAGCCTTGCTCCTGAAGAGCTGCTGCTGGATTTGAACTGTCAGCCCTGTGGACTACAGTCCCACACACAACCACTACGCCACCAGGGATAAGCTGCCAAATGTCTTTTTCGTAATCGGAGAGTTTTCTTTTCATGCCTTTAATGAAGTATTTTGGTGTCCATAAATTATTTTTAGAAGGTTCTAATCCTCTACTTTGTCTTCTGTAGTGTGAGAGTTTTCACTATGTGCTTTTATGCCTTATAAAAGAAATCTTAAACTTGCCCCTGCTTTAGTTGTTGTTTTTCAATGATGGTTTGGTTCTAGAACTTTATGCTTAGGTCATTAATCAATTTTGAGCTTTTTGTACATGATGTGAGATAGGAGACATTTCATTCTTTTCCAGGCAGAAATCCAAAATTTCCAGCACCACTTATTGAAAGAGCTATCTCTTCTCCCACTTAATGTGTTTTAGTACTTTATGAAATATCAAGTGTCTGTAGGTGTTTGGTTGAATTTCTAGTATCTCTTTTCTAATCCATTAGTCCACCTAACTACAATTGTACCAATACCCAGATAATTTGATTACTGTGGCTGTATAATAGGTTTTAAAATCAGAAAGTAAGAGGCCTCCTACTTTTGCATTTTAAGAGTGTTTTTTTAAATATTTTGTTTCTTTCCTTCCCATGTAAAGTTGGTTATCACTTTTTTCCATTTCTTTAAGAAATGTACTGGGATTAGATCAGAATTGCATTGAATTTATGAGTTTTTTAATAAGTCTTTTGTTTCTCTGGTTAGATTTATTTGTAAATAATTTATCATTTGGGTAGTTATTATAAATTATATTGTTCTTTAAATTGCCTTTCAGAGTCCTTTGATATACAAAAATTAAATTGAGTTTTGGATTTGGACCTTATAGCTTTCTATGTAGCCAAATTTTTCCATTAATTCCAGCAATTTTTAAAAAATCAAACTTTTTGGGCTATGTATACTGTCTAAAAATAAAGATATTTTTACTTCTTTTTTGCCAATTTGTGTGCCTTTAATGTCTTATAGCTCTGTCTAGGACTTCCAAGATTATAGCAAATAAGAGTGGTGATAAAAGGTAACCTTGTCTGGTTCTTGATTGTCATGGGTAGGCTTACAATTTGTCTCTGATAAATAAGATGATAGCCATTAGTTTTAGATGAATGGCCTTTATTATGTCGAGGAAATTCCCTTCTTCCATTTTATTAAGTATTTTTTAATCAAGAATCGATGTTGATTCTATCCAGTGATATAATAATGTGACCCTTTTGTTTATGTTTTGGACTGCATTGATTGCATTTTTCTTATTGAAGCATTCTTACATACCTGGTATGAATCCCACTTGATCATGATGCCTTTTTTTCAGAGATAGAATTTTATTGCATATATTTACTCAAAATCTGCTATTTACAAAAATTTTTTACATAACTGTTGAAAACATTTAATGAAACAAGTTTAAGCTTAAAAGCAAAGGTATTTAAGAAAAATGCAGAATTTTAAATAAAAGCTTATTAGTATTCAAAATACACTATTGTTATTGACCTTATTAATTTCTCTATTATTTTCTAGAAGATTAACTACAAATTATTTTAGCAGCCATGATATGGATAAATTAAACTTAATTCCCCAAAGAAATGTCTACATCACTGTTTTAGGTCCCGTTTGAAGTTTGTTTTACAAGGAAAGAAATGTCACTTAAACATGGCTGAATAAATGCCAGAATAGGTTTGCAGTTTACTGCTGTACAGTTTTTACATGATATCATATTTTGATGTGGTTTCCAGATCAGTTGAATGCATTTATTTTAATTAAGGTAATCAAAACAATGTTAAAAGCATATTAACTAATCAGAATTTCAACAGTGGGTTTCAAGGATGGGTATACACAATGGATACATTTTTTTAAGGCTTTGTTGAATTCTGTTGGGTAGGATTTTGTTGAACAATTAGGGGTCTATATTTATAAGAAATATTGGTCTATAATTTTCAAAGCTGATGATGTCTTTCATTTAGGTATTGGATTTACATTTGCTTCGTTAAATGAGTTTGCTAGTATATTTTCTACAGTCTGGAATATATTATGTACAATTGATGTCAACTCATCTCTAACTGGTTATTAGAATTGCCTAGTAAAACTGTGTGGTCCCAGACTTTTTGATGTTTGGAAATTTTGTAATGATCTGATCTATTTCTTCTTGTGTTAAAGGTTAATAAGGTTTTGTCTTTTAAAAATATCACATATTTGGGGACTTGTACAACTCTTATCACAGTCCACACACACATTTGTGTCGAGCTCATTTGTACATTTGTTGTCATCATCATCATCATTCTCAATACCTTTGTTTTCTACTGGAGCCCTTGGTATCAACTCCTCATTTTTCCCCTTTACCCCTCACAAACCCTTGATAATTTATAAATTATTATTATTATTTTGTCATGCATGCTGTCTGATGTCTCACTTCACCCACTTTTCTGTTGTTTGCCTCCCTCCCCCCAGGGAGGGGGGTTATATGGAGATCCTGTGACCCGTCTCCCTTTACTCCTCCACCTTCCCCTTCTCTTCCTGGTATGGCTACTCTCCCTATTGGTCCTGAGGGCTTTATCTGTCCTGGATTCCCCATGCTTCCAACTCATCTGTACCAGTGTACATCCTCTGATCTAGCTGGATTTGTAAGGTAGAATTGGGATCATGATAATTGGATGGGGGGTGGGGGGTGGGACAGTGATATTAAAGAACTAGAGGAAAGCTGCATATTTCATCAGTGGACTCTGTTAATTTTAGGTAGGTATTGTGTTTCTAGAAAATTGTCCATTTCATCTAAATTTTCAATTGTGTTAGAATACAATTTTTCAAAATTTTGTGTAATTATATTTTGCTTTGTTCTCTTGTGATGTCACTTGTTTCATTCCTCATTCATACTATTTTATTTTTCTCCTCTTGTATTGTTAGGTTTGTAAGTGGTTTATCGACTTTCTTCATCATTTTGAAGAACCAATTTTTGTGTTTTTTTTATTGCTTTTTAATTTTCTTGTTTATCTTTTGTCCCATTATTTTTTATTCTAGTTTCTGAGGGCTTGTTTTGCTGGTCTTGTTCTAACTGTTGTAGGTGTTGTATTAGGTCTTTATTATCAGTCTTTCTTCCTTTTGATGTGTGTATTTATTGTACTTTTAAAAAATCATTTAACTGGGGGCTCATACAGCTGTTATCACAGTCCATACATACACCCACTGTGTGAAGCACATTTGTACATTTGTGAACTTCATCATTCTCAAAGCATTTGTTTTCTACTTGAACCCTTGATATCAGTTCCTCATTTATGTATTGCTTTTTAAAATTGCTCTCTGACTACTGTTTTTGCTGTGTTCCAAAGATTTTAGTATGTTGTGTTTTCATTCGAATTTTCAAGAAAGTTAAAAAAATGTGTTGTTGATATCTTCAATTACCTAGTAGTTTTTGATCATCCTATTATTGATTTCTAATTTTATAGCCTTGTGATCTGAAAAGATTGTTCATAGAACCTCAGTGTTTTTCAATTTATTATTTTTGTTTTATATCTAGAATGATCTATTCTGAAGTGTATCCCATGTGCACTGGGGAAAATGATTATTGTGTTGCCGAATGAAATGTTCTATATATAACTACGCTCAAGTTCATTGTATTGTTTAATTCTGTATCTGATGTTTTTCTTTCTAGTTGATATGTCTATGCTAGAAAATAATGTATTTAAGTCTCCTAGTATGCTCATATAATGATTTATTAATTTATTTGAAAGGTTTTTTATTTGATGTTTAGATGTTCATTATGGTAGTCTTGTTCACATGTGGCTTTCAGTATTATATAATGACCTTCTTTGTCTCTCATGATAGCTTTTATTTTGCTATCCTTTTTTCATAAATTAATATTGCTATCCATACCTTCTTTTGCCTACCATTACTTTGATACATATTTTCCATCCTTTGATTTTTAGCCTTTTTTGTCTTTATATCCAAGGTGTGTTTCTTGTAAGCAGCATATCAGTGATGTATCTTCTTATCCATTATGCTAGTTTCTGTCTTTTAACTGGTTCAGCCATTGACTATCTACTGAGTTCCTTCTACATTTTTGTTGTCTTCATTGCAGAATTTCATCTGTGGTTCTTTATTTTGATTCATATGGTTTTATTTTACTTTACGTATTACTTGAGTAAGATGATTTCTTGATAATGTCATGAATGATGACTTTAGTTTGCTGTCAGTTTGGTTGCTTGCTGTTCAGAGAATTCCCTTTAATAGTTTGTGTAAGGCTACCCTTGCTTTCTTAAATTCCTTTAATTTTTCTTTGTCTGAAAATGACTTCATTTCTCCCTCATATGTGAGGGGTAATTTTGCTGGTTATAATATACTTGGTTGGCACTTTTGCTTCCAAGAGTTTGATTACACGGATCCTTTTCCTTCTTGCCTGCTTGGTTTCCATAAGAAAAAATAGCTTCTTCTTATTAGTTTGCCTTTATAGTTAGTCTTTATTCCCATAATTCTCTCAGTATTTTTTCCTTTTCTTTGATGCTAGAAACATTGAACATGATGTGTCATGATGATTTTCTTTTGGGATCGATTCTGTTTGGTTTTCTCTGGACTCATCTTCAATATCACTGGTTTGTGTTTCCATTTTTCTGGTTTGTTCTTTCAATATGTTACCCATCTCTAATATATTATTGTCTGTATTTTGAATTTCTATTCAGAGTTGTTGAATTATTCTAAGTTTTAATTTATTTGATCAGATTTTTCTTGTAGAAGTCTCCTGAGTTCTCCTATCCTCTCCTTTGCTTTTTCTGTGTTTCTGTCAAAAATTTTCTCGATTTACTTAAGATAATTTTTCTAAACTCCCTTACTGGAAGACCTAAAGTCCTCCCTTCCTCCAAGACCTCTATATCCACACCTGCATTCATTCTACCCGTTTGTGCCATTTTTCCCTTGGCTTATCATGCCCACAGGGATTGGCTGCTGCTTCTGAGACATGGTGCATTGTTTTCCCTCTGGAAAAACAATACTCCCTGTGCACTTCATAGAGTCAAAGGTAGATAGATAAGGTGGCACTAGCTTATAGCTGCATTCACTGACTCTATATCTTAGCATGGCCCTGATTCTTTGTAAACTAATTATCTCTGAGCAAGAGCTCAAAACTAAGTTGTCTCTTGGACCCTATGTCTGCAGAGAACAAAAGTTCAAATTATCCTCTGCACCTATGCTAGTTTCTCCCCAAATTTGAAGGAGTTTTCCTGCCCAGGTTCCTTCACCTTCACCCCTTCCAGAGCACAGACTGGTTCACCTCACCCCCAATGGTGGGAGAGAGAAGCTAGTGCTCTCTGCAGTGTTAGTCATGGGTAGGTTAATTAGGGGAATTGACTCAATAGCACTGAATTTTTGTTTTTGTTTTCTGGTTATACAGCTATGTTTCTTTCCTAAATCTTAGAGTTTTGTGGTACAAAAATATATTTTGACAGATGCAGATTTGTATATTTTTCTGATCTGTTTCCCAACTAAAATATAATAGTCATATTTATATTAATTATATATCTAATTCCATCAAAATTACATTCTAGTATCTTATGTTAAGAGTGGATAGTTTTATTTCCCTATTATTTAACTATTTACCCTAGCACTATTTAATATCACTGCTCCCCCAACTAACTATGAAGGCATTTAAATGTTAAAATTTTACACATCATTGGGTTTTTAAAATGTATGTAAAATAGAATGAACATATAATGGAATTTTTCTGTGAATGTTTTGAAGCCCCACTCCCTCCAAGTTTATTCCTGGACTAACTCATTTTAATTTTATTTTATTTTACAGCTTTATTGGCATATAATCTACATATCAAACAATTCAATAGTTCAATCATATCAAGAAAAATTGAACAATCAGTACTCCAATGAATTTTGAAATGAGTTGTATAATCAGTATCAGTTCTAACATTCCCTCTCCCCTCCATCATCCCTTTTATGCTCCTGTAACCCCCCAACCTCCTTATCTCCTACCCCACCCACCCCTATACACCCTTGCATCACTTATTATCTCTATGCATCCACTTCTTCTGTGCTTCACAAACTGGAGTGGACTAGCCCTTTTATATCAGTCTGTCTATGCACGTACCCTTTCATACTTCTATTTGCATTAAATGATTATTTTAGTATCTGTTAGGGGCAAGATTTCTTTCAATCTTATTTTCCAAAGTTTTATTATTCATGTTCTTTATTCTTTGCCCATGCATTTTGGAAGTATATTGATGAATGAGAATGTAATCTTATTGAGAACAAATTGAACTTATCAAAACAACTATTTGTGAAGTACATTGAGCAGCAGTGGTAGAAAAAGGTAATGAATCACCTCCTTTTGAAGAAGCTATTCTAATTCTCATTTATATACGGGGCTTTTCAGAATAAAATTGCAACCTAAACAATAAGGTTCTTTCCCGAAATATGTGAATGACTGGAATATTGGATTTGCCAAGAAGAGATAATAATCTACATACAATGATGCTAATAATTAGATTATTATAATTGTACCACTTTGAATGTTCTTTTGGGGATAAAGAAAAGGAATTAAATCTATGTTATTTTTGGCAACTGAATTGTGGCTCCTCTCTAAACATTTTGAGTCTGATACATGGAGCTTTCTGGTTATGTAAGAGTTACATTTATACTCAAGAAAGCAACACTGACACTTATTAAAATAAAAGTAAATCAGTGATCTCCATTTCCCTGTAAGAGTTCACTTACACGTTGCCTTTTCCTCCATCAGTGAACTAATTATTCATTCAATTAATACTCAGTCAGGCAGTTTTGGGGGGAGGACATTATAAATCAAAAGAGGACTCTGCTTTTAAGAATACTCAAAATTATAATATATGTGCATAAATACTTTAAATAGGTAATAGAATGTGGTTAGTGTCAAAATGAAAGGAACATTAGAGGAGTGAGAAATTAACTGTCACATGGAGCAATCTGGCAAAACTTCATGGTTCACTTGGCCTTGGGACTATACCTTGACAGATGGTTTGCATTTGGGGATGATGAGAGAGCATCAGTGGAAGAGCTAGCACAAAGCCACAGAGGTGCAAAGACTCAGTATATGCCCAGGGAAAACTAGGCCATTTATTTTGGCTGGAATATAGGATGTGTGAAGAAAACCAGTGGGAGATAATTTTGGAAACACAATTGAAGGCCAGATGGTAGAATATCTTGAATACTGGCTATTAAAGTGTGGATTTATTTTGCTGGCAATTTGGGGCTCATCAGGTATTTTTTTAAAGGCTTGGTATGATTGGTGCTATCCTTTAGAAAGGTTACAAAACAGATTATATTCCAAGAAAAGAAGTTAGACTGAGTATTCATAGTACCAGAGAGATTCTAAGACAATAAAACCTTAAATCAGCAAATACAGAAAGGTCTATATAATGTTATCTTTACTGATGATAGGAAAAGTTCACCCACTGCCCTTTCTACTAGTATACTGAAGTATTTGATGTCAAATTCATAATATTTCCCTTATCTTTACCTTTGTTAAAGAAACAGGTTAATATTCTTTGAAAAGTTAGCTGAATTGTACAGTATTTGCCTTCTAGGCTACTAGAATAACAAATATGATATGAAATATTAAAACAGTTTATAATGAATGGCAATAATCCTAGACCATCATGCCATTTGAGCTAAATTTACTTCGTATATTACCTTGTTTCTCAATATCTACAAATAGTATGGCTCAAAGATATCCCTACCCTCTCCAGATTAAGGAACTAGAAGCTCTTCACAAGAAAATTTGGTGTTTCCCTTGTTTCGTTTTATCTGATATTTAAATAAAATCTATAAATACAAAAGGGAAGCATTCATTTTAGTTATCTTCTGCATATTGTCAGAATCACTGAGACATACAGTTAGTATTCATTTTTATGAACACAGAAAATGTAAATGAAATAAACTCAATAATTAACTTGCGTGCTCATGCATTGAAAAAAGTGACTAGAGTAGCAAAATCTAGTTGTAACTGGTAGTCATTCATTAAGGGAAACTAAATCAGTTCTTAGTGACAATCTTGTTATATTGCAGTAGTCAATGGATAAGTTTTATTAAAAGTCAAATGTCCATAGCATCTTAGCTATGCATTTTGCTTGGAAATAACATTAATGATGTCTAAAAACTTGTGGCTGAGGAATTTTATGAGATGACAGGTGACCAAGTTTAGTATTCTTAGGATGTGAGGAGATTGTCAAGGCTTAATCTTTACTAATTTTGCTTCTTTGAAATTGCACACTTTACTCATTCGTGTATTCTCATTTGAGATTTCAAAATATATGAACTTTATGCAGAATGGGGTCGATTTACTGTATGTGATGGGTGTAAGAGAGAGTTATTAAGGTTGATGTCTAGGTTTTTGCTTGCATTAATGCAATGGCTTAGTGGCTGCCATTCACTGAGATAGTATAAGGTGATAAGAAAAGTAGAGCCAGGGCTGAGCCCTGGTGGTGTAGTGGTTGAGTGCAGGACTGCGACCCACAGGCTTGGCGGTTCAAATCCAGCTGTGGTTCTCCAGGACCAAGGCTGAATAGCTCCGACAACCACCAGAGGGCAGTGATGCAGCCCCCCCCCCAAAAAAAAAGAAGAAAAAAAAAAGAAAAGTAGAGCCCCCAAAGGGGGGAAAAATCAACCTCAATTTAGCCCTCCACCTATGATGGCTTTAAGTACTGCTATTCAACAAAGTAGAACCAATGAGAATACAATTGGATAGCCATATGGGGGATGCCAAAAAATCTGTGATAGGGAGGTGCATTTTAGGGACTATCATTGGATATGTTGCAATTTCTCAATTAAAAGCATGGACTTTAACTAGATTGTTCAAGGTCATGCAGAATAGGTTGAAAAAATGGTGTCTTGGGACTTGTGCACACTATCTCCATATTTATTGGTCTAGCAAAGGAAGTGGATTACGACCATAAACTCGAAGAAGGAAGCTAAAATAGAGAGACAGAATGAAACCGCAACTAAGATGGGGGGTCATTAAAAGTGCTATTGAGATATTAACATGAGGATTATATACTAAACGTTATGAAGTTTAATATTTATTCAGTGACATTTATTTGGCTGGTAATAAGTGTTTTCCTTAGAGGGATGCAATAGTCTTCAATAGGACCATGAGGTGAGTATTTTATCCTCATTTCACAGATACTATAACCAAGGGTTAGAAAAGGTAAGAAACCTGCCCACGTTAACTAGTCATTGACTCATGTCAGATTGGAACCCAGATAATGAGTCAAGAAACTGCACTTCACCTACGTATGATGTTGTTACAAATGGCTTGATCATGCTCAATTACTTCCCTCCCATACACTTTAACAACAATCAGGAACTTGTCAATGCACAAAGGAGGGAAGGCAGTCAAATGTGTGATAGTATATTATATTATATTTTATATTAGTTGTAATACAAGGGGAGAAACAATCATAACCATTTGTGAAATGTATATATGTATATATGTATGTGTATATATATAAATATATATATTTAATATATAATATATAAATATATATTTATATATATATATAAATTCACTGCTCACTGCCATCAAGTCAATTCTGACTCACAGAGTAGAACTGCCTTTGTTCATTCTAAACTAGAACTCTACAAGACAAGAAAGCCTTATCTTTCTCATAGAACAACTGGTGGTTTCAAACTACTGACATTGCACCCAGCAACTAGAGAAGTAAATGAGCATTCTATCTACTTATCTATCTATCTATCATCTATCTATCTATCTTATATATATACACACACACACACACACACACACACACATATATATCTCAGCGGTCTCAATGGCTCTCTCCAGATTGACAGGCAAGACTCCACCCCTATACTCTTAAACCACAAATTGACACCAAATTAGGTGACTGACACAATTTGGTAATGCTTTTCTAGGATATGCCTACAGTAGTGGTTCTCAACTTTACTGTGCTCAGAATTTTTAGGGAAGCTTATAAAAGACTTGTGGACCAGACCTCACTTCACTGTCGGTTAGTCACAAATACACACACACACACACACACACACACACACACACACACATATATATATATATATATAAATATATATAATTAAATACACACACACATATATATATTTGGATTATTAACAATTAATACAAGAAAATATGCCTTTTTAATGTGATGCTTTTTACCTGGCACACTAACTCCTTGCTACTGCCCCTCACAGTGGGCATTCTAGTGCTATTGTAGAATATTGTGGAATGTTGAAGCAGAACCATGGCATTGAGGATACCTTAGCATGTCTTTGATCTGGACTTCAGGTGACTGTCTGCGAATTCACATGAGGGTTGCATCACTTTCTTCTATTCATTTCCATGCTATTTGAAATATATGTGTGTGCACATCACATATTATTTATCAATTGGTATGTGAGGAGTCCCTAGAAATCAGTTTTGATGATTCACTAGAAAGATTTAGATTCAGAACTATATAGCTACAGTTTGTAGTTGCTTATTATAGGAAAACATTACAGAAAACACATTTTTTAAAGGGAAAAAGACTCAGAAGAAACCAGATGTGCGCTTTCTAATGTCCTCTTCCAGTGGAGTCACATGGACCATGATTAATCCTCCCAGCCACGAATGCAGCTATGATAAGCATTGAACGGATAAACATAAAACGAAACACTTAACAGAACACATGGCAATAAAAATTCGGCCCAAACAATGATTAATTTGCCATCTGTTGTTTGCTTTTTCCACAGTCCAGTGCCCAAATTTCTGATTCTTCTTTTAGGAACTGTTCACCCAGAATTTCAGTCCAATATGCTTAAGTGAAACTGACCCATCCTCGTACTCTTGAGATGAGAATATAACCAAGACTCCCGGCCAGCAATACTCTGTCTGCCTGGCCAAAGTTCAGGGAAGAGCACACACAGTAACCCATGTGAGATCAATCTCTTTCCTTGAGATTTGATGAAAAAACAAATATCTTTTCCTGCTTCATTTGTGTGTTAGTTGGGTAGACTAGAGAAACAAATCCATAGACACCTACATGTATATCAGGGAGAGGTTTATATACAAGAAGAATGGAACATTGAGAAAGCATTTTAACCCAGATCAGTCCAAGCCCACAAGTTTGATACTAGTACGTATACCTATATGAGTCTATATAAAGTCTTTTTCAGATTCATGAGGCACATGCAATGAAGTCAAATGAAATAAATGATCACAAACTAGTGGGTGAGAAAGTCTTTGGATTCAATGGCATTGTAACAGCTCAGCACTGGCAGGGGCCTCTTTGTGGCTTCTCAAACATCTCAACACTGACAGGAGTCTCTACATGGCTTTTCTGGCTTCAGAGGTCTGGTTCCATCAGAGTAAGCCCACGTGGTTTCCCCTCTGGGATGTCTCACAGGAAGTCAACCTTATGTCTTGTCACTAACGGGTTACCAAGGGACTGAATAGTAAACCTCTCACCTCCAAGAGGGGAAATACAGCCAGATTTCCCAGAATTCTCAGGAGAACGTCATGCCCACACAGAGGTCTCATTGGCTGTCTCCGGAGTGAGCTGCTAGAGTCCACTCCTATACTCTTAATCCTCAAACTGACACCAGATTAGGTGACTGCCACAATCTGGTAATACTTTTCTAGAATATGCCTTCAGTAGTAGTTCTCAATCTTACTGTGCTCAGAATTTTTAAGGGAGCGTTCAAAAGACTCGTGGGCCAGACCTCACTTCACCATCAGTTATTCACAATGTCTGATGGTAAAACATATACTTCCCTTTGCAGATAATGCTGGGAAGCAGTGGTCTTGAGACTCGTGTTTCTCAGGCTTTGGGGTGCTTGTGAAAGTCTAGATTGCTGGGTCCATATAATCCTCTGTGTTTCAGGTTCTGTAGGTCTGGATATGTAAGATTGGATATACAGATTCCCAACAATTGCTGAGCTACCTTGGAGGCCACACTTCAAGGGTTACTTTATGAAGAAATGTTTTATTATACCAAGAAGACAGGTGCTTTGTGTTTAGAGACAAAAATATTTATTCGTTTGTTTTGAAAGTTGTTAATGATAGAATTACTGAATGACTAATGTGTTCCAGGTAGGTCTAGGGTGCTTGATAACCTGAGAATGTGCATGTCTAAGAAGTTTCTAGGTTAAATCAATGCTGCTGTTTGGGGATCAGATATTTAGAACTCCTGATGAAGATCAAGAATTTCAGCCTTCAGTATGGATGGCAACTCAGTGTAAAGAAGACCCAAATCCTCATAACTGGACCAATGGGTAACATCATGATCATGGAGAGAAGATTGAAGTTGTTAAGGATTTTGTCTTACTTGGATCCACAATCACTGATTTGAGCATTTTAGACCTTAGCTGACATTTGGTTCAATGAGTTTTGTATGTTGAATACCAGGAGTTGTACTGAGCTTTTATATTTATTATTTTGTTTCCACTTTACTACCAGAGAAGACACTGAAATCTCTCCTTTATACTAACAGAGAAGATAAGGATCAGAATTTCAAGACAACAGGGGAAATAGGTGGCAGAGTCCAGATTGTAACCTAGAAATTCTAAGCTCCACATTCTGTGTTCTTAAGCACAAAGGAAAAGGAGGCTCCACACCAGAGTAGCCAGCCTCTCATCTCCAAGGGGGAAATACTGCCAGATTTTCAGTCTTCCAAAATACTTACCGGTCTTTTGTCATATAAGAGTTTGAGCAGACGCTACCAAGGCCGCTCCTCTGAAATCAAACCAAAAAAAACAGAATAAACTTATTATCATACAGTCAATTCCAACTCCAAGTAGAACTGATTCCATAATTGAAGAAGAACTGAACTAAGACCAGGCTGCTAGCAATCACTCATTGCTCACTTAAGAGATAAAAAGGAGTTGAAGTGACAGAATTGAAGAAAACATTTTTTGAGAGATTTGTCATGGTAGGCATGTTTTCCATTCTCATGAGAGAGGAACACTGTTATGGCCTTAAGCCAAGTGCAAGGGACGTTAGAAATCTTGCCTCCATTGAGGCCAGCTCAAGAGTAAATTGACTGCAGATCCAGTGAATAGCCTCTGAGCATAAAAGGAGGAAGCCGTTCCCTGAGAAAAATCCATGAATCTAAAGATCCCTGCTGAAAGTTGGGATCTAATTTAGCACTGGAGGCAATTCATTATTAAAATAATCTCTGAGAACCATCAAGGGCCTGCAAACCCACAGAGAACTGAAGGAGGTTACCTATTATGATGAGTTCTGCATGAACCCTTAAGGTTCATAGACTTATGGGACAACGTGATATTGTCTGCTTTGAAGCCACAGCAATTTAAGGGGTCAAAAGACCATATTTTGTCAAAACAGCACCGAAGTAATGAATACAATTCTGCTTGCTTTTCAGAATCAACCAGATGGCAGTGAGTTTGAGTTTTCTCAAACTAGCATGTATTGCGTGCACATGAATGGGTTCCTGAAAGATTGTTGGGCCTTCATCTATATCACTGTAAATTCAGTAGCTATGGTATGATACCTTAGAATGGGTATTTCTCAATTCATAATTGGTGTTACTGAACAACCAGAGCCACCATTCAATGTGAAACAAGGTGACAGTAAAAATAACAGGTGAAATGGGAACCTAGAGATTCCCAAGGACAAGTTTTGAAGGCCTAGATTAGGAATGTCAGTATAGCAGAATTCTCAACACGTGGAGCTAATGTTGCACCCAATTCACCAAGGTCACCCAAACGGAGCTAATAAAAAGAGTGCCCTGCCCCCTTACTTGATGGATGGGAAAATACAGGGTTTCATGACATCTAGAATACCTTAGTGTTGCACATAACTGTAAGTCTAAATAATTAGACAACAGATCGACAATTTAAACTCAAATGTCTCTATGAAGAAAAGCCTGCTGATCTTCCGAAAACTCACAACCAGGAAAAAAAAACCTATATAGTTCTTTAGACATATTTAAGGTTGTCATGAATCACAATGAATTCAATTACAAATGGTTTGATTTCTTTCTCAGACTTAAAATTCTAATGTTTACTCAGAAGGCTTGGCTTAGCTCTTTGGCTAGCCTGCTAAATGTAAAGCCCAGTGGTGATGGTCAGCAAAGAATTTCACATTGAAGGAGAAACTACCAAATACACCCAAGCAAATCATTGTTCTTGGATGCAGCTGATGGGGCATTTCCTATGAGAACTACTCTGTACCCAACAAGTACTTCCCATGTCATTTGGAAGCCTACATAGACTAAAAGCAACACAGTGTTATCTCTTCCAATTTTCATTTGTTAGTTATTTCTCTCCTTGATGGAAATTCCTTTGGTGGTTTTCTAAATTATGTGAAATTTAAAACTGGAACATGGGGCCAAGAAGACCTTAAAAGATATTTTTCACCTCTGGGAATCGATTAAAATGATCAACACATAACCACCACCACCACCACCACCACAAGGGGATGGACAACAGAAATCATGGGGGAAGGGAGACAGCCAGATTGTATAATATAGGAAAATAATATTTTAGAATTTAATAAAGACTCACGAGGGTGGGGGAAGGAGGGAAAAAAGAGAAGCTGATACTAAGGACTGAATAGAAGGTAAATGTTTAGAAAATAGTGATGGCAACGTATGTACAAATATGCTTGATACAATTGATGTATGGATTGTTTATAAGAGTTGGTTTTCTTGTTTTTCTTTTTTGGGGGAGGCATCACTGCCCCCTGCTGGGAGTGGGAGGCCCAGTCTTGCTCCTGGAGAGCTGCTGCTGGATTTGAGCTGTGAGCCCTGTGGGCCGCAGTCCCACACACAACCACTATGCCACCAGGGCTCAGCTCTGTTTATAAGAGTTGTAAGAGCCCCCAACACAACAATCCTTTACTTTTTAAAAAGTTCTTCCTTAAAGATGAATGTCTGGCCACATATTTTGAGAATTATATTATATGCAAGAAGTAAGTAACCTCCATGTTCTTTGGAGAACGACCATGATCACAAGTTATAGTTTTATCTTCTCACATTCTAGTGACTGGTCTTTTGTAGCAGTGAAATATTTTACTATTGCCAATATCAATGGAAATGGCAGTGTTGGTGTTCTGAAATAAAAGCTCATTTTGAGAGAGGAACCTTGGAGATAAATATACCCAGCAAATCTTTGTCTACATATGTGGATGACTGGGAATTTTCTGTGAGAATTACTTTATATACAACTAATACTTGTCATGTATGGTAATTTACAGCATTTCCTGTGCTCAAGTGACAATATTGCTGCAAATAATTTTCATGGTTTACCCCTTTGAGCAGTCTAATTAGTTATTTCTTCCCTATCCACTGGGAATGCTTGTCATGGTGATCTGAATTGAATGCTGGAAGGAAATATGGGGACATAGAACTGGACATCGAGTCTATAGTGACCCACAGTGACCCTATGGAACAGGATAAAACATCCCTATGAGTTTCTGAAGCCCTAACTTTTTATGGGAATGGAAAACCCAGTCGTTCTTCCACTGAGGGGATGGTACTTTTGAACTTCTGACTTTGCAGATCAGAAGCCCAATGAATAACCACCATGCCAAGAGGACTCTTTTTATGGGACCCTATATACCCAAGCAAACCATTGTCCTGGGTTGCAGTAGAGATATGAACATTTTTCATTATAATTGCTCTAAATACAATAATTATTGAACATTCCTTGTGAAGGTCGATCTCTGCTCACAATACAATATCATCTCTTCTAATTTTCATTGTCATTCTCTTAGAGCAGGCTAAGTTCTTGCTATTGCCCTCCTCCAGTGACATCCCTGGGTTGCACTTCTGGAATACATGAAATTTAATTCTGAAACATGTGGCCAAATGCACGGAAACAAATCACTTTGTTCTTCATTGGTGATAAATGCCTGGCCTCTTATTTTGAGAATTACTCCATTACTGTGAAGTATTCCCTTGTCATTTTGAGGATGAATTCCACTAAAGTTGCAGTAGTGGGCCTTCTAATTATAATGGCTCTCCTTTGGTAGCAGTGAAATTTATCATAGACATGCCAGTGTTGGCATTCTCACATACCATCTCATTTGGAGGAGGATGCATGGTGTGAGTTATACTGAAACAAATCTCGACCCATGTTTGCAGATGAGTGTCTGCAGAATGTAAGAATTCCTTTACATGCAAATATTAATGTCCATGTTATTTGGAACACTTCATAAACTTCAATTGCTGTATAATCTCTTCTGACCTTCCCAGTCTGCTGCTTGAGGAGGGTTACAGTTGCTACTAATTTCTTCATCGGAAATTCCTGTTATTTTCCTGGACTACATGAAATTTAATACTGACACGCCCAGGGGGACAAATGTCTGTAAACAGGTCTTTGTTCCTCATTGAAGATGAGTGTCTGCACACTGATTTTGATAATTAATCCACAGTCCATTGGTACTCGCTGTCATTTGGAGGACTAAAGTTGCCCTTTACTTTAACTAAGGTTGAAATAGTGTCCCTCCTGCTTTTAGATCAGTTCTTCTTCATCTTCCTAAAGCCGAGACCCTTTAATATAGTTCCTCCTATTGTGGTGATCCCCCAACCATAACATTATTTTCGTTGCTACTTCATAACTGTCATTTTGCTGCTATTATGAATTGGGTGACCTCTGGGGAAGAGTCGCTTGAACCCCAAAGGGGTTGTGACCCATAGGCTGAGAATGGTTGTTCTAGAGGCATTTCTTCAATGGCACAGAAATTCATTACCACTGCTCATATCACGGATATGCCAGTGTTGGTGTTTGGAATGCAATCTCATTTGAAGGAGGAAGCTTGGGGTGAAACCAATGCAAGCAAATCTTTGCCTATAGTTTTCAGATGAGTTCTCTGCAGAAATTCAGTGAGAAAGACTCTACATGCTAAAATTAATGTCCATGCTAGTTGGGGCACTTCTTGTATTTCAACTGCAATACTATCTCTTCTGATCTTCACTGTCTGCCACTTGCTTGTTGAGGCTAATACGTTCCACCGACCTCTTCACTAGAAATTCCTGTGTTATTATTCTGGATGACATGAAATTCATTGCTGATGCACATGAGCAGAAATATCCCTAAACAAATCTTTGTTCCTCATTGGAGATGAGTCTATGGACACTTATTTTGAGAATAATTCCATATCTCATTGTATTATTCTGGGTAAACTAGAGAAACAAATCCAGGAAGACTCATATGTATGGAAGAAAGATGTTTATATACAAGAGCAACTGAATATTGAGGAAACATCCCAATTCAGTTCAGATCAAGTCCGTAAGTTTGATATTAGCCCATATATCTGATACCAATCTATAAAGTCCTCTTCAGATTCATGAAACACATGCAATGATGTGGAATGGAGGACAATCACTGGCCAGTGGGTGCTAAGTCTTGTGGATCCAGTGGCGGTAAAAGCTTCTCAGTGCACACAGACATCGTCACATGGTTCCTTCAGCTCCCAGGGCTGCCTCAGGGTAGGTCAATTAGCGTAGTGCCATGTGCCTTGTCCGTAGAGCATCTCTCAGGGAGTTAGCATATACCTTTCTCCTCCAAGGAGGAAGCTAATGGAGTTCCCAGAATTATCAGGAGAAGGCCATCCCCACACAGAGGCCTCATTGACTATAACATGATTGACAGACTAGACTCCATCTCCTCACTCTTAATCCCCTCAAGATCCAAATTGACACAAGATTATGTAACAACCACACCCAGTATTAGTTACTTGTCACTTTGAGATCTGCTTTGACTAAATTTCATTCATTATTCCATCTAATGTTAACTATTTTCGTCAGTGGCACAGATAATTCTTGCTCAGTGCAAAGGTCAGTACTGGTGTTCTGAAATACAATCCCATTAGAAGGGGGAAGTCTGGGGTGAGATCAACTCCAGCACATCTCTGTCCATGGTTGCAGGTAACGGTGAGATTACATGTTTATGCATATTTTAAGGGCCATGGCCTTTGGAGGATTACTTCTACTCAAGTTGCAGCCTTGACTGTTCTAATTTTCATTGCTGACCTCTTTGAGCAGCTTAATCCTTGCTACTGCCTTCCTCTTGACATAGCTTTGTGTTACATTTATGGATTATCTGAAATATGATGCTGGGGCATGGGACCCAATGCTCAAAAAAAATTGTTTGTTACTCATTGGAGATTAATGTTTGAGTACTTATTTTGAAAGCTGCTTTCTACTCAAAAAGTAATTCTATGTGATTTTAATAACGATATTGTCTAAAATTGCAGTATTATTTCTTCAAATTCTAGTGGCTTTTTTTAGTAATAGTGAAATTTATCACCACTATCCATATCAATGTTAATACCAGTACTGGTGTTCTTAAACATTCACTTTTCAGTATTGTCTCTTCTCATTTTCTTTTTTTTTTTTGGGGGGGGGGGCACACACTGCTCTCTGGTGGTCGTGGGAGGTGCTCCCAAGAGCCGCCGCTGGATTTGAATCACCAAGCCCGAGGGCCATAGTCCCACACTCAACCACTTACACCACCGGGGCTCAGCCCCATGTCTCTTCTCATTTTATCATTAGCCTCTGTCAGCAGGCTAAATCCTTGCTACTTTCCTTTTCTAGAGGAATTCCTTTTTTGCTTTTCAGGATTGCATGAAATTTAATGCTGGAACATGGGGTCAAATATCCACAGACAAATCTTTCTTCCTCTTTGAAGACAAGGATCTGGCCCTTTTCCTTGAGAATTACTCTATATCTGTGGTTCTTAACCCATGGAGATCAAATGACCTTTTCACAGGGGTTGCCCGATTCATAAGAGTAGCAAAATGACAGTTATGAAGTAGGAAGTAGGAAAAATTAACTTTATGGTTGGGATGGTCAACACAACACGAGGGACTAGGTAAAAGAGCTGTGCCATTAAGGAGGTTGAGAGCCACTGCTCTATATCCAAAAGTTAGTTCAGCCTCATTGGGTTGACTATCTGTATTAACATTGCAGTATGATTTCTGCTAATCCTATTTGCAAGTCTTTGGTTTCAGTGAGATTTATCGTTGCTGCCCATATCATTAGAAATACTCGAGTTGCTCCTCTGTTTCTTGGCAAGTCATTTTCTTTCAGGATACATCCTTCGCAAGGAAAAGTCTAGTTGTGGTGTTATGGAATGCAGTTTTTACTTGAAGTAAGAATCACAGGGTCAAATTTAACGCAAGAGATCTGTTTTCTTGTTTGCAGGTGACTGCCTGGAGAATCTATGTGTGTGTTCATCTAAATATCACTAGTAATGTCCATCTTTTTAATTGCCTGCGTATTAACTTTGTACATCAATTCTTCATTGTTGTGATTCAGTCCTCAACTCTATCCTTAGGTTTCATGGGTCATTAAAAGAATCCAATTCATAAGAATGTCTTATCACCACACTTATGTTATAGACAGTGAATTACTATAGATAAAATTCAGCAAATCAAAAGGGTTCAAAAAATAAAAATTAAAAAAAGAAAAGGGTTCATGGGAGTAATTCTTGAGAAACCAAATGCTAGCTTCCATAAATCAAACTCTTCCAAATGAGTCCCTAGTGGGATGATTGATACTGATTTGGTTGATAGATAATTATATCTACCATATCTACTCATGTATCAGCCGAGTTTTTTCAGCACATTGTTAATGCAGTTTGTGGTAAAATTAGGTGCCTTGGCTGATATTTGGATTGACCTACACTTGAGTATATGTAGCGTATTTAATTTTTCTTCTTCAAAATCTGCTGCCTTTTGTTTCTCCATCAGTTTTATTTTTTAATTATTCACCTTATGTATGGTTTTTTTTGTTCTTATAAGCCCCGTGTTAAAGTAGAAACATGGGATAAGGCTTCCTTGGTATAATGTCTTTTGCCATGTTATCCAATCTTTTTACCATGTTCCTGGTGACTAACTTGAGAACATACCTGATAACACTTTCAGAAACCAGTCAGCGATGAGTTAAAGAATGGTTAGAAGTATTTTGAGAAGTACTCTAATCCTATCTGATTGATGGGAAAATAAAATACTATGCTAAATACTCTAGCTCATGTTTATTATATAGCTGATAAAATCCTCATAAGGATTAAACTTAAACTAAATTGATTATATTTATTGTGTTTTAAATTTATTATAAGTATATCTTGCCCTTAGAAAATAAGTAAAACGGGTCTTTCCTGTCATCCAAAGCACAAGTGATAAGAGAAAAAAGTAGAAAATGAACTCTAAAAAAATCATAATCCTTTGTTTTCAAAGGACCATCAAGATAAAGGCAGTCACTCACAGAATAGGAAAGCATCTTTGCAATAGTCTCCACTTTAAAATTTATTTTGTCTCTTGCAACTTAAGTTTATTGAACTCAACATATTATTGTAAAACCAAAAGAGCTGCACTTTTTCAAGGTGGAGCCCTGTCCTCAAAGAATATCTCAATAATTCTTTCCTCATAGGAAGTCACAGAAAAGGGTGGAGTTCAGACTCCTGCAGGTTTTAGTCTTGTTGTCTATGGATGACAAAAGTAGCTAAGTGCTCTACTGCTCATCAAAGTTTTGATGCTTTCAACCCATTTAGATGTTCCTTTGGCTACAAGCCTGCTTCGGAAAGTACACAGCTTTTAAAACCATTGCACAGTTCTACCTGGCACATCATGTTCCAAAATAGACTCACCAGTAACTAACAGCAACAACAAGCAAGACATGGAAAGTTACTGATAGTCCCTTAAAAATGACCCAAATGATGAATAACAATAATTTTTAATGTCCATGGTTTCTTCCTTCTAGTCAGTGGGCCCTTTATGATCTTTGTTGCATCATTTGGTATTCCCATAGAGAAAGTGATTGCTATGGATTTAATTGTGCTTCCACAAGCATGGAAATCCTCATGTATGGTTCTAATCCCATTTGGAAATGGGAACTCCTTGTCATGTAAATGAAGCAGTATTAATATATAGTCTGTTTTAAATCAATCTCTGTTGAGATATAAAAAGGCAGATTATGCAAGAAAGTAAGAACAAATGGAGGGGAAGATACAAACTATATAATGATAGCCAAGGAACTTAGGAACAGACATGGAAAAGAGACAAGGACTTTCCCCCAGAGAACTGGTGCCCTGGATTTGGACTTCTGGCCTCCTAACCAGTGAAAGATAAATTTCTGTTAGTTAAAGCTACCCAGTTGAAGTATTTATACTATAAAAGTACCAGGTAATGAAGGCCATGATCTTCCCATCCTTTCTATGTTACTGAGACATTCTTATCTCTTCCAAGCCAGCCTTATCCATTTCCTTGGCAAATGACACATTCCTCACTGTCATTTGCATAATCAATTTTAAATGCATCAATTGCATCAACTATCAACCAATACTGTGCAAACTTCTTATTGTCCCTTCCAGTTCATTATGTGTCCTATCTGCCTTTTCCCAACACTGCATATATGTGCACCATCTCTCCATGGGATTCAGCTACATTAAGTAGTGCTATCAATAAACAAATAGAGGTAGAGTTTACATGAAGATATCTTTTTTTAATGTTATAAGAGGTGATGCTAAAATATGCAGGATACAATCCAGAAATAAGAACTACAGAATATGAAACTGTTACATCTAATGCCCTGGAATAGCAGGACCAATTCACGAACTCCAAATTGGAGTGAAAAAGAGGTTCTAAAAATGACACCTGTGAGATCAGGAAGCAAAGCACACTGTCTTGATGGAGTCCTACTAGTGTTCTTCAGAATACAAAGAGATGGTGTACTTATACTCTGGAGAGTCCCATACAGATGTTGTACATTGACTCAGACTTGGGCATAATCATGGGAACCAGTTGTTGAGCATGGGAAAAAGTATAACAATAAGATTAGCGCAGCTTTAGGATGTGTACGTTGACTACTTAGATAACAGGAATCATCTTCCGGGCTCCAGCAATCAGGTAAGGCAAATAGGAGAGGATTCTCTATGTTATCTGCATGGTCCTTCCAGGAGGCATCTATCTGTATTTAATATATGTGCCTCCTAACAATATAAAACCTTCAAAAAATCCCTAAAGAGCCTGAAAGGGTGGTCAAGGAAAATATGGAATAAGTTAGGCAATCAACAGTGAGTCAAAAAGTTTGATTTTAAGGAGGTTTAAAATGTTCTTACCCAATATGTAAAAGGAAGAGCTTCTAGATTTTCTTACTGTAACATTATTAAGGCAAGATATATTTCTTTTTTTTCTGTTTTTTTTTGTGGACATCACTGCCTCTGGTGGTCGTGGACACTACCAGCCACCCCTGGATTTGACCCACCAAGCCCATTGGCTGCAGTTCTGCACTGAACCACTTACGCCACCAGGGTTCAGCCCAAGGCAAGATATATTTCATAGTAATATCCACATCACTAGTTTCTAAGGCAGTATCTGTCTCTGAAAATTCTCTTTTGAATAAAAATTAAGGAGTTGCCATTTTCCACTAGGAAAGTATCTAGAAAAGTCAAAGGCATAGCTACCAGAAAGATGAACGACTGACTTTGTTTCTCACAAGGGCTAAAATGTGCTTATTTGAAGACTCTTGGCTTTGCAAAGCTTATCTTCATGGATAAACTTTATATATTCTAAAGATATACCATATATATATATATATATAGAGAGAGAGAGAGAGAGAGACAGAGAGACAGACAGAGAGAGAGAGAGAGAGAGAGAGAGAGAGAGAGAGAGAGACGGAAAGACAGAGAGATTCATATGTTCCCAGTTCAGGGTAGGTTTGCTTTGTACATTTCTTTATACCTTCAAATACAATATGGTCTTTTCTGCTCAACTAATAATCCCTGAGACTAATTTAGTCATCTAAGAATCTCTCTACTTGGGTTCAACACTTTATAGATGTAAATGCATGCATGACTATACTGACTAAAGAGTGCAAGAAAGGAAAATTTGGGGTTACATTTATTAGGTCACATTCAACGTTTTCTGTCCAATGACAGCCACCATGGGCATGCTGACTGTGTTGAATTGGTAATAACAAGGTTGGCAGTTCAAAGCCACCATTTGCTCAAAGATGAGGCTCTGTGTTCTCATTGATATTTAATCTTAGAAACTCTAAGTAGCAGTTATACTCTATCATGCTTGATACTTGCACCGTCATTACAATTGTTGTCATGATAGAGACCTTTGTTGCAGTCATTAAATCAAAATAAGACCTTCTTAAGAGTCTTATTTCTCACTGACCCTCTAGTGTACCAAGCACTAAGTCATTATCAATCAACAGTATAACTTTGGTAATTATATTAAATGCTTACTTTAACATTTTATAAAGTGACAAAATCCAGTATCTCAATCATATACCAATATGTTAAATGTTAAACACTTTTCTCTGAACTTTAAAATGGTGGTATTTTAGTATGAGTTCTACTCTGAATTCCCTTTCATAGATCAGGCTACTTTAGAAATTCCAGTCATATGCTTATTCTGAGTAATAAGAATGTGGATGAGAAGGGTGTTTTTATAGCTACCAAGGATTTTTTTCTTATTTTAGAAGATCATATTATTATTACAAGTAATAATGGAAAGAAAGCAATATACAATTAAAAAACCACAGAAATAATCACTACCATTAATTATGTATTTATTTCCAATATTTTTCAGTAGATAATTTAAAAATCATTTGTAGAAATAATAATTGTTTTTTGGGGGGAGCATCACTGCCCTCTGGTGATGGGACTAGGAGACTCAGTCTTGCTGCTGGATTTGAACCTCCAATCCTGTGGGTCACAGTCCCGCGCACAACCACTACGCCACCAGGGCTCAGCCCTAGAAATAATAATTGATCCATCTAGAATAACTGCTTTGAAATAATGGCTTTGAGTTTTTACATAACATAAATAAAAATATAAATGTTTTACTTAATTGAAAGTGCATACTAAATAAAATTGACTAAAGTTTGTTTTCCATAAAGTTAGAGAGCAGATATCATACAGTAGAGTATGACCAAATCTTCTTTAAAAATTACTCTTCCATAGTACCAGACTGAAATTATATTTGAAGGTAAAATTTAATTAAATAGAATTTTAAAGGAATAATCATAGACCACTACATAATAAACATTTTAATATAATTGCATTTCCAGGTAAAGCATTAAAATTGCTAAACATGTAAGTGACAGACTAACTAGAGTTTACAAACTATCTGTTTTTGAGTGTTTATTTCTAAGCAATACAAGCCAGCTAGCCAATTTTCAATGCTTATACCAAGGTCAAATGCACTTTAGAAGTGCATTTCTTCATGGTGTTTGCGAGGCAAGCAAATCCGTGTTATTGTACAGTCGAATAAGCAATTTGGTGGCCAGCACATTTTGAATATATATGTAACACATATAATTTCAGAGAGCTTTGTAAATGGAGCAGTGCCTTTTAAATGGTAAATAATACTTGAGACGTCCTTTTTTAAGGCTGGCAGTTCAAGGCTCAAATCCATCGCCCGCTCTGTGGGAGCAAGAGGATGCAATCTGCTCCCATAAATTTTGAAAGAGTCTCACTGCCATCCAGTCAATTTTAACGCATAAATAGGTTAGACTAAAACTGTTTTCTCCCAGAGTTGCTGGTGAGTTCGAACTACCGACCTTGCAGCTAGCAATTTACAGCCTCTGAAATCCTGGATATGGTTTCTATGAGTTGGGATTGACTCTTTGGCGGAGGAATTTTTTTCCCCTAAAAAAGATGAAAACCTATCTTGCAGATCTTTTTCCCCAGTGAGACAAAATACAGATGAAATGATCAATATAAATTTAATTCATTCAGGAATTTCTTCAATAGACTTAAAGGCCTGTATGAAAGCATTTAAATGGATACTAAGAGGGGAAAGAGTGGTTGAAAGAACTCGGCTGGTATTAATTTGTTAACAGTTGTTCACACCTCATGGTTACTGGATGGCTTCATGGAAGTTAAACTAGACCTCTTTCCCTTAAATCATTTTATGAGTGTAGATTTAAATCGCAAAGAATTTTTCTTTATGTTATCAAAATTGATTAAAGCAGAGTAACTATTCATTGTATTTTTAATATTTTCAAAAATTTTGCCTAGAGTCATTACAACATCAAGACAATAATACTCTAGTGTTTACCATAGTGCAATGCAATATTCAGTACAGCTATTATTATATCCCTGAAAAAACACCTTTTGACTCTATAAAAGGTAACTATGTCTTTTTTTTAATTTGTGCATATATTTTTGGACATTGTTGCTGTCATCGTTTTGTCTTCCTTTGTCGCTTCATCTTCCTATGTCTTGTTTTTCTGTGCATGTCATTATCTCTACAGGCCTATCTAGATAAGATAGGCTAGACAGCAGTCTGGAGGAGAAAACAATGGGACTGATGGTTCCAAGAGGACATTGGAGAGGGGGAGGTGGGGGAAAGGAGGTGATGTTGGTCAACCAAGGGACAAGGGAACAAGTGATCCAAAATCAGTGGCAAACAGGGTGTAAGAGACCTGGTAAGGATTGATTGAGGGTAAAGTAACCCAGAGAAATTAATGAAACCCAAATGTAAGCGGAGTGTGATAGTGGAATAAGCAAAAAGTAGAAGGAAATAGAGGAAGGAAATAGGAGGCAAAAGACATTTATAGAGGTCTAAATATAGGAATGTACATAGGTAAATATATTTATATATGATGATGAGGAAATAGATCTACGTGTATATACTTATAGGGTTAGTATTAAGGCAGAAGATGAACATTGGACCTCCACTCAAGTACTTCCTCAATGCAAGAACATTTTATTCTATTAAATTGGCATTCCACTGTGATCACTTTCCTAACATGATCACAGAAAACAAATGTGTATATAAGCAAAAGTGGTGAAGAAAGCTTATGGTGCCCAGTTATCAAAAGATATAGTTTCTGAAGTCTTAAAGGCATGAAGGTAAACAAGTGGCCCTCTATTCAGAAGCAACAAAGGCCACATGGAAGAACACACCAGTCTGTGTGACCGCAAGTCATCGAAGGAATCATGTTTCAGGCATCAAAGAACTAAAAATTATATCATTGTTAATGAGGGGAAGTACAGATTGGGGACCCGAAGTCCATGTGTAGGCAATGGCATATCCCCTTACAGAAGGGTTGTGGGGAGGAGACAAGCCAGTCAGTGTGCAGTGTAGCAATGATGAAACATACAACTTTCCTTTAGTTCCTCAATTCTCCCCCCACACACACACACACAATCATGATCCCCATTCTACCTTACAAATCCAGCTAGACCAAGGATGTACATTGGTATATATAGAAAACAGATACATAGGGAAGGCAGAACAAATGATGCTTTCAGGACCAGTGATGAGAGTGGGTGATACCAGGAGGGTCGAGGGAAGATGGAGTAGAAAGGAGAAATCGTTTTAACGTTCTACATATAACTTCCTCCTTGAGGTGTGGACAATAGGGAAGTGAGTGAAGGGAGACATCAACCAATGTAAGCTATGACAAGATAATAATAATTTATAAATTATTAAGGGTTCATCAGGGAAGGAGTAGTGGGGAAGGAAAGGTGGAAATGAGGAGTTAATACCAAGGGTTATTTAAAGTGACCAGATTTTAAGTGGGACACCATTGACTGGGGTGTTCTTGATTAAAAATTTGGTGTATATAGAGCAACAAAAATGTTCATAGAACATAAAAATAGTATTGTAATGTATTTATTTCATTTTAAAATGCCACAGGACGTGGACAAATTGTTAACAAGTGGGACATCTGGTCACTTTAGTAGAAAGCAAATGTTTTGGGAATGATGAGGGCAACAAATGTAGAAATATGCTTGACATACAGTAGATGTATGTATGGATTGGGATGGTAGTTGTGTGGTCCCCCAGTAAAATGATTAAAACAAAAAGAAGTAAATAAGTCATTGAAGCAGCAGCCAGATCATAACGATTCCTGAAATGGAAAGGATAATGTTCTTTTGTCCACAGTACCCCTTCTGAACTGTGCTGACAGAAGTGTCTCTCTGGTCTCCTTAGCTTCTTAGCTACATGGTCCCTTTCCTCTGCCTCCAGCCTCAAAGTCTTCTCTGCTAGATGCCATGATCTTGGTGCTGTAGCGTCTGCTCCTTCTGCTGCTTCCAAAACTTTAGGCAAGTATCTCCCACTCCATCCATTGCCAGTTGCTCCTTCTTCATGGTCATGGGGTTCTCCTCTCTTGCTGCCTCTGTGATAGCTCACTTATATTCCCAGTGTAATGGCAAAATCCAGCAATCCTCTCTATTAATATTTTACACACCTTATAGGCGTGGTCTAACCCAATCATTTGGTGGAAGTTAGAAAAGCATGGATAGAAGAGACATAGTAAGCAATTTTATTTCACCAAAAGAGTGAATAACTGGGCACATATGTGCTCTTCAGTAAATTCCAGGATGGTCACAAGACAGTGGCAGGAGACATTTTTTTCTGGGAACTCACTACTAAAATTGCTTTCTCAAGTATGTCTGTTCCTGGGAATCCATTGTTCAGAAGATTTATTGACAATGCTGTGCATCAAGACTCATTGTACATCTGTTTGATCACAGAGGAAAGATTTCCTGAGAATAGGCTGTGATATCCCATCTGCCAGACCACAGAGGGGGAAAAAAGGTTTAGGATATATGGCTAGGTCAGCACAAAGTTTAGAGAAACTGCTGTTATAAAATGCAATTTTAAAATTCAACATGGATTCTAAATCCCTATGAAGACTTTAAGTTAAGGCTTCACTCCATCAGGCTTGCTCTATTTGCTCCCATCCGGTGCCTCTGATTTTAGACTCTCACACACGCCGTTGAATCAGTCTCATTATCTATCTTTAGTTCCTTCTGGCATATATTTATTTTCTTCTTACGTAAGGATATAAACTCTTTGAGGTCATGGTCCATCTCTAATTGATTCCACTATTTCTATTCATTGGCCCGATGCCTTGCACATAGAACATGCAAAATAACTGGTTAGCAAATGAACGAATGAATTAAGGAATAACTGAAAGTCTGGATGTGTGAATTTGAAACTCTTGTTATCACCATCAAAGCATTTCAAATGAAGGTAATCAAATCATTCTCTAAATATGAATTTATAAATGGACATATGCTGTAGACAAACTCCTTGACATACAAATTATCTCTCCAGTGATAGCTGAATTGTTTGCATATGTTACACAAACCACTCTGTCTTTTTTATATGCCTTGGTGGCACAGTTTTTCCATCACGTCCTACAAAAATGAATTTTTATGTTTATAGACAATTAACTCTGCTCTTCATATTGCATTATGCAAGTAGAGTAGTCTTAGACACTTGAATTATATGCAACAAAACAATTTATTTTAAACCAGTTAAGTTGGGGAAATTTTCCCCACCATGCACATTTGTTTACCAAAGAAATTATTCATTCCTATTATTGAAACTTGGAGACTGGAAACCCTACCCTTGGACTATTGAATTACGACACTCAACAATATACTTAAAGTCTAATACTTTTCCCAGTATTTTGTCAACTCTCACTTGCAAGTGTTGAATTCACTTATTTTCAAAAAATACAAGTCCAAAATCACAAATCATTTTACTAATATTATAAACACAAACTTTGCTTAATTTTCCTCATCAACAGAATCAATGATTCTATATTAAATAATATTGTATGAGTAATGGCAATAAAGTTGACACTGGACAGGGCTCAACTTCAAAAAAAGACTCATAGACCCAGCAATGATAAGGTCTACAAATCTAAATTGCCATTGTAGAAAAAGGCTACTTACTGTAAGGCAACTGCATTGAAATCAGGACAATGGTCAAGGTCAGAGGCTACATCAAAGCAAAGACTTGAAGAGGACAGGCCTTTGCTCCTATTGGCTCCGTTTTAAAACATTGTCTGTCAAACGTGTGCAAACGTACACCTATGCATTTGTGTGTGGAGGGTGTGTGTGTGTGTGTAATATATATTCATGGGTGTAGAACCATTCACCTTCCCACTCCCATTCAACTTGAGTGTCTATGTATAGAGCAGAAATTTTGGTTGTAACTGTTATTGCAGGACTGGGTGTGTAATAGTCTTTTTCTTTAGTATCTTTAACCCTTTATGCAGTGTTTCCCTTTGCCTTGATTATGTTGTGCTAACTTCCACCATGTTTTATTTTGCCTTTTCCTTCACTAGAAGGAACTTTTAACAACTATCTAGTTAATGTTTCTCTCTCCCTCCTTGGTAAACAATCAACCTTTTATTCTGTGTGGGAACTTTTTCTTGCTTTTTTACAATAATGCTTTCGTGCCATATTTATCCTTTTAAAATTGACTTATTTGACTCAACATAATGTCTTTCAGGTTCATTTGGATTATGAGGTGTTTCACAGTCATTGTTATTCTTGAATGTTGCCTGGTGTTCTATTGTGTGTATGTGCCATAGTTTATCTATTCATCTGTTGATGGGCACTCAGGTTAGTTCTATCTTTTTTCCTATTGTGAATAATGTTATGATGAAATGAATGTGTATGTAACTCTTCCGTCGTCTCTTTTTTTCTCGTGGATATATACTTAGAAGTGGAATTACTGAATCCTGTAGTGTTTCTATTTCCAAAAAATTTAAGGACAGTTCATATCATTTTCCACCATGATTACACCATCTTACAGTTCCACCAGCAGGGGATGAGGGCTCTGATTCCCTCTACACCCTTACCAGCAGATGTTAACTTTTGCTATCTTGATCTTGGCTGTTAATGCTGTGAGAAGATGATATTACATTGTTGCTTTGAGTTGCATCTCTCAAATGGCTAATAACCATGAGCATTTCTATATAAAATATCAACAAGAATTCTCAAGCAAAGGTCTAATAAGTACTATATTTCTGTATTCCTTTGTATATATAGTTTTATCTGTACCTCAGAAGACAATTAACCTGCAATGATCTATCGAGAACTTTAAATGAATTTGCAATGTTTGAGCATAGACTGGATTTTTATGGATTTTTATCACTAACACTGTGTGGGTATGTGCTTCTATTAATTTCATGATTGAGATGTAGGGGTGGAGGCTAGCTTGTTAATCTGGAGGTAGCCATGGAGTAGCCAATGAGGCCTCCGTGGGGGCATGGGTTTCTCCTGAGACTGCTGGGAAATCTCGCGATATTTCCCTCGTGGAGATGAGACGCTATCTCCCCAGTTGTTGGGTGTTAGTCTCAGAGACAACGAACTACAGACAAGACAAGATGGTAGCATCTGAGGAGCTGAAGGAGCCAGAGGAGAAGCCACATGGTTTTACCCTGATGGAATCCAACCTCTGAAGCTGAAGAAGCCACATGGAGACCCCTGCCAGTGCTGAGTTGCTTCTACCACCACTGGATGTTATTGATGGACCCTGAGCCCTGGAAGTGAGGAGCCATGGGGAGATCCCTGCCAGCGCCAGGATTCTGTACCCACTGGCCTGTGACTTTGTAAGTCAGAAGGAGACTTTATAGACTGGTATAAGACATATGGGATAATATCGGATTTATGACTTTGAACTGGACTGGGTTGGGATGTTTTCTTAATGTCCCATTCCTCTTGTATATAAATCTTACCCTTATATTCATATGCGTGTCTATGAATTTTGTTTCTCTAATCTAACTGGGCTGACACAAACACATTTCTAAGTGTGACACACAATCACATTCTTTTCGTTATTTATTTTATTTTTATACATGTACTATTGTTCCAAGGAGCCGTTAGATGGGGTTAACAGCTACATGATGACCAAATAGCAGAGAAGTGGGCATTTGAATGCACCAAGAATCTCCTCAGAAGATCAGCTTGGTGATGAACTATGGAAAAGTTACAGCCTTGAAAACCCAATGGCATAGTTTCATGAAGCGCATGTGGAGTTGCCATGAATCTGACTTGGCTCAACAGCAAAATTAAAATCAACCAATGTTCCAGCACATCAAGCTCATTAGAAAACATATATAAGTATTATAAATATAAGATGTTTGGAGGAACCTTATGACCTTTATTTCCACAAAGATTTGATTTTGGAAATAAAAAATAGCTGTTTTGTTTTTATCAAAACAAACTGCTGAGAAACACAAATGGAAAATTATGACTACATTATGGCACTGAACTCTTTAACAAAAATAATTAGTCACATGCACAAAGTACTTCAGTGTGACTGTTCCTATGATATCTCACTTAGGGACTCTGATGATTATGGACTTGAGTAGCCATGGGATTGTATGTGGCATAAGTTACAGGTCTTCAAAAAGAATCCAAGTTGCTGATATAAATATGTGCTCAAACCAAGTATCAACTGAATACTGAGTAAAAAATATATGAAGGAATATGATTGTGCCAATGCTATGTCTTAGCAAAGAAAATATTTTAACATCAACTGCTTCAAAGATGCAAACCTGGGCACTATTACAGTGTATTTGTGGTACAGAAATGTAAGGAGGATAATCTGTAATACTCAACAACAAAAATATGATTGACATCAAGTCAATACAGACTCATGGTAAAGGACTGGGTAAAATTGTCCCCATGGGTTTCTGAGACTATAATTCTTTGAGGGAGTAGGAATAAAATCTTTATTAAACAATAATAGCAAAATGTGAAGCTACTGATTTTTGGCATATCCTCCATCTAAGCCTATATATTTCTGAAAGCAATATTTCCATCTGTCTAATCCTTCCTTGGAAAATTCTGTTCTCTTTGATTTGCAACATATCAAAATGACAGCTTGGGCATCCTTGAGGGACCTGAATAACTACCCTTTAAAATACTTTGAATGTAAGTTTGGGGAACAAAAAGTACTGGGGGGACAAGATCAGGGCTGTGAAGTGTATGGGATAAGGTTTCGTGGTGAACTCCTCCAAAGTGAATAGTTCTTGCTATCCTCCAAGCAAGAGCACGTGAATTGTAATGATGGAAAACAAAATCTCAGTGCAACTTTCCTGGCTTTTTTCTTACTAATTCTATCTTCAATTTTCTCTCTCTTTCATTTTATTTTTTTAGATCATTTTATTGGGGACTAATACAACTCATCACAATACATGCATGCATCCATTGTTTCAAGCACATTTGTATATTTGTTGGCATCATTTCCAAAACATTTTCTTTCTGCTTGGGTCCTTGATATCAATCCTTCATTCTTTTCCTCCCTCACCAACCCTCAATAATTTATAAATTGCTTTTTCATGTCTTACACTGACTGATGTCTCCCTACACCCACTTTTCTGTCGTCTAATACCTAGGTAGGGGGTTATATGTAGATCCTTGTTATTGATGCTCCCTTTCTAACCCCGTCTTCTCCTTCCCCTCCTGGTCTTAACTGCTCTCATTATTAGTCCCGAGAGATTTATCTGTTGTGGATTCTCTGAATTTCCAGATCTTCTTTGTACCTGTGTACATGTTCTGGCCTAGGCAGATTTGTAAGGTAGAATTGGGATCATGATAGTTGGGGCTGGGGGTGCTGCTGGTGGTAGGAGCATTAAAGAACCAGAGGAAAGTTGTGTGCTTCATATGTTCTATACTGCACCATAATTGCCTTGTCTTTTCCTTGTGATCCTTTTGTAAGGGGATACCCCATTGTCTACAGATGGGCTTTGGGTCTACTTTCCATGGTCCTCCTCATTCATATTGATATGATTTTTGTTCTGGGTCTTTGATACCCGATTCCTGATCCCATCAACACCTCATGATCACACTAGCTTATGTTCTTTTTCCATGTGGACTTTGTTGCTTCTCAGCTAGAGGACTGCTTGTTTGTCTTCAAGCCAAATTTTCCTAAAAGTTCCTCATAATAATTGTTCAATATTTCTCCTCTGGAATCCCTCCAGAAAAGTCATGAAAACCCTCTGAGCTGATCTCTCTGCTTTAAATTTTACTGACCCAGCAGCTCCCCTCATAAGTTACTGTTTCTGAAGTCACCCTGTGTTAGACTGGGTTGACTAGAAGAAGTAATTGTGTATCAGAACAACATTCCAGCCCAGTTCCTAATACTGGTCCATAAGTCTGATACTAGTTGATAAATTCCTCTTCAGACCCATTTCGCCACACACAGTGTTACAGAATGCTGGAAGATCATAGGTTGGTGGGTGCAAAGTCTTATAGATTCAATGGCAGTGGTCCCATCTCCAGGACTCTGGCTACCATTAATGTAGCTGAAAGTGGCTAGTCAACAGGGAGGTGAAACAGATAGAGAGAGAGAGAGAGAGAGAGAGAGAGAGAGAGAGAGAGAGAGAGAGACGACGCCTTCCAGAGAGCCGATTATCAGAGTTGCCCTCCAGTCAAGCTGTGGCCTGAGTGACAGGCGAAACTCCACCCCTTCACCCTATTTATGAAGTTGACACGAGATTATATAACTACCACACAACCTAAGGAGACTATGTTTAAGTGTATGACTGAGAGAATTTGTTTTCATCCATCCATCCATTCCAGAGACATATTTAAACATGTTTGCGTTGGAATCAACCTATGCTTGTATGAACTGAAACCCTAGTAGCAACACTTTCTGACTTACCCACATATTGTAGTTCAGTCTCACAGTTCCAAACCACCCACATAAAATGAATATTGTATTAAAGCAAATCACATGAACCCTTGTATTTCACAGTGCATATAAAAGTCAATTACGTCTGCACAAACGTATTCTTTCTCTCCCCCAAAGCTTGGATGGAAATGCACTTTAGTTACAATCTTGCGCAGACAAACACTAATGGCAAACAGCAAAACCTGCAAAACAAAGCCAATAGAAACAAATAAACAAACCCAAATCATACCAACTTATGCCAGGTAACTAAGCACATGCAGTCTTTAGTCTATATTGGAACATTTAAGACCTTTTATGAATCGGTATAGTGATTATTACCATCTCAGAAACCTCTAGGTGTTTCTAGGATTCAGCTTTGGGTCAATAGCAATGAATTTCATTGGGGGATGGGAAGGAGAGTAAAGGTAGGAAGGTGAATCAGTAGACTAGAAGGTTGACAGGTATTGAGTTGTGTAAAAAAGATAAAGATCTGTAATAGAGAGAAGATAAATCAGGGGATGGGGCATGTAATAGAATACGAAAGGTTGTTGAGTGGCTTGAACTGTTGAATGCAGATTTGATGGCCTGACATGTAAGCCCATGTAATTAAAAATTTATTAAAAATAATACTACGTCCTCACAATTGAGTCAAGATGGAAGCTGTCAAGTATTTCAGTGGATGGATCCACAATTCAAGTTCATTAAAGCAGCTATCAAATAACATTACATTGAACAACTCTGTGACAAAAGCCCCCACTTAAAGTATTAAAGAGCAAAGATGTCACTTTGAGAATTCGTGTGTGCCTGACCACTTGGTATTTTTAGTTTCCTCATATGCATTTGAAAGCTGGAAAATGAATAAGGAAGACCAGAGAATTAATGTGATTTAGTGTTGGTGCAGAAGATTGAAAGTACCATAGTTCTTCAGAAGAATAAACAAATCTGTCTTGGATATAAGGACATCCTGAATGCTCTTTAAAAGTGAGGATCACAAGATTTTGTGTCCCATATTTTGGATATCCCATGTGCTTCATACCCATTTCCTAGACAAAGACCCCATGCTAGGTAAAGTAGATGGTAAGTCACTGTGCCAAGGCAGCTATGAGGGTCCTTCCCTTTTGGCTCATCCATTTATATGCCAAGCATGATGTCTTTTTCCAGAGACTGGTCTTTCCAGAAAAGATATTCATGTAAGGTGAGAGGAAGTCTCCCTTTCTTGGCTTCTAAGGAGCATTCTGATTGTACTTTTCTGGGACAGATTTATTTGTTCTGGCAGTCGATGGTACTTTAATTTTTTTTCCCAACAGCATAATTCAAATGGATTACTTCTTCTAGAGTCTTTGTTATCTATTGTCCAGCTGTCACAATCACATGGAGTGATGAAAATGCTATGGTTTGGATCTTGTAAACCTTGTTCCTCAAAAAGAACATACTTGATTTTAAACACTTTAAATAAATCTTTCGCAGCAGATTTAGCCCCAGCTATATATAATTTGATTTTTTGGCTGTTATTTCTGTGGTTTTGACAGCTTCTATCTATTCTTCAATTATCAAGATGATTCAAGTTGTGAGAATCTTTGTTTTCTTTTCAATGATATGCAATCTATACTGAAGACTAAAATATTTTATCTTCATCCATTATAGTGTTAATCGTTTTCATTATCAGTGCACCAGATTGTTAATGAGCCATCCTAATGTCTCATTCTTGTTCCTATGGTCCATTTTCTTAGATTATTTATTCACTATACAGTTTGAATAGGAATGGGAAAAGGACACTCTTCTGATGTACACCTTTCCTGATGTAAAATCACACACTATCCCCTTTTTCTGTGCAAATGACTGCCTCTTGGTCTACAAACAGGTCCTACATGAAGTTACCAGTGTCTGTACTGTTTCCCATAGTTTGTTATGTGCTACATAGTCGAATGCCTCTGCATCGTCAATAAACACAAGAAAACATCTTTCTAGTATTCTCAACTTTGAGCCAAGACACATCTGACATCAGCAATGATATCCTTCTTGCAAAGTGCTCTTCTGAATTGCTCTTGAATTTCTGCCAACTCCTAGTTGAGGTACTGCTGCAACTGTTTTGAATGATTGTCAGCAAAAAGTTTACTTGCATTTGTAATATTGGATAATCTCTGTGTTCTGTTGGCAACTTTCTTTTGAGTGAGCACACATTTTTAATCTCTTCCGATTGATTGGCCAAATTTCTTGGTATGGATGAGTGACTGCTTCCAGAGTTGCATCAGGATGTTGAAACATTTCGACTGGAATTCCATCAATTCCCAGAGACTTGCTTATCAGCAATGCCTCCAAGGCTGCTTAAAATTCTTTCTTCAGTACCATTGGTTCTTGATCATATGCTGATTCCTGAAATGGTTGGATGTCAACCAATTCTTTTTGGTATAGTGAATCTGTGTATTCCTCCCACTTTCATCATTCAATGTTTTGTCCATAGAACACATTACCCATAGAGTTCATATTGCAACTCATGCCTTGAATTTTTCCTTCAGTCATTTCAACTTGAGAAATAATGCCATATTTTGTCTTCTTGAGCTGCCTTTTGAAATTTTCTTCACCATTTCTTTCATTTACTTTAGCCACTCTGTTTAAGAGCAGGCTTCAGAGTATCTTCTAAGATCTACTTTGATTTTTTTTTCTATCTGATTTTTTCTTTCCTATATATTTAATGTCCTTTTGATTTGTTTATGTATAATGATCTTGATGTCAACACACAAGTTGTCTGGTCTTTGGTCATTAGTGCCCAATTGATCAAGCCTTTTTTTAAAGATGTTCTCAAAATCCAGGTGAGATATACACAAGGCTGCATTTTGGCTTTTATGGACCTATTTTCATTTTCTTCAGCTTCAACCTGAATTTATATATCAGCAATCAATGATTTGTTCCCAGTTGACTCCTGGCCTTATTTTGACTCTTGATATTAATCTTTTCCATAATCTCTTCCCAATGTTATGTCTATGTATTACTGAGGTTCACCTATATAGTCAATGCTAATGTTTCTTTTTAAAAACATATTTCCCATGAGAAAATAGTTGGTCTTTCATATCATTCCATTTTATTCTCATTTTTATTACCAAGTCATATTTTCCTTCTACTCATCCTTCCACTTTATTTCCACCGTTCACACTCCAATCTCCAGTAATTACCAGTACATCTTGATTGCATGTTTGATTCATTTCAGACTGCAGAAGTTGATAGAGTTATTCAAGTCCTTAATGGCTTTAGTGGTTGGTGTGTAAATTTAAATAATAGTTGTTTTTACTGGTCTCATTTGTAGGCATCCAGAAATTATCCTATGACACCCAACATTGTACCTCAATTGATATCTTCAAATGTTCTTTTTAATGATGAATGTGAAGCCATTCCTCTTGAAATTTTCACCCCCTCCCCTATAGTAAACCATAGGTTTGTCTGATTCTAGATGATCAATACCATTTCATTGCAGCTCACTAGTAACTAGACTGCAGTGATATTTATGCATTTAATTCCACTTTTGGCAGTTTCAAAGTTCCTGGATTGATTCATCATATTCCCATGTTTTTTGTAAAGCCTTTAAAAATCATACAACTCTTATTAAAATTCATATATAAGTTCATTGTGTGTCAAGCACTTCTGGAAATCTACTGTCCTCATCATTCTCAAAACATTTGCTTTCTATCTAAGCCCTTAACATTGGCTCCTCATTTTTTCCCTCCCTCTCCACTCCCCACAATAAACCCTTGATAATTTATAAATTATTACTTTGTCATATCTCACATTGTCTCCCGTTCACCCACTTCTCTATTGTCCATACCCCATGGAAGAGGTTATGTGTAGATCCTTATAGTCAGTTCTCCATGTTGTTATTATTAATGGATATTTGCAGGTGTCTTTTCTCATTTTGAACCCATTGGCTAATGGGTCATTAATTCATACAGGTTATTAAGAAGGTAGCTTTTCCACAGCCGAGTGCCTTCATTTTGAGAGGCTCCTCTTCCACAACTTTATTTGTAAAGTTCCCTAATATTCTAATGTGTCCAGTGGCCAAATTTTCACAAGCAAAAGTCTCTTTTATTTATTTTTTTATGCTGGTCTATTTTTAGCCTGGAAGCTCTGCTCACCCTAGGTGACTCTGTTGGTATTTGAGATACCAGAGGCATAGCTTCTAGCATCACAGCAACCACTGCAAACTGCCAAATTAGCCACATTTTTCTTGGTCTTTTATTTTCCTATTATGAATTAAATAGCCCTCTTAGTCTCCAAGTAACTGTTAAAATGCTTATTTCAATTTGTATTATAATAAGTCTTAGGAAATTTAAGGTTGCTGTTTTTTTATAAGAGGAATATTTGTATTGATTTATTTGCAGAAATGCCTCACAACTGGTGGTCTCAAAGGTCCAGTGCGACTCAGCAATTGTTCATTGATGCAAAATAGCAGCTTTTTCAAGAAATGACCATTTATTCACAGTGGTGCAGGATACAGGGAGGCTACAGTGATAGATACAGAAATAGAGTAGGTGTTTTAAAATTTTCACAGAGGATGAATTTGATAGAATGCATATTCATGAAACTCTAATATTCTTACATTCCATTCTATTCTGCTCTTCGTTGTCCCATCGAAAATAGTGCCATTTATGCCCAGTGAGCACAATGATTACTTGTGCTTTTAGCTCTTCTGTTTCATATGAACGGTCCCTTTCTTCTCTTCCTTTTTTTAAAAAATGGAGCTTAACAAAAAAATTACCATTATTAATTTACTGTGTCTTGGGAACAGTTACTGTGAATTCAAACATACATTTCCTTCTTTAAAATAAAAATGAGAAATATACAAAATGACTGTATTTCATTATGCAAATTTACATTTCTTCCTTGCTAAAGAGATTTGGTTATTGCTTTTACTTCAAACAGAACACAAATGAAGCATAAGATCTCCTGTCGCTTTTTTCACAGTGGAAAACAACATTGAGTATTAACACAGTCATTAATATTATATACAAGCCTTTATTCAGTTGGTTATTGATTTGTGTGGTGCCACAAAAGAAAGAAACAACTATGATTTGAAAGAACCTGCTGGAGAACTGTGATAAAAATCACTGTAAACAACTGGCTTGAGTTAAATATACCAAAGATTTCTTTACTCAATAGTACAATCAACAGGTATTAGTTACATGTTTAGGAATTTAAGCTGCTTTTTATGTTTCTCCATAGGTGACCATTAAAAGAAGTGATTTGGGTTTTCTTCAGCATATACAACAATTTCATTATTCAAAGTACATTATTCAAAGTACTGCTTTGAAGTCCACTGTAAACTTCAATTTTATACTTAAAAATGTAAAAGCAATTACTCCCTGATTGTGATCTAATATCATAGGTGGGAAATTCCCAGAAAGAATCCAGTGACATTAATATTTATGTAAATTTGAAATAGTATTTTTACTTAAAACATGGCTGTCTTTTTGAAGAAATGACACTATGCCTAGAAAAGATGACTTGTTTAAAAAAAAGTTATAGCCAGAATTAGACTGGTATCAGTTGATCTTAGTAAAGAGTGAAGTCAGGCTTTAATTAATCACGTGAAATGAACCAAAGGTTAACCATCTCTTTACCTCCATCCTCTTCTCTTGTAGTTCCCTTTCTACCTAATATCTTTGAGGCATTTGTTTTCCCTGGAATCAAACTGGTTTCCCTGCATGAATATAGGAAAAAAACTGCTTAAAAGAAACCTTGTGTTCAAAATAAATAGAGTTGTGCATCAGAATTTATATTTTAATTGAGGTGAACAATTTTTAAAAGGCTTGTTTTAAATTAAAGAAATGCATTTTAAGTTTTCTAAGATTATTTTAGTTATATTTATGTGCAATTTGCTCTTTCAGTGTAAATACAATGGCATTGTGTTTCCAACAGAAAAGAAAACTTGGAAAAATTATTTTCATGTTTATCACATTAAATCAGCAAATGAAATGCCTTTAGATTTCCAGCTTCTCTGTTTTTCCCATCTAAAATATGGCATGGTAGAGTTGTCTTGGTAATACAAGAACAATTTTGATACAGTAGACACCCTGGTGGTGCAATGGATTACAACTTGGGCAGCCGACTACAAAGTTAGTAGTTCAAAACCACCAGTAGCTCTTTGGTAAGAAGAGGAGGCTTTCTGGTCCCAGAAAGATTTAAAGTCTCAGAAACCCATAGAAAAATTTCTAATCTGTCCTGTTGGGGCACTAAGTTGGAATCTAATTTTTTTTTTACTAAAAGAATAAAGATTTTTATTAAGCATTGTAAGTTGCATTCAATAGCCTTCGAATACACCACACCACAATCCATCTACAATCAGTCAAACCCAACAGCAGTTCATTGTTGCACAATCCATGAGTTAGGGCAAAACTCCCTTCAACTTACAGTAAATTCCTATCTAGCTCTTGCGGGTAGGAATTGGGGAATTACACCTCATTTCTGATCACTAATGTGTGATGAAGAGCATCAGGATAATTATATGAAAACAAATAAGAAGTGATTCTGATTTCAAAGTGCATTGTTTGGAAACATTAACAAAAACATCAAAATGATATAAGTATACTTGCTTCTACTAAATTCTCAATTGGAAAGTTCTCAAGAACAAGCAATTTGTTTCTTGCTACAGAAGAGGGGGAGGGGTGTTTAAAGACCAAAGTGTTTTTTTTTCTTCACAGAATTTCATATTTTGCTAATATGAAGGCATAAAACAACAACAAAGAACAATAATGCATACAGCAGTGAATACACCAGGGTAATGTTGATATTCAAAACAGCTAGATAATTTTTGGGGTTTTTTAGAATAAATTCAACAGAGGTCAATAATCACAAAATATTGATGGCAGCGATTTTGCTTTGGGTTTGGATACTGTGGACCAGTGGTTCTCAAATGGAGGAGGTTTTATGTCAGAAGATATTTGACTATGTCGGAAAATATCTTTGGTTGTCACACAGGGAGTTGGGTGTGGTAGTCGTGTATTTAATGGGTAAAGTCCTGGAGTGCTGCGGAACTTCTGACAGTCCAATAGATATTCCACATCACAAAGTATTTCCCAGATCATAATGTTGATATTGCTGCTTTATCTCATGTAATCCTTCTATCTTCTAAAAGTGATTGTGGCAATGGTTGTATAGCTCTTCTTAGTGGGGTTGAACTTTTGAATTATATGATATATGGATTATGTCCAAATAAAACTGTTGCTGTTTCAAGAAAGAAATTCTGCCATTGAGTAATGTGGTCCACTAAAGTGAGTCACAGATGTAAATAAAATATTTCTAGTGGCTGTGTTAAAAATAAGTAAAAGGAAACGTATTTTAATCCATTTTATTTAACCAACTATAGTTAAAGTGTCATCATTTTGACATACATTTTATATAAAAGATATTTCATACTTTTAACAATTCAGTTTGTAGTATATACTTTACGACACACTTCGATTCAGACTGCTTGCTTTTCAAGTTTCCAATAGCTACCTGTGGTTCTCATAGCATGCAAGGAAGCTTTCCTATATTTCTACCTTCACCACTATTCCTTCAGATCTGACATATATAATAAAAGTAATAATAACAGTAATGGTCTAAGCTGAGTCATGACGCCGTGTGACTAGCGATTTCTTTGGGGCATCAAATGATTTCATTGGAGGGTCTTATTAAGATGAGTAGTTTCATATTAATGTTCAATTTAATCTTTAACATTATCATCACTTTCATGACATTTGGTCACAAAGTCATAAGGATGACCCAGACAATGTAGCATCTCCATTTCAATTCAGCAATTTTGCCACGTTAGTGACATAGTCTGCTGTGAATTTGAGACTATTAAGAGCGAAAGGGTGGAGTTTGGCCCATCCATCAGATCTCTGCTTGATAACCTCATTTGGAAGTGCTAAGAAGATAAATAGCTTGCTGGAGGTGGGACAGTCACTCACTCCCTTCAAGGCATTCCTGTTGACAAGACACATGGGACTACGCTAGAGCTCTGGAGCTGGAGAAGTCACAGGTAGACCCCTGCCAGCGCTGAGAGGCTTCCACTGCCCCTGGATCCACAAGACTTTCCACCCATTGGCCTGTGAATTTCCTGCCCTTGGTGTTGTGGGCTTCTGAAAAGAAATTGACAGACTGGTACTGAACCTATGGGCTCATATCAGACTTCTGGGCTTGATCTGGACTAGACTGGAAAGTTTCTCAATATACAATTGCTCTTTTATAGAAAGCTCTTTTTTATACATAGGAGAGTTTATAAATTTGTTTCTCTAGTGAAACCCAGACTGATACAACATCAAGCCCATTGGGCTAACCCAGCATGGAGTCAGTTTGACAACATTAAACAATTAGAAGGTGAACAGAGAAGTGCTTTTCAAATACAACTTTTTCTTTGTATTTATGTACTTGTATTTATTTTACTAGAAGCAATTCCAGTAAATGAAGGCAGTCAAAGCTTTTAAGTAGGTTTCTCTCTTTTTCAGTAAAAAAAATACCGTGCCTGCTATGTTGTGCTTTGCTTTAGTCTAATGGGACACTGGGTGCTCAGGAAAAGACTGTGGTTGGTGACTTAGCTATTACACCCTTAGAGCAAAAGCATATCCATTTTTAATAAGGCTGTTCTATCCTAAAGGTTATGTTTTAAAGGCAATTATGTCCTCAAAGAAATGGGCTGGGTGGCAATGGATCAGAGTGATTCTGGGATTAACTCTGCTCTGGGAATAGGCAGGACATTAGGTTTATTGAGTGAGATGATGGCAACCAAAAGCCCCCAAACAGATACAGAACCCGGGAAACGTTTTCCTACTGAAACAAGCAAAATTAAGATACATACTTAAAGTAAATATAGAAAGGACCTGTGTTAGTCCAGGTAGACTAGAGGAACAAATTTCACAGACATGCATATGGATACAAGGAATAGGTTTATATTCAAGAGGAACAGGACACTGAGAAACCATCCTAGCCCAGTCCAGCTCAAAGTCACAAGTCCGATATTAACCCATATGCCTGAAATCAGTCCACAAAGTCTCCTTCTGGCTCACGAAGTCACAAGTCAGTGGGTGCAGAGTCCCGGCACCGACAGGGGTCTCCCCATGGCTCCTCGCTTCTAGGGCTCAGGGTCCATCAACAGCATCCCGTGGTGGCAGAAGCAACTCAGCACTGGCAGAGGCCTCCATATGCCTGCCCCAGCCTCAGAGGTCCGGCTCCATCAGGGCAAAGCCGTGTGGTCTCTCCGCCGGCTCCTCCAGCTTCCAGGACGCCGCCATCCTGTGTTGTCTGTAATTAATCGTCTCTGAGACTAACTCCCAACAACTGGGGAAGATAGCTTCTCATCTTCACAAGGGAAATATCGCAAGATTTCCCAGGAGTCTCAGGTGAAAGCCATGCCCACATAGAGGCCTCATCGGCTACTCAATGGCTATCTCCAGATTAACGGGCTAGACTACACCCCTACATTTCAATCATAAAATTAACATAAGCACATGACTGCCACAGAACCATTTCAGGGTTCTTTTAAGAAGTAAAAGATCTCAGAAAAAATCTCAAAATAAAATATATTTTACCCTAAGCACATTGTTTAAATGATTTTGTCTACTGTTCAAAACTCCCGGGATTGTAGCAGCAGCACAGTTGGCACCAACTTTTAGCAATCTTATGTAGGACCTACACGATCTCCATGATTGTTTTATATATTTGAACCCATTTTTGAAACCATAATGTCAGTCCATCTTTTCACCATTTCTCTGTCTCCTTTACTAAATATAATTTGTTTCCATTGATTGCTCTTTCCTGATGTCATGTCAAAGTAATTGAACCAAAAATCTCACCATCCTGTCTTCTAAGGAGCATTCCAGCTGCAATACTTGTACTTTTTAGAACTCTTTTTTTTGGCAGTTCAAGGTATATTCAATAATCTCTCCCAGCACTACTGCATGAATGTATCAATCCTCTGTCTTCTTTTTTTATTGTCTAAGTTTTTATGAATATGTGGTTCTTGACCCATGTACACAATTAAGTGTTCTGAAAAGCCCATTCTTCACAATGTTATTCATAATTTGTCATGGTACCCAGTCAGCCTCAGATAGTTGATTAAACATGGCTAAACATCTTTCTGATGCATATAGTACTTGAGATGAATTTGCAGAGCACATATTATGATTAACTAAGTAATATTTTACTTCCCATAGAATCCCAAATAGCCAGGATGTATGGGAAATTTCTGTCTGCTTTGAAAAAAGTAGCTATAATGCTAGCAACTTTGAGATATACATGATACAACAGCAGTCTTTCAATTTCTCTAAAACACACTAAGAAATTTCTCATCTCACAAAAGATGGGATTCTTAGATTTGAGAACAGATTGTCAAATGAAGCATAATGATAGGTGGTAGAATTTGTTTAAATATAGTTATCTACTCTTCACTAATTATTGCCGAAAGTATACCATCTGCTCTAAAGAATAATCATATGTGGTATATCATGTCAATATATTCATTGGAATTGAGCTTAATGTATTTTAAAAATTCCCTTTTACCTAGAATCATTAAATATAGTGAATTGGTCAGTTTGCTAGGGCAGTATTTGAAAATTTTCATTGAAATGAACTAGAGGAAGTCAACTTTCATAAATATTCTTTATCAGAGATTCATTAGGTATCTGCTAAGTATGTCATGTGTATCTATAGCCCATTTTAAGTATGCAATTGAGAAAAATGGAATAAATTAATGGAAACTTGCTTTATGTTCTATAAAGAATGGCGTGAATCTATCATATTTTTAATTTAATCAAAAGATGATTTGGCTTCAAAATAATACTCCACTAATTTTATACCTTTTTTTCAACATCTGTTCATCTCCTGCTCTGTCACATGTCAATATTATCTAATGATAGCATTTTATGTTATGGGATATATCTAGTTATGCAGTGTGTGAAATAAAACATGTTCTCATGAGACAATGAACTAAATATTTTGATCTCTTCTTTGAAAATTCACCTAACTAGATTCTCTTTTTAAAATTTTAAACCCTTAAAATCATTTTATAGATATATAATGAACATATTCAATTCTGTAGTATAATCATATTATGAAGGGCTGTGCAGTCATCACTGCAATCATCTTCTTTTTTGCAGTCACTGCTGTTGCCTCCCTATCACCCCAATTCTTCACTTCTGTGCTCCCAGGTAATTATTTTTTGGCATCACTGCCCTCTGGTGGTGGGAGTAGGAGGCCCAGCCCCACTGCTGGAATTGAACCTCCATCCCAGTGGGCCACAGTCCTGCGCACAACCACTACGTCACCGGGGCTCAGCCCCCAGGTAATTATTAATCCAGTCGCTATCATCATAGATTCACTCATCCTCGCTTCCCATATACGAAAAACTTACCAAAACAAACATAAAAAACATAACAATGACCAAATAATAGAAAAAGCTCCATAGAAAAGAACCTAGAAAACATTTAAAAACTAGAATAAATTCAAAATGAGTCGAGGGAGATTTCATGACAAGGTGTTGTATTTCAGAATATCCACAGGTGCTGCAATTTACTTTACAATGCTTTTTGTCTGATAATAAGGCTGTTCACATTCCTAGAGTTTCACCAAGAAAACCTGCTACACAGGACCTTTTTAAGTGTTTAAAAACAGGCAGGTGACTTTTATGGTACTCCTGACACAAGCCATGATATTTTCAATTGCCTCATATGCATGTGAAAGGTAGACACTGAAGAAAGAAGGTCAAAGAAGAACCAATGCATTTGAAATATGGTGCTGGCACACCAGCCTGTGTGATCACAAGGTGCCAAAGGACTCAGGTATCAGGCATCAAAGAACAAAAAGTCATATCACTGTATGCTCGCCTTCTTGATACGATCACTGAAGACAAATGTGTGCATAAGCAAATGTGATGAAGAAAGCTGATGGTGCTTGGCTATCCAAAGATAAAGCATCTGGAGCCTTAAAGGCCTGAAGATAAACAAGTGGCCATCAAGCTCAGAAACAACAAAGCCCACATGGAAGAAGCACACCATCATTAGGTGCCAAAGGCATCAAAGAGCAAAAAAATCATATCATTGTAAATGAAGGGAAAGTGCAGATTGGAGACTCAAAGCCCATCTGTAAGTCACTAGACATCCTCTTACAGAAAGGTCGTTAGGTGGAGAAGAGCCAGGTAGGTTACAGTGTAGCAACGATGAAACATACAACTTTCCTCTAGTTTCTAAATGCTCCCCCACCCTCGACCCCACTATCATGATCTCAATTTTACCTTACAAATCCAGCTAGACCAGAGGATGTACACTGGTACTGATAGAAACTTAAAACACAGGGAATCCAGGATAGTTGATCCCTTCAGGACCAGTGCTGAGAGTGGCAATACTGGAAAGGTGGAAGGAGGGTGGGATAGAAAGGGAGAACCAATTACAAGGATTTACATATAACTTTCTCCCTGGGGGATAGATAACAGAAAAGTGGGTGGAGAGAGACATCGGACAGTTTAAGATATGACAAATTAATAATAATTTATACATTATCAAGGGTTCATGAGGGAGGGGGAAACAGAGAGGGAGGGAAAAGTGAGGAGCTGATAGCAAGTGCTCCAGTAGAAAGTAAATGTTTTGAGAATGATGATGGAAATAAATGTACAGGTGTGCTAGACACAATGGATGGATGGATGGATTTTGATGAGTTATACCAGCCCCCAATAAAATGATTTAAAAATTATCAAGGGTTAATGAGGGAGTGTGGGAGGGGGAGATAAGCTGATATCAAAGGTTCAAGTAGAATGAAAGTGTTTTGAAAGTGATAATGGTAACAAATGTACAAATGGGATTAATACAATGGATGGGTGGGTGAATTGTGATATGAGCTGCAAGAGCCCCCAATAGAAAGTTTTTTAAAATAAAAAAAAATAAATGAATGTGGTGCTAGTAAAGAATATTGAGAGCATGGTGGACTGTCAAAAGAACTTTTTTTTTTTTCCTTGAAATAGGTGTAGCTGGAATACTCCCTAGAGATCAGGGTGGTAAGACTTCATCTCACGTACTTTGGACATGTTTCCCAGAGAGACTAGTCCCTAGAGAAGTACATCATGCTTGATAAGTAGAAGGGCAGCATAAAGGAGGAAGGCCCTAGACACGACGGACTGACACAGTGGCTGCAACAATGGACTCAAGCAGAGGAGCAATTCAGAGGATGGTGCAGGGCAGGGCAGCATTCCCTTCCATTGTGTGTAAGGCTGCTCTTGGTAGGAACTAACTTGATGCCACCTAGCAACAGTTCATGGGGATTCAATGGAAACTCAATCCTTGTAGAGAGCCTGCAAGTGAATTTTGGAGCTGAGCCCTGGTGGAGCAGTGGTTGTGTGCGGGACTGCGGCCCACAGGGTTGATAATTCAAATCCAGTAACAGCTCTCCAGGGGCAAGGCTGGGCTTCCTACTCCCACCAGGGCAATGATGCAGAAAAAAAAAAGAAAAAAAAAGAATTTTGGGGTTCAACTCTCATCCACAAACCAGGTGTTTAGAATTTAGGCTCCGGTACTGTTAACTCCTCAAATTTGGATTTCATTGTTTACAATTCTTGGATCACGTAGGCTGGTGTGTTTCTTCTGTGTGGACTTACCTGACTTCTCACTTGTCCATTGGGTGCAACTTTACAGAGCATGTCAATTTATAATTAAACAGTTTATTCATACACGTTTCATTTCGATGAATGCAATACCTGCAGTGTACCATCACTTCATTCCTTCTTGTAGTACCTCTTTCTAATCCTTCCTCATTCCTAACCCTTCTTATCCGAAATGGTGGATTATTCCAAGGTGTGCAACGTTCCCTAATGTTATTGTTGCCCTTATAGAGTTATGAGGAACAATATGAAGTAACAACAGCCAAGTCTGCACAACTTAGAATAACCAACCCTTTCAGAAAAAAAGGGCAACATTTACCAAAGGACAAAGTTCAGAAGAGTTAGAACCTTTTTTGCTACTTCTCTCTCAATTAGATATAATTGATTCTCATTCTGTAATAATTGTGTATTAAGTTTATCCTGAGTTGTATTGGCATGCATTTTCTATCTAATTCCTCTTTAGCTGTTCCCTTCCCTTTATAAAACAAGCCCCCTTATGAGCAATGAATGGATGTCTTTTATTCTTTTATATAATATTTCTTGAATATAGTATGTATTGCATATAGTACTCTTGAATGATATTGATTTTCATTACTTTAAAAACCATAGGTTTCTACTCATTTTGCAATTAATTCGCTGTTGTGCATTAAGGAATAAATGTAATACACAACTCATTTTTTCAAAGTGAAACCAGCCAGATGGATAATTTTTCTTTTAAGTGGTTGTCACATCTCTCACTTTAATGAGCTGATAATGTCACCAAATGGTTTTGGGCTATATCAGAACAGGTATGTGTAGGAAGTAACTAGAATTCCCTTATGAAGACCTGCAAATGCCAAATGATTTCCTAAGATAGCTATGAGAGAAAAAGAAGAGAACATCTGAATTAATTTTGAAAAGGGAAAACACACTCCTGGGGAGAGCTGCAATGGAATGATTCATGTCAGAAACACAGCTGCCCATCTTCAGTTTGAATATGTTTATATACTCACATACATGCACTCATATATATATACAAAACGTGTGCACATGTAATACATACCATATACATACATGAGTAAGCCTAGTTTATCAGCACGTTTTTATGTTATTTTTGTGATAAGATAAGGTCTCTTAGCTTGGATTTGAGTCGGTTTATACTTGAGTATATACAGTACAAACTTTTGGTCAAACTTTCATTCCTATCTCACTTTTAAAAATTACCTAAACATCCGGGGTCTTAAAGGCTTGAGCATAAACCAGCAGCCATCTAGCTCAGGAGCAACAAAACCCACCACAAAAGAAGCTCACTTGCCGGTGCGATCATGAGGTGATGAAATAATCAGGTATCAGGCATCAAAAACAAAAATCAAAATCAATGGACCAATTGGCTCCCGATATCGCTGAAGACAAATGGATACAGAGGCAAACAATAGTGCCCAGCTACCAAATGACTGAATGTCTGGAGTCTCAAAGACTTGAAGATAAAAGAGTCGCCATTCAGTGCAGAAAGAGCAAAGTCCACATGGAAGAAGCACACCAGCCTGTGTGATCAAGAGGGCCATAGGGAGCAGGTACCGACCATCAAAGAACAAGAATCACATCATTAAGAATGAGGGGGAAAGCAGGGTGGGGACCTAAGGACCACTGGTGCGTAATTGGTCACCCCTTTACAGGGGAGTCCCGGGGAGGAGACAGACCAGTAAGGGGGAAGCCGGGCAGTGATGATGCATACAAGTTTCCTCTAGTTCCTGAAGCCTTCCTCCCCACCAACCATCATGGTCCCAACTCTACCTTACAAATCCAGATGGACTGGAGAAGGTACACTAGTAGAGAGGGGAGCTGGATATATGGGGAAACCAAGATGGATGAGCCCCTTTGGGCCAGTGGTTAGATTGGAGCTGCTGGAAGGGTGGAGAGAAGGTGGGGTAGAGAGGCGGAACCAACTGCAAGGATATGCACATAAGCTCCTATTTGAAGCATGGGCATCAAAGGAGTGGGTTGGGGAAGAGGTTGGGCAATGTAAAATATGACAGAACAATAATAATGTATAAAGCATTGAGAGTTCATGGGGAGGGGAGAGCAGGGTAAGAGGGGAAGGAATGGAAAAGCAGATACCAGGGGCTCAAGGGGAAAGCCAGATGATTGGAGAAAGATAACAGCAGTGGATATGTGAAAGCGCTTGGCACAGTATGTTTATTTATGTATTGTTGAAAAACGATGTACGAGCCCATAATAAAATGATTTTTAATTCAAAAAAGAGAAAAAAATTACCTAGCTTTTACTAGCTTACTTCCCTACATCTGAATAGTTGATTTTACTACTCAACTGAAAAATATTTAAAATATCTTATTCAAGTTATCCTCAGCTACAGTTAGCCTTCAAGAACTAACTCTAAGACTGGTCTCTGGTTACTAAATTCTAGCAAGCAATGAGGAACTTGATTCTTATTCCTCTATTGCTTCTTAGTGCCTGCATGACTTTGGTATGATATTTAACCAGTATCTTGGCTTTCACATCTGTAAATGCAGAGATTCATATACTATTGGCTTTAAGATTTCTTTACTCTGAATATGTTTGTGTGGTTATGAATAAGATAGTTTGGTTTGATTTTCCCCTATGCTATTTAGTATCTTTGTTTCTATGCATTTATCACTTAAAAGATTCAGTCTCATCATTTTTCAAGCCAGTATAATTTGGAATAGTAATATAATACAATACTCTACGTAGTAATAGGCATATTCTGTGAAGATTAAATAAAAGCATCCATGCAGAGTACTTGTGGTACATAGAAATTATTGACTATGAGGATAATGAGTTTTTAATTATTGAGTGAGGCATATTTAAAACAAGGAAGATATAATACTTTCATCATACATTAGTTATTGTACAGAAAAATATTTTCAAAATATCTGGAGAATCAAGAACTACATAATCAATCAAGAAAATGTTGTATTTAAGTTTTAGTGTGCAAATCAATATTAAATGCTTATTTTAAATCACTATAAATAATTACTATAAAATCACTATACATATCTTACTCACTGCAATGTTTCTGGGATCTCTTGCAGAGTAGCTGTTGGTTTTGAACCCTCAAACTTGTGGTTAGAAAATCAACACTTAGCCCATTATACCAGCATTGTATTTTAGAGTAAACATAGACGGGAGCATTGACAATGGAATAGAAATGCAGTAGGTGACTAATAACATAAAGAAAAGTGAGAATAACTTAAGTATTGGAACAAGGATGGGAAAGCCTTTAATGTGTGTATAGAAAAATGAATAGAACAGTCTAGAGATGGTTAGGAAATAAAACCAAGGTTTCCCCACAGAGGGAAGTAGAAATTTTAAAATTATTTGTGAAAAGAAGACAAGTCACAGAAAAAAATTGCAACAATAAGATAGAATTTCAAGGTATCTGCAGGAGTGTACATTGCCTTTGGAAGACACAGATAGCCATTGAGGAAAGGGGAAACCAAGAAAAGAAAGAGGTGATAGGGATGGGGATGGAGTGTGGATAAGGTGATGAAGCACCAAATGGAAATGGGAATATAAATGTAAATAAGGATGAGAAATTAAATTATCAGATTAACTGGACGATTAGAAAAATTAAGATGGCAGAGATAGTGTCTTTGCTTTAATAATCTGAAACAGTCTTCTTGGTGGTAAATAAAGATGATGATTTGTAGTGGACATTTATATTTTCAAAGTACTTCTTATCATTTTCTTTCCACATGCTATTATGATTATTTATGTGGGTTTGCCTCTATTGTATTAGGTGCTCTTTAATGATAAGAGCAGTGTTGGTATAGTGATTACCTTTCATTTAGTAGAAATGATATTTCTAAGTATATCATGTGACTGTTAATTTGTCACATACTGCAGTGACTTGCATGTTGCTGTGAAGCTGGAAGTTATGTCATCAGTATTTCAAATACCTCAAGGGTCACTCAAAGGAAATATATTTTCAGTGAAACTTCAGATTAAAAGGTTTTAAAGAACAGGTTTTAAAGAAAACTAAGACTTTCTTGAAAAAGACTTGGAAACCCAAAGGGGCATTTCTCCACTATGCTGTAGGGTCACTGTGAGTCCGAATTGACACAATGGCAGTAAATACAAAGGAATAGGTTGTTTGCTTCTGAGGAATTATCCACTGAAAATCTTATGAATAGCAGTGGAACACTGTCTGATACAGTGCTAATGATCAATTCCTCAAATTGAAAGGCACTCGTATCACTAGGAAAGAGTTTCCTCCACAAGAGTCGACCTTAATGTTGTGGATGGAGAAAAGCTTTGGGGCCTTCCTTTGCTGCTGGGACATGACACAAAATAAGAAGAAACAGCTATAAGAATCCATTAATGATCAGAACATGGAATGTACAAGATATGAAGCTAGGAAAACTGGGAATAATCACAAATGAAATAGAGCACATAAAAATTAATATTTGTGGCATTAGTGAACTGAAATGGCCACTTTTAATCAGACAAACATGCTTTACCATGCCAAATTTACAAATTCAAAATGAATGGCTTCATAGTCACCATCAAAAATAACATTTCAGGATCTGTCTTGAAGTACAATGTTTTGTGATAGGATAATAACTATATGTATGCAAAGAAAACCAGTCAATACAATTAGCATTCAAATTTAAATCCCAACCATTAAAGCCAGTGATGAAGAATTTCTTCTACCAAATTCTGCAGTTTGAAATTGATTGAACATGCAATCAAAATTCATTGATAATTCCTGGTGATTGAAATGCAAAAGAAAGAAACAAAGATAGAAATGATAGGGTTGAAACTGGAGATCAGATGATAGAATTTTTCAAGGCCAACAGCTACTTCATTACAAATACCTTTGTTCAGCAACATAATTGGTGACTATACAACTGGACCTCACCAGATAGAATACACAGGAATCCAACAGACTACATCAGAAAGAAGGGACAATAAAGACATTCAATATTATCACCTAAAATAAACCCAGGAGCTGACCGTGAAACATGTGATCAATTGCTCACATCCAAGTTCGGGTTGACACTGAAGGAAATTAAAACAAGGTCACTAGAGTCAAAATAGGACCCTTTATGTATGCCATCTAAATTTAGAGACCACCTCCAAAGCATACTTGATGTATTGAACACTGAGTACTAAAGACCTGAGGAGATGTGCAAAGACCATCACACATGAATAAAGTAAAAGGCTCTAAAACTTGCTCTTGTGAAGGGAAGCAAATGGAAGAACTAAAAGCTGAACTAAAAGAGCTGAACAAAATTTCAAAACAGGGTATGACAAGGTAAAACATTATGATAAAATGTCCAAAAATGGACAATTAGAAAATCTCAAGTTTAACTAAAAAGAAACATATCAATACTGAGTTGTCATATTGAAGGATTCTATGAGCATGATATTGAAAGATGCAGTAATAATCAAAAGAAGATGGAATAAGACCCAGAAGTATTGTACCAAAGACAGTTGGCCAGCAATCAATCATTTCAAGAAGGAGCAAGTACAACCTGCATTGAAGTCATTAGGGAAACACAAGGCTCCAGAAATTAATGGACTACTGATCAAAGTGTTTCCACAAATTGATACAGCTCTGGAACCACATGCTAGTCAATTGGGAAGGCAGCTACCTATTCAACTGACTGTCCCACTTAATGTTAGATCAGAATCTGACTTTTAATAATAATAATTATAATGTATTATATTCATTGACAATATTGATGAAAATAGTCTAGGATGGCAACATTGTTTCCACATAATGGAATATGCATGTCTTTTGTTTTTTAATACTTTTAATAGGGGCTCATAAAACTCTTATCACAATCCATACATAAGTCCATTGTATATCAAGCATATCTATCTGTACATCCACTGCCCTCATCATTTTCAAAATATTTGTTTACATCTAAGCCCTTGGCATTGCCTCCTCATTCCCCCCCATAAACCCATAACAATTTATAAATTATTATTACTTTGTCATATCTTAAACTGTCTGATGTCTCCTTTCGTCTACTTCCCTATTGTCCATACCCTAGGAAAGAAGTTATATGTAGACCCTTATAATTGGCTCCCCCTTTCTGCCCCTCTTCCCTTCACCATCCTGGTATTGTCACTCTCACAACTGGTCCTGAAGGGATCACCAGTCCTGGATGTCCTGTACTTCTGGCTCCTATCTGTACCAGTGTCCATCCTCTGGTTTAGCTAGATTTGTAAGGTAGAATTGGAGTCATGATAGGGGGGAGGAGGAAGCATTGAAGAAATAGAGAAAAGTTGTATGTTTTGTCCTTGCTACACTGCACCCAGACTAGTTTGTCTCCTCCCTGCAATCCTACTGTAAGGAGAAGTCCATTACCTACAGATGGATTTTGGGCCCCCAACCTGTACTCCCCCTTATTTTTAGTTCCTTGATGCCTGATATCTGAGCCCTAACACACTTCGTGGTCACACAGACTGGTTTGCTTCTTCCATGTGGACTTTGTTACTTCTGAGCTACATGGAGGCTTGTTTATCTTGAAGCATTTAGGACCCCAGACACTTTATCTTTTGACAGCCGGGCACCATCAGCTTTTTACACCACATTTGCTTATGTATACATTTGTCTTCAGCAGTGCCAACGAGAAGGTGGGCACACAATGATATGATATGATTTTATGTTCTTTGATGCCTGATTCATGATCCCTTTGACACTTCATGGTCACATAGGCTGGTGTACTTCTTCTATGTGGGCTTTGTTGCTTCTAAGCTAGATGGCCGCTTGTTTACCTTCAAGCCTTTAAGACCCCAGATGCTAAATTTCTTTATTGTTTTCTTCACCACCATTGCATATGTATACTCTTAATGACTTTATAGGACAGAGTAGAAATGATCCTGTGACTTCCTGAGCTTGTAACTCTTTCTGAGAGTAGAAAGCCCCATCTTTCTCCTGCTGACATGCTGTTGATTTTGAACTGTTGATCTTGTGGATCTCAGCCCACTGTGTAACTGTACGAGATACATATTCATGCTCATTTCAAAGAAGAGTAACCCAAAAGAATGTAGAAACTGTTGGACAATATCATTATCATATACAAATCACATTTTGCTGATGATTCAAAAACAGTCACAACAGTACATCAACAAGGAGCAGCCAGAAATTCAAGGTGGATTCAGAAGAGGACTTGGAACAAAGGATGTCATTGTTGACATCAAGTATGTCTTTCTGAGAGTAGAGAATGCCAGAAAGAGGTTTATTTGTGTCTTATTGACTACGTCAAGTCATTTGACTATAGCACAACAAACTATGGATAGGGTGTCAAGAATGAGAATTCCAAAATTGTGTTCATTGTATTCACGCAGCACCTGTATTTAGACCAAGAAACAGCCATTTAAACAGAACAAGGGGGATTCTGCATAATTTAAAATCAGGAAAGGTATATATCATGAATGTATCCTAACACCATATCTATTCAATCTGCATGCGTGCTGAGCAAATTCTTCAGGAAGAATGCAGCCTTAAGATTAGAGGAAGACTCACAGCAATGCCATACGCCATTCATACAACCTCACTTGCTGAAAGTAAAGACATGAAGCACTTTTACTCATAACAAGTGCATGTACACCAAAACAAGACATTGTTCAATCCTTCTATAGTCTCACAATTGTTTGAGTCCATTGTTGCAGGCGCTGTCAATCCATTTCATCAAGCATGTTCCTCTTTTTCATTGCCCTTCTACTTCACCACGAATGGTGTGCTTTTCCAGGGGCTAGACTCTCCTGATATCATGTCCAAAATATGTGAGAAAAACCTTTTACTGATGAAGATCAAAGACTACATCATTCCAAATGGATCATAACTCAATAGAAAGAAAACTAAAATTCTCAGAACTGGACCAATAGATGGCATCGTAATGATTTTGGGGAAAAAGGACTGAAGTTGTCAGGGATTTCAAATGAGTTTGATGCAAAATTAATGCTCATGGAAGCAATAGTCAAAAACCAAACTTGGGAAATCTTGCACAAGATGGCTTTACAGTGTTAAAAAGCAGAGATGTCAGTTGAAGGACTAAGGAGAACCTGAGCCGAGCCAGCGTCTTTTCAACCACCTCAAATGCATGGGAAAGATGAACAGTGACTTAAGAAGATCAGAGAAAAATTGGATGCATTTGAATTATGGTTTTGGCAATGAATATTTCAATGGATATTGAAAGTACCATGGACTGCCAGAAGAACAAACATCTTTCTTGGAGGAAGTACCACGGATGTTCCTTCAGCAAGAGGTTGGCAAGATTTTTCTCACATATTTTGGACATGATATCAGGAGAGTCTAGCCCCTGGAAAAGCACACCATTCGTGGTGAAGTAGAAGGGCAGTGAAAAAGAGGAACATGCTTGATGAAATGGATTGACAGCGCCTGCAACAATGGACTCAAACAATTGTGAGACTATAGAAGGATTGAACAATGTCTTGTTTTGGTGTACATGTACTTGTTATGAGTTCGAGCTTACTCAAGGGGACCTAGCATCCACTGGAATATCTTTGTATTTTTTAAAAAAGAAAAAATGATCATGATTCCATAAATAGATGGATAAACAAAAATTAGAAATTCAAAATGTTAGCTGCAGAAATAAATTATATATTGATGGCATTCATATAAAATGATCATTGCATACATTTATGCATTTATGATAGTCCATTAATATGTTGATATGACATAGTAACTTTGTCCACACTAAAAATTAGAGCATGTATTCTTCTTTTGTTTTGTTTTGTTTGAATCACTTTATAGGGTGCTCATACAACTCTAGAACAAGTATTCTTATAAGCTATACTCAAATGTGGACGGTGATTATAGTTCTATTATATCAGAAAGATGAAGCTTTTTACAGTTGAATAATCTATGGGTTATATACTGTAAAAGAGTCCTGGTGGTGCAGTGGTTAAGTGCTTGGCTGCTAACCCAAAGGCTGCCAGTTCGAACTCATAGGCTGCTCCTTCATAGAAAGATGTAGCAGTCTGCTACCATAAAAACCTACATCCTTGCAAGTGCTATGGGGGCAGTTCTTTGTGTCATTATGAATCAGAATCAACTTAATGACAACATGTTTTGGTATTGACATATGTTATAGTATCTTTGAAATCTTGTGTATAATTTATCCTTACAACACATTTCAATTTGGACTAGCCACACTCCAGAAGCTTAATAACCACAAATTAGGTTGCACAGAAGTTGGAAATTCAGAGAGATAATAAAGTAAGGCAAGCTTAAATATCAAGAAATCTTTATCATCAATGCTTCAAAATTGTACTGTGTTTTGCTAAACCAGGTAATGAAATGCATGGGAAGTGTCCTATTTGAAGCTATGTGAATAGTCTTTAATACATATCAAACATATATCTTGAATATTTTAAAGAGAGAATGCTTTGGTCATGTGTGTGCTTATACCTGTATGTGTGAACTATGTTTATGAGCTTGAAATAAGTTAAAATAATCATTTCCCAAATTAAGGTTTTATGACATTATTGTCATAATCGCTGACTCTACAAAAATTTGCAATTTTTTTCTAGAATACTAGTCAAGATGCATGTCATTCTTGTACAATCTGGCATAAATAGGACAATTCAGAGGCTTATGTACTAAAGAAAAAAATCACCAGTTTAAGATTGTAGAGCAAAGACATATGATTTTTAATTGAGCTATCTATAGCTAGGAAAAATCTCACCAAAAAGAAATTATGAAACTATGTTAATTATTTACATAACTATTTTCATGATTCACACCCCCCTTACCAAATACTCTTTAATGATAGGGACAGTAGCTTACACAATTCACATGACATCTTATGATTTTGATCTTAGTTTCCTTAGTGTTTTGAAAAAGCTCATGTGGTTATGTTTATTTTTATGGCATTATAATTTCATATTTCTTTTAGTTCCTCTCTAGTTAAAGTGTAGATCCCTGGGAACAGAGATAGTTTCTGAGCCCTGACACAATGTATGGTATGTGCTTTCATCCATTGAAGAATGAGTTACATTGTACATAATTGTGTTCATAGCATCCACTCCTCACTGCCCTTGAAACATTTAAGTTATGGAAATAAATTAAGTGGGGACAATGTCAATGATGCTTTTCATATATTGAAACCATTGCTAGCATTGCCAGAACAATATAAAAACCCCTCACTCTGACAAATCCAGTTAGTCACTTACTTGATGCTATGCCTTAGAATAATATGCCCCAAAATAAGACACCTAATCCTTGGGTAATGTCACCATGATCTCATCACATAAAGTATAATTTAACTTTTCTATCTTTATGAGAGCTCAAATGTCTTGATGAACGAAACGATTTCCTCCTCAAAGCCAAACAACACCTTGTATCTACTTTATTTATATTTCTTGAAGAACATTAATGCTCTTTGATTTATCACCAAGGCAAATTTAGTCAATGTCACACTAATTCACAAATGGATATATGTGTGTAGTTGCTAACAATATGATGTGATCTTAGGCTGCACTATGTTCACAAAAGGAAATAAGACAATTGATGCGCACTATATTTGATGTGTTTCTGTTTGCCATTGTTAGGTGCTGTCCAGTCATTTCCAACTCACAGCAACGCTATGCACGCAAAATGAAACATTGGCCAATCCTGTGCTGTCCTCACAATTGTCCTTATGTTTGAACCACTTGTTACAGCCACTGGTCAGTCCATGGCATCAAGGGCCTTCCTCTCTTTTGCTGCCCCTCCATTTTACCAAGCATGATAACCTTTTCCAAGGACTGCTCATAATATACAAATATGAAGACATATAAAAAGTAGACAGAGAACCTATATACACCAGTTTATTCAGTCAAATATCTATATATGCCTATATATACACTGAATACCACTTCTATATTTATCCCCCAGATTTACCAATTGCCAACACTTTACCATAATTACTCCATCTTACTGTATATAAGAGTTATGACTGATCTATTTCAAAGTTAACCACAGATATTCTAATACTTCAAATCTACACCCTAGGTATGCATTAAAAGCCAAACAAAACAGCAGGGACTGCCTACTGCATCACCACAGTTCAATGACCACTGGTGGATATTCCAGACATGGCTGTGATAATAAAAATACTTTATGCAGAAAAATTTAATCTGAACTGTATCATCTTCTACAGTGAACAAATGCAGAGAAGAAAAGTCACCCTGTGCATTAAAAAGTTTGCATAATTTATACACAAGTAAATTTCTGCCTAAAATTGACTGGACATTATTTCTTCTGAGGTATTATCTACTTTTGCTGATGTCACTTTATTAGACTCACCTAAAGAATGTAGCTAGACTGAATACAACATTTTGGAATTTTCACTTCTGAGATCATTATCTTTCTTAAGGCTTACCATAGAGCCATTCTTTTTTTAATGGCCCTGAGATATCCTTTATTTATTTATTTTATCATTTTATTGGGGGCTCATACAGCTCTTATCACAATTTATACATCCATCTATTATATCAAACACATTTATACACATGTACATATGTTGCCATCATCATTTTCAAAACATTTTCTTTCTACTTAAGACCTTGATATCTGCTCCTTTTTTCCTCCTCTCCCCCACCCTCATGAATCCTTGACAATGTATTATCATTTTTTCATGTCTTACACTAAGGAATGTTTGCCTTCACCCACTTTTCTATTGTCTGTCCCCTTGAGAGGAGGTTATATGTAGATCATTGTGATAGGTATACACTTTATCTCCCCCACTTGTTCTTACCCTCCATGACTGTGCTCATTATATTGGTCCTGAGGGGTTTATCTGCCCTGGATTCCCTGTGTTTCCAGCTCTTATCTGACCCAGTGTACATGTTCTTTTCTAGCCAAATGTGTAAAGTAGAATTGGGATCATGATAGTGTAAGGGGAGGAGGCATTCAAGAACTAGAGGAAAGTTGCATGTTTCATCAATGCTATATTGTACCCTGACTGGCTCATCTCTTCCTTGTGACCCTTCTATAAGCAGATGTCCAATTGTGAAGTCATTCTTGAGATTTGATCTATTCGATTTTCCCTCTTAATATTTTCTTGGATGTAGCCAACACCAAAAGTTCATAGGTTTTAGTTCAGTAGTGAAGCAGTATTTGTGTTGCTGTTAGGCATCAAGTCTATGCCAACTCAGTGGCCCAATATTCAAAAGAACAAAACATTCCTGGTCCCGCGCCATCCTCACAACTGTTCTTATGGCTGCAGTCACTGTGTCCATCAATCTTACTGAGAGCCTTTCTCTTTGTGACTGTCCTGCTGCTTCAACAACCAAGCATGGCAGCCTTCTCTAGGGACTGAACTCTCCTGATAATATGTCTAAGGTACATGAGATGGAGCCTTCCATCCTTGCCTCTAAGGAGCATTCTGACTACAGCTCTTCCCACACAGGTTTCTTCCCAGACATATTTGTCTGTTCTTTTGGGGGTCTCACACACACACACACACACACACACACACACACACACACATATATATATATACATGTATACATATACACCCAGTTATACAGTTGCCATCTTGTTGATTTAGACACATGGTGACTCCATGTATGTCACAGTACAACTGAGTTCCCATCATATAAAATTGATATTTACTATACTTTTCCTCCTTTCATCTCCACGATGGCAGCATTTCCATATTGTACTTTTACTCTTTATTCTACTTACTGCATTTACCTGGTTTTCTTCTCCATTACCATGTATACTTCTAATAATTAAAAGAATACATCATCACAAAACATTTTAGTGTCCTTTCTCTATATCTAACCATGTATACATAAGAATTCTTGATTTCTGGGAACCTTATTCTTTTCTCCTGCTTTTTTTTTACAACCTCTCCTGCTTTTATATATGGTCAAAGTTTTCATTAAATTCTTCTATGATTTAATATGTTTTCTCTTGATGTAGAAAAAGTATACATTGCGTAAATTCTATAACATTTTAAACATAAAATAGGTGATCTATGGTTTCAATGGTAATGGTCAATATGATTTCTAAATAGTGAGAATCTATTCTTTAATACCAAATTGGTTAACTTCCCAATTGAAAGCTGGAATATATTTTGCTATCATATTAAGACAAATTGTATATTTTATAAGATCAAAAACAGGGTCAGGTTCAGAAAATTCGTGAAAAAATAGAATTAAAAGTTAATGGAAATTTTCCACAACATTAATAAAGCTCTCTCATATGTCTGTGATGTTTTGACACATCTAATAAATATGTAGCGCTGAGTCATTGCCTTCAACTACCATAATAGAGGGCTTTTAATTTAAATAAGCGTGACAACATCTGGCTGAGCCCGGTGGTGTAAGTGGTTGAGTGCAGGACTGCAGCCCGCAGGCTTGGCGGTTCAAATCCAGCGGCGGCTCTCAGGAGCAGCACAGTGGTGTAGCGCCCTCGACCACCAGGGGCAGTGATGCGCCCCCCCCAAAAAACACCCAAAAACAAAACAAAAATAAAGAGCGACAATATCCATAATTTCCTTCCTCATCATACAGAGAATAAGGGAATGATAACATTAATATATATATACTTATTATATTTTATAATATATTATATTATGTAGTTAGACAATATAATATGTTACTATATTATATACTTTGACAGATAATATATATATATATACATTGGACATATAATAATACATGCATTTTGGCAATTTGAAGAAAAATAAAATTGAAAAATTAAAAAAAACATATAAATTTTATTAGAGCCTCCATCAAGGTCACGGCATGCTTGCAAGTGATGATATCAGTTATTTGCTGTTGTTGTTGTTGTTAAGTGCACTGAGTTGGCGCTGATGCTCAGTAGCCCTATCTACATACAATAGGTGGGAACGCTGTCTGGACCTGTCCCATCCTCACAATGATTGCTATGCTTGAACCCACTGTCGTAGCCAATGCAACTTGTCCAGAGTCTTCTTTTACACTATGCCTCTACTTTCCCAAGCATCATTCCCTTCTCCTGGGAACATGAACAAAATACATGAGACAAGTCTCACAATCCTTGCTTCTATGGAATATTTGGACGCACCTCTTCCAAGGCAGGTTGTTTCGGTTCTTTGGCAGTCCATGGTACTTTGAATATTCTTCTCCAGCACTATAATTTAAACACATCCATTCTTTTTAGATATGCCTTATTTAATGTTCAACTTGCACATATATATAATGCCATTGAAAAGATCATGATTTGTGTCAGGGACACCTTAGTCCTCAAAGCAATATCCTTGCTTTTTAACACTTTATTTATTTATTTGTTTAATCATTTTATTGAGGGCTCATACAACTCGTATCACAACCCATCCACTTATCCATTGTATCAAGCACATTTGTATATTTTTTGCCCTTATCATTCTCAAAACATTTACTTGCAACTTGAGTCCTTGATAACACCTCCTCATTTTGTCTCCCTACCCCCTTATGAATCCTTGATAATGTATGAATTATTATTATTTCATATCTTATACTGTCTGACATCTCCCTTCACCTACCCTTCTGTTGTCCTTCACCCAGGGAAGAGTTTATACATAGATCCTTACAATTGGTCCCCCCTTTCTCCCCCATCCTATCTTCACCCTCCTTATATTGCCTCTCTCACCACTGGTCCTGAAGGGATCAACTATCCTGGATTCCATGAGTTTTCAGTTCCTATCTGTACCAGTGTACATTCTGTGGCCTAGATGGATTTGTAAGGTAGAACGGGGATCATGATTGTGTGTGTGTGTGTGTGAGAGAGAGAGAGAGAGAGAGAGAGAGAGTATTTAAGAACTAGAGGAAAGTTGTATGGTCCATCATTGCTACACTGTACCCTGACTGTCTCATCTCCTCCCCCAGACCCTTCTGTAAGAGGATGTCCAGTTGTCTATAGATGGCCTTTGGGTCTCCAATCCACACTCAACCTCATTCTCAGTGATTTGATTTTTTGTTCTTTGATGCCTGATATCTGATCTCTTCAACACCTCATGATCACGCAGGTTGCTGTGCTTCTTCCATGTAGGCTCTGTTGCTTCTCAGCTTGATGGCCTCTTGTTTACCCCCACACTTCTAAGATCACTGATGCTATATCTTTTGAAAGTTAGGCTTCACTTTGTCTTCGACCATCTTGTCGTAAAGGTGAGCATCATGGAATGCCAGTTTGATAAAATAAAACAAAATATTCTTGCATTAAGGGAATGCTTGAGTGGAGGCCCAATGTCCATCTGCTATCTTAATACTAAATATATACATATGGATCTATTTTCCCATCCTCATATAAAACATATTTACATATGTACACACCTTTATCTAGACTTCTATAAATGCCATTTGTCTGCTAGCTTTTTCTATATTTCTTTTTACTTTCCTTTTTTCCTATCATGCTCGCTTTCATTTGGGTTTCAATAATTCCTCTTGGATACATTACCCTTCATCAAGCCCTTCCAGGTCTCCTACAACCTCCCCACCATTGATTTTGGACCACTTGTTGTTCCCTTGTCCCTGGATTTATTAGCACCACTTCCTTTCCCCCACCTCCTCCTCTCCAATGACCCACCCAGAAACTTTGGTCCAGTATTTTCTCCTTCGGATTGTGTATCCAGCCTGTCTTATGTAGAAATAATAATATGCACAAAAAAAGACAGAGGAAAGCAACAAAAGAAGAGAAAACAACAACAAAATACTAATGACAAAAAAAATGAAAGTCTGTAAATAGTTTGAGATTACTTGTTGACCTTTAAGAGTATTTTCCAATGGAGTCTGAAGGGGAGGAGGGCATATTCCAGCCATATTCCTCTACTTTACCATGCATGTTGCCCTTCTCCAAGGACAGATCCCTCGTGCTAACATGTCTAAAGGATCATTCTGGCTGTACTTCTTCCAAAGCAGATGGATTCCTTCTTTCAGTAGTCCACCGTATTCTCAATTTTCTTCCCCAATCTTATAATTCAAGTGCATAAGCTATTCTCTCCCATCCTCCTTATTCATTATATAACACTCACATGCATATTAGGTGAAATCAAGCAACACATTGCATTGGGAAAATCTGCTGCACACGAGCTCTTTAAATTGTGAAGAGTGAAAATAACATTTCAAGGACTAAGGTGCTCCTGATCTAAGTCATGGTCTTTTCTATAATTTTTTAGGCATGTGAAAGTTGGAAAATGAATATGGAAGCCCAAAGAAGAATAAGCACGTTTGAATAACTATGTTGGTAAGGAATATTGAAGGTACTCTGGGCTGCCAGAAAAAGAAGCATTTGTCCTGAAAGGAATAAAGCCTGAATGCTGCCAGGAAGCAAGACTTTTTGTCACATACTTTTCACAAATTATCAAGAGGCACCAGTCCCTGGGAAAGGACATTAAACATGGTAAAATGGAGGGTGAGTGAAAATGAAAATGACTATCAAGGAAGTTCGCAGATACAATGGCTGTAACAATGGGCTCAAACACATCTTAACATTGTTAGTGTTTACTACTGCTGTACGTAATGCCACTATGCATTGGAACCAACTCAAATGCACCTAACAACAAGAAGGTTGATAACTGTTTGATAAATATACTTATTCTGCCTACGGATAGCTTGTACAATTAGTTTTGCCTCTCCATATTAAATGATCTAGCAGTTAATCACATAGCTTTCTGCAAAACTTAGCCATATGACCACAATCGGGAATAAGGCAAGCTTGAGATTGTACTGCCAAATTAGGTGGCAATATGCTCAACTTAAGTGACAATTATGTATTTCTAAAATAAAGTTGGTGGTTAGACATATGTGAGGACAATTATCAGTCTCTCAAACAGATCCTTTCTAAACATTGACATTAATAGACCTAAAAATTTCATATAACTCCGTTATCATTTTATGATTGCTAAAGATGGAAAAGTGTCTATGATTTGAAGCAATTAGAAAGGAGAAATAAAGCAGCAATAACAACTATCTTGATAAGGCAAGTTAGAAAAGAAGAAAAAAGGTGCAAGACCCAAATTTACAAACAAAAAGCACAAATTATCATGACAGAATTAGGTAAATAAACTACAGAAATTTACCAAATATTGTTATAAATACCCATATGCATGCAATGATATCATGAAGCTGAAAAATAATGTGATTGATAAACATATATCATGTAAAATAACAGTAAGTAAACTCTTAAAAATAAATAGTTAATAAGATTACTAAGAGTAATTAGTCAGGTTATACTTTACATTTAAAATCATTCAATTGGGCACTGGGATTTTTTAAATTGTCAAATAATACAACCAATTAAGAATGCAGAATAACTCAGTATAATTAGTCATTGAATAATATCGTATCAAAATACAAACTAAATATTTTCAAAAAACATTGAAAATGGATTAATCTACAATCATAAAGGCAATCCTTAATGTTTTCCTCTGAGAAACCAACAGATCATGTAAACACAAATAAATTAATTTAAAATACAGTATTTCAATAAGCGAATTAACAAGCTTACTCAAATAGATGTGTGAGAAAAATATATCCAAGGAACAGAAAATATGCTTGTCAAGTTATTGTGAAACACTTCCAAAACCTGACTATATTAGAAGGAAGAGGGAAAATTAAAAATCATTCTGAATAGAAAAATAAATATATATAGGCTCACTTGTCCAAATTCTGTGTAGTAAGACAAGAATTGGAAAGAAACCGAACCAAATTATCCATATGAATCAAAAGTTCTGTTTGAAGAATATTGATATAGGTGAAAGTTGCAATTAAAATATTATAATGAACAATATTTAAATTATTACATATGAAAAATGTGTAAGGTGAAACAGGGTACAAATGGCAAGTCAAGCATCCACAGTCTCTTCACATTGACAATAGCCAACAAATCATCTCAGAAAGAGGTCTTATCGAGTTAAACCGGAGTTATTGTTATTGCTTAAATTCCAGCTCACAGCCACCCTATACGACAGAGCAGAACCACCCCATATGTTTCCAAGGCTGTAATCTTTATGGAAACATTTGGTCACATCTTTCTTCTCTTTGAAAAAAGCTTTTTAAAAGTAGATGGTTTAGCAATATAGAGTTATATGAAGAATTTGTTAATCCTTTCTGGTTGTCCGATGAGTCTGGACAACAAAACTGAATGAAAGTAATACTCACAGAAAGTAAAAGCTCAATTTCACTTAAGAATATATATAAAAATCCTGAAAATACGAGTGACAAATGAAATGTTTTAAAAATCAAGAGAAATATTACTCATGACATAATACATTTCATCCTGACTGCTCAAAGAAATTTCACGATGAAATATATATATATATGTGTGTGTGTGTGTATACACATATATGTGATGTAATTCTCAGAAACATGTTAAAGGCCAAAGCAAACCATAAAAATACTTCAAAAGTTGCTGGGAAATATTGAAAACACTTATAGCAATTGTTATTCTTTCCATGTTAGAATTAGGTCCATGTTAATCTCATTAAATGTATTTTACTTTGAATTAGGAGTAAACATAATACCTATATGTGAGTTTTGGAAGATATATCTATCTATCTATATATGTAACACGTCATTTTATTGTGGCCTCATACAACACTTATCACAATCCATACATTCATACATTGTATCAAGCACCTTCGTACACCTGCTATCATCATCATTCGCAAAACATTTGCTTTTTACTTGAGTCCTTGACAACAATTCCTCACCTTTTCCCCTCCCTCCCCGCTTCCCACTCCTTCATGAGCCCTTGACAATTTAGAAACTATTATTATTTTGTCATATCTTACACTCTCCAATGTTTCCCTTCATGCAGAAGCAATATTTTTAATATGATCAGTAATATCTAAACGTCTAAAATCACTGGAATCATTCAACATTATTTTAGATTTTTAAAGATGTTTAAAATGAACAAAGAAATAAGAAGCTTGGAAAAATATGAGACTAACATTATACAAAAGACAAGTATTTTCCAAAAACTAACTTTGAAGGTAAATTAATCAGCCATTAGAATATTAATAAGAAAGTTTAGCAAGTCATCTTGATAGAAGATGAACACAAATAAAAGCAATTGCATTCTATGTACGACAAATCACTTATGAGAAAATGTAACCACCCAAATCAATTTATTAGCGCAACCCAACCAAATATTTACATTTATCTCATATCTTATATTTGATTCATGAGAAACTATTGTTAGGTCTACTTTCAAAATATGTTGGGAATTCTGCCATTCCACCTTTCCTCCCACGCTTGTTGTTTCTGTCCAAACCTCAATCGTGTCTGGTTTCCTTGGTCCTTTTACCTCCAGCCTTGTCATTTTTTCAACAAAGAAGTCAAATAGATCTTTGAAAACTGAGGTCAGGTTTTACTTGTAACTTTTGATAGCATCCCTTCTTAATTGGAGTAAAAGCGAAAGACCTTGCAGGACCCTATCCGATTATAACCCCTTTATGTTCGTGAGGGAGCTCTTGGTTAATTGTGCAGTGGCTAACCAACAGGTCAGTAGTTCAAACTTACCAGCTCTCTAGGAGCTAGCTGTGGTAGACGGTTTCCATAAAGATTTCAGTTTTCTAAATGCTGTGGGACAGTTCTGCTCTGTCCCATGGGGTCTGTAGGAGCAACAAGATTGTTTTTTGTTGTGGTGGTTTTAGGTCTGTGACCTCATTTTCTGAAACTGTCTCCTTAACTTCACTTTCCTCTGGTCACCGTGGCCTCCTTCCTATTCGTAGAACATGCTAAAGAGGCTTCTTTCTCAAGTGCTATTTTGCTGAACTACAGTTTTCCAATTATTCACAGGGCTCATGCTCTCACCTGCTCTAGTTACTTATTCAAAGATCATCTTCTTACTGAAGGCCTTTGGGACTAGCCTATCTGAAGCTGTGGTGCCCACTGCAAGCCTTTTCATATGGCACTTCCATTCTTTGCTGTTCTCATCAACATTTATCACTATTTATACATTTTGCATTTTCCTGATCCATCCTGTTTATTTCTATTTCTCCTATGATGAAGTACCTAGGGTCATGCAGGTTGGGCACTCCCCCTTTCCAACAGATATTTATGTCATTATTTTAGTCCTCGTTATGATATGCTGTGCAACCTGAACAATTATGCAAGTAAGCCCTGAAGTTACAATAGTAATTCAAGGCTTATCAGGGCTTGAGTTTTTGCTGCATGCTTATGAATTATAAATTTATATATTCAGCTTATATGTTTCCCACACTATATCCAAATTAGATGTCTAATAGAAATATGAGCCTAATAAATCCAAAACTCCAAAGACTCTCCCATATGCTAATAGGTTTGGCTCTTTCCATTTTTTTGCTTGTTTTCTTACTTTTGCTTTTTCCTGTCCCTTAGAGAACCAGGGTAAGAGTAACAGGAGATGAGAACAAAAAGCGAATGGAATCAGAATTTTTTAAGGCTTAGAAATTCACTGTAAGAACTTGGAATTTACCTTGAGTTGAGTGGCAACCACTGGAAGGCTTTAATGAGATAAGTAATAAGTACAGTGTTTGCATGAAAAGAATCACTGTGGCCTCTGTGCTGCAAATAGATGGTAGAAGAACGGAGAAGAAATAGTAGAGACCAATCAACAGAGTATTGTAATGATTCATACCAGAGTTGACAGTCCATATAGGAAGAAAGGAGCACTTTGGCGACAAAGACTTAAGGTGCAGTCTTAGATATATATTGAAGGTAGAACCAATAAGACCTGCAGTGAGATGCAATAAGATTGCATGTGGGTACACAAAAAAAGAGAAGACTGACCACAAGTTATTGGGTTTGAGGACTAGAAGTATGAAAGAGATACCAGAAAGGACACATGAGTATGGAGGGGCATTTGGCAATTTGCCTTTGGATTTGTTGGGTTCATATTTCCTTTAGCTAACTCATTTGGATATATTGCAGGACACATACAAGTTGAAGATACAAACTTTTTGTTTATAAGCATAGAGATGTATTTTAAAGCCATGTCTATGGATAAAATCAACAAGGGAAATGTGGAAAAAAATAGAAGATGTTAAAAATATGAGGAGGAACTAACAAAGTGTATTTTAAAAAAGCTTGTGAGGGGCTGAGCCCCGGTGGTGTAGTGGTTTTGCGCGGGACTGCGGCCCAATGGGATGGAGGTTCGATTCCGGCTCCCAGGAGCAAAGGCTGGGCCTCCTACCCACCACCAGGGCAGTGATGCCTTAAAAAAAAAAAAAAAAAAAAGCTTGTGAGATGAACGAGGAAAACCAGGAGTATGAAGTGATTGAAATGTCAAGGGAAAATGTGTTTGCAGGTTAAGGTCATTATTGGCGGCCTCCCATGATGCTGATTACTCTAGAGCAGTGGTTCTCAACCTTCCTGATGCCATGACCCTTTAATACAGATCCTCATATTGTGGTGACCCCCAACCATAAAATTATTTTTGTTGCTTCATAACTGTCATTTTGCTACTGTTATGAATTGTAATGGAAATGTAGGATGTATTTTCATTGTGACAAATTAAACATAATTAAATATAGTGATGGATCAGAAAAACAATTTATTGTGAAATATGTCTTTCTAATTAGAATTCAATGAAATTTTGTCCTGAAGCATGGTGTAGCCTGGGTAGCAGTCTTCATGCTGGTATGTGGGTGCATCTGTATGTGGGTGGAGTCACCTGGAGATGAATAGAGGAACAATGCCCTGGTGCCTAAGATCATTGGAAATATGTTTTCCAATCATCTTAGACGTTCTCCTTGAAAGGGTCATTCAACCCCCAAAGGAGTCATGACCCACAGGTTGAAAACCATTGTTCTAGAGAGGTGAGCACATATAACTGGAAATTTGATTTAGCACTATGGAGCTCGTTAGTAACATGGTAGATGGATATAACAGTCCCAATTCTTCACCCTTGCCTTTGTGTATGTCCATTGTCTGGTGGATTTTTAGTTCTTTCCACTAGAGTCCAACTATATACTTGCACTTTAATGTAGCCATGTGATTTGTTTTAGCTAACAGAAGATAGATGGGAGTTGACCATATGCTAATTCATTGAGTGGTAAAGCATATTTCCATTTGCCTTGCAGCTTTCCAGCCTGAGGCATGCCCTAGCTACCCTGTCTGTCTTAGAGGATCAAGCGCCACTAAGGCAAACCCAGATTCAATCTGCAGGAAAGACCTGTATAGCTTGGCATATACTCTATCAACTAACTTCTGGATGAACTGTCATTGATGGATGAATGAGATTATGTACTTGCTATTTAAATGGGTGCATCACGACCTTGACTAGAGCTGTCCTGCTGGAGTGATGGATAGAGAGCATGACTGAAGCAAGTTTAAGGGAAAAAGGAAAAAAAATCATTGAGCAGAGTGATTCTGGAATACTCTGTACAGTGCGCTCATAAAAGGGAAGTCAGAAATGGGGTTCTACTTGGATTAATAAAGAGCATCCATAGAAACAGCGGTCAAGAAATTATATAGCGTACATCTGGTATTAGGCACATCTTCTGCCCAAGACTGCTTGAAAGTTTTAAAGAACAAAGATATCACTGACTACTGAGGTATGCCTGACAGAAGCCATGATATTTTCCATCACCTCAGATGGACTGGAAGCGTGGACAATGAAACAAGAAGACCAAAGATGCATTTGAATCATAGCGTTGTCCAGGAATATTGACTATACCAGGGACCACCAGAAGCACAAACAAATCAGTCCTTGAAGGAACACAATGGAAATACTTCTTAAAAGTGAGATTTCAGCTGGCTTACTGTAGCTATGTTTGCTTAAGGAGAGAGTCAGTGACAAAGAAGGAAACCTGCCACAAAACGGATGGACTCAATGGCTCCAACCATGGCACAAACCCATTTAAGGTAAGATATCCATGAGGTGGGGTGTTGCAAAGGCAGCTAATGAAAACCAGGGAATCAGGACCTACTCAGAATCTAAAGTGGAAAAAAGAAAAGACAGCACTTTTGTCTGCTCATGGGAATGAGCCTGCTGTGGGTCTGGAGAGATGACACTGCAAGAAAGAACGTGGAGGATCACTGCCGTTATTCTAGAGGGTGCTATGCATGTAAATAAAGATGATAGCTTAGAAATATTTCCATTTCAGATCATCAGGTGTGAAAAACTTGCATATTGTCCATTAAAATATGCTGTCAAGTTTCTTTCTCAAAGCAGAAAATGTGGGCTGGAAGTGGGAAGATAGGGTGTAAATCAATTTAGTAGACTGATCATGTAAACACCAGAACTCTTTCAATAGTGAGCCTCTCCTCAGGTGCTGGGCCATAGACAGGTCCAGGAATTGTATGAATCACTTAGTTTCTGCACTTCTTAAAACAACGAGGGGCAAATTCTAAATTTTCCTCACCTAGCTCTAAAATAGTGGTAGTTCAAGACCCAACCGTTTCTCCTTCGAATGTGCCCCTCTGAGAGCATTGCCAATTGCCATCGTTATGTCGTTATGTAAATGCATAGCTTTCTGGCAGCCTCCTATGTAACAGCTCTCGAAATGCCTCTTTTACAGTAACATCCCCAACTCACCTAAAGTTGTATATTTTAGAATATCTGACATCTGCTTAGTCTCCCAGCACTGGTAGAATAGATTGAATAATAGTTATTTTAGGATGCAATTGCTGCATTGCTAAAAGAAAAAAAAAACTTCTCCAGCTAAATAATGTCACATTTCTGAGCCAGTTATGCAACTGAAATGATTTATACAAATGAAAGAGCATGATTTGGGGAAGCATTTAAGAAGTCGTTGCTAGCAATTTTCATTACTAGCCCTCTGTGCTGTGAAAGTGTGACTCTCCATAGTTGAAGGTGCTAGCCATATAGAAGAAGGACAGTTTGTGACTAGTACAATTTAAGAAATCTTAGCTTAATAGCAAAAATGAGAACTGGGATATAGAAAAAAGGAATGAGAAAGGGGAAGTACGTAAGGGGCTTCACACAGAATTTAGGAATACGCAGCTGTGCAAGGAGATTAGGTAGCTGACAGCACTTGATCTGCTCAGAGACAATAAAAGAGAGGTTGTTGTTAATAAGGAGTGACAATGACAGGGAAATGAGGGCCTGAAAGGAAGTAATGGAGAGGAGAAAGAAAAAGGAAGATTTTCCCAGCAAATTTTCACTTGTACAGTAAAACTCAAGTGTGGATAACTATTATAATTTTTAAAAGCAACCTCTGAAGCCAAGGTAGGGGGAGTGCTCCCCTAAATCCAAACTCCCTGTCATCTAACTGCTCTTGTGAGTCTGTGAATAAGTGACTGATGACAGGCAAATAGGCATATAAATTCTGATAAAAGAGAGAGAATTTTCTGAGTATGAATTTAAAACAGTAACCATACCAAATTACTGCCATCTAGTATATCCCACTCATGGCAACCCTATGTAGAACAGAATGAAACTACTACATAGAGTTTTCTTGGATGAAATTGTAATCAAAGAAAATCCCCAGGACTTTCTTCCTTGGTATTGCTGGGTTTGTCCAATTACCCAATCTCTAGGTTAGCAGTTGAGTGCAAACAATCTGCAACTTTGAATATGTATGAATAAAGTTTATTTCAATGTTGTATAATTTAAAAGGATACCAAGAAACTCGGTTTGATATTGCAGACTAACTAGAGGTGAGACATTGCAACATACATTTAAATTAAATATCATAATTCCCTTTTTACATCAAGTTTGAAATGGAAGTTGTGAACATGTATGTTTGCATATATGTATATATGTATATGTGATATGAGGAATTTAATTAGCAAATAGAATAAATATAATTAGCAAATAGAATATAATTAGCAAATAGAGTAAAGTGGAGATATAAATTGGTTAGCAATTCATTTTGGTAACTTAAAAGCAAACTATAATTCTTTTACATGCTAAGTTGTGGTCCATGTTAGATTTTGTGTCAACTTGTCTGGGTCAGAATTTGTGCTATTCCGGGTAGACTAGAGACACAAATTCATAAACACACATATAAATATAAGGGAAAGGTTTATATACAAGAGGAATTGAACATTGAGAAAGCATTCCAGACCAATCCAGTCCAAAGTCATAAGTCCTATATTAGCTTATATGTCTGATACCAGTCTATAAAATCTCCTTCCGACTCACGAAAAGCACGTGAAGTAAAAGCATCTCAGCGCTGGCAGGGGACTCTCTGTGGCTTCTCCAGCCCCAGAGGTCTGGTTCCATCAGGGCAAGCCCATGTGGATTCTCTTCTGGCTCCTACATTCTCCAGGAATCAGGATCAATCAGCATGCTCTCATCTCATCTTGTCAGTATTTTGTCTCTAGGAACTCTTCTCCAATTGAGAAATACCACGAGACTTCCCAGAATTCTCAGGAGAAAGTCATGCCTTCACAGAGGCCTCACTGGCTATCTCCAGAATGGCAGGCTAGACTCCACCCCTACACTCTCAATCATGACAGTGACATCAAATACATGACCGCCACAGAATTCTTAGTGGTTTAGCAATCAAGACAATCAATCAGTTGTAAAATGATTAGTATGGGGTGTAACACCTTGACTCAGATCGCAGCCTTGATCTAGTCAATTAAAAGGAGTTTCCTTGGGAGTAGGACCTGCTTCCAATATAAGTGTATGCTGTTGAAAAGCTTGCTTGTATTTTGCTTGGTCTGGACCATGTGTCTGACTCATGTATCTCCAATTCTTTGGATTTGAGACAATGACCAGCCATTGCCTGCTAATTCCTCTAGTCATCAGAGGTCTGCAATGTGACCTGTCAGCCTTGGACCCATTTGCTTCTGAAGCCACAAGCCTGTCTGTCATCTTTCTGTCAATCTTAGGCCATCAGTCTTCCCTGTTAAATTAATCTAACCCTCCAGCCTAACATCTGACCCATAGACTTGAACTTGTAGCCTGCTTGGATATGGAACTTGCCCACTTCCAAAAGTGTCTAAGCCATTTTACTGATATGAATCATATGTGTATATATATATATATATACACACACACATATATATATATGGTTTTATTTCCTTAGAGAAGCCAGCTGGTATAGATAAATAACTTGTTGAATGCTGTATTTTCCAAAATTTATTTTGACTTCATTAATGTTATGCTAATTTTTTAAAATAAAGACGAGAGTAATATGGCTTCCATGGGCCACCAAGCCAAAAAAAAACTAGACATAGGGTCATCTATAAGAAACAATAGCTTAAAAAACAAAACAACAGCAGTTTTATGCAGAACCAAGATTTAGGCAAGTTTTCCTTTTCAGCATGAATGAGTTCATCATAATGATCAGCATGAATGAACAACACTCATTCAATTAAGATAAACCAACATTGCAGTTAGTGACCAACCTTCCCCCCAAACAAAGAGCCAGATAGTCACCTAAACTTTAAAAAGGAATTGTCATTTTGTAAACTCCAGTTATTTTAAAATTTTCATTTTGTGATGCTCCCTATTCAGGAATAGTTTCTCACTCTGAGTCTCATAATTCTAATTGACAGGGAAGGGTTACGTTTTCTTGTACATATAGCCCCTCTGAGTCAGAACCAAATTGATGGTATCTAACAGCAACAGTATAGATACACAGATATAGGGATGTATATAAATATGCATATATGTATGCATATGTCCTTTCCCAACAGTTTAATGCAGATAAAAGGTAGTTACATAAGGAGGTTCAATTTTTTTGTAAAAAGATCTACAATTTTTTAATTCCATTTATCCATGAGCTTTTTGAAGTCTGTGGATGAGTATAAATATATATTTAAAATGTTAGTGTATATTCAGTTTGAATTTAACCTACAATACATATTTTTATCTTATTCATTTTATTTTGGTGCATAAAAAAAAACATATTGTCATTGAGGCAGTGCTGACTCACAGTGAGCCTATAAGACAGAAGGCATATACAATTTCCCCCCATGGGGTTTCCAAGGCTATCATCTTTACAGGCGCTGACTGACACATCTTCCTCCTGTAGAGAAGCTGGTGGGTTCCAATCATAAACTGAGCACATTAAGCACCACACCACCAGGATCCTGTCTTGGTGTTTATAGTTCGTATTTCTGAAAGAATCAACAAAGGAGATGAAATGTGTTTCTTAGATCAGAGTATTTCAGAATATCAATGATTCAATGTTAAAAAGTGCATTTGGTACTTAAATCTTATTAGTTCAATAAACTACAAGTTACCATACAGTTAATAGAAGAAATATCAAAATTATCAACAATCACAGGTATTACATAATGCTGTACATGGTTAAATGTTTACTGGACATTTTACTATTTTAATGCACAAGCCTGCTTGATTAAAATGAGAAGAAAATGGGAGACAAATGGTTGGTATGTCTTGGAGAGAATACCATCATCCAATTACAGCAAGAAAAAGGGGAGAGGTTCTGACACCACAATACCTAATTATGTATCATATCATATCTAATGGTATTGCAATTGAATGTTAAGCCTGCTATTTGAAAGAACTATTAGGGTTTTTATGATTGCAATAAGAAGAGCAGTTTAAGGAATTAGATTTTTATAACATATTAAAGGCTAAATTTGACTTCTGTTAGCATCAACAAAGATTAAATATTTCCCCAAAACAAGGTGAAAGTCAGTGTAGTTTTGAAAATAACACTTTAATTACTTCATTGTTCCATTTGCTGTAATGAGAATAATTGTTTAGGTGTCTGAAATAAAATCCCCTTTGTGAAAACCTGAACTGTGTTTTACAGATAGAAAAATTAAAAGAGCATTTAACATTTAGGCTTCCCAGATTTCCTCTAGCACAAAAGAAATCCAATGAGAAGTTTGCAACATAATCCCTCTTACTATTTATAATGCTTGATTAGAAACCCTGGTCTTGTAGTGGCTGAAGAGCTTAAATGCTGACCATAATGTTGAAAGTCCAAATCCACAAGCCACTCAGCAGAGAAGGGGGTGGTGGTCTGCTTTTGTTCGAAATCCTACATGGCTATTCTATTCTGTCCTCTGTAGGGATCCTCAAACTAAGACCCGGGGCCATATGGACATTCTTCAGACGTGCTGGGTGTTCTCACCACCGCTGATGTCCTCCTTAGTAGCCAACTCATCCCAGGCCCACAGTGAATTTGTTCATAGTTTTGTTTTGTTGTTTGTTTTTAACCATAGTGCAGCCCTCTGATGGTCTGAAGAACAGTGAACTGGTCCCCTGTTTAAAAAGTTTGAGGAGCCTGCTGAGAGTCACAATGAGTCCGAATCAATAGAACTGTGGTTATTTTTAACGTGTTTGTTTTTGTGTTTTTGGTGAGTGTTTGGTGGCATTACTTAATGGTTGTCCTTCATGCTTCCTATCCTTGAATATCTTGTGTGGTAGTTACATCTGGTGTCAATTTGAGAGGAATGCAAGTGAAGGGGTGGAATTTGGCCTATCTATCAAGATATAACCAATGAGGCCTCTACGTGGGAATGAACTTCTATTGAGAATTCTGGGAACTCTTGTATTACTTCCGTTGAGGCAGAAGATGATTCTCTCCTTCTGCTCATTCCCTGAGATGGTGTACTGACAAGACACATGGCATTACTCTGATAGACCTCATGCCCTGGGAATTGGAAGCGTCACATGGAGAGCCCTGCCAGTGCTGAGATAATTCTACCATCACAGGATCCACAAAACTTTGCACCCAGTGGCCTGTGATTGTCCTGCATTTGGCATCATTGCATGTGTTTCTTGAGTCTGAAGAGGACTTTAGAGGTTGGTATCAGATATATGGGCTGACATTGGACTTACGGACTTGATCTGGGCTGGACTGGGGTGCTTTCTCGATTTTCAACTGTTCCTGTATACAAAGCTCTTTCTTATGCATATATGTGTGTCCATGGATTTGTTTCTCTAGTCAACCTAGACTAACACATCTTGAGAGTGTTATCCAAAGGCAAACTGTAAGCCAGAGATTCCCTATTGAAGTTACAGTGACTTTGAGCAAAGGACTTGAACTCGGGGCAGTTGGAGAGTTCTTTATCACTGTTGCAGGTGTGTAGAGGAGGTGGAAGCAGCTGTGGTGGTGAGTAGTGCTAGTAGGTTCAGTGAACCATTTCTGGGGCAGGAAGTTGCCTTTGTTGTATGTTCCTCACATTCTTGTTGCCAACTATTCCTGTAGTTTTCAAGGGAAAATGTGTAGCTACTTGATTGTCTTCCAATAAATTATTTTCTTATTTTACACAAACAGTATATTTCTGCTGCTCGAACAAAGAATCTTGACCAGCATTGCTTCTAGTTTCTGAAGTTTTATCTATTTCTTTCAATGTTACAGTGATTGTGGCAGTCACCTAATCTGGTGTGAGTTTGAGGATTAAGGGTGTAGGGGTGGAGTCTAGCCAGTCAATCTGGAGATAGTCAATGAGACCTCTGTGTTGTCATGGTCTTCTCCTCTGAGAATTCTAGGAAATCTGATAACTCCTTCTTGGAGGCAGGAGACACTATCTCTTCCCAGTTAACTTCTTTGAAGACTTTCTACAGACAACACTCGCTGCCTGAGAGACTCAACTGACAAGACTGCGAGACCTCCCTAAGGAGAAGTCACATGGACCTACCCTGATGCGGCAAGAAACCTGGACCTAGAAAGGCCATGTGGAGACTCCTGCCAGCGCTAACATGCTTATAACACCACTGGATCCAAAAATTTTCTACCCACTGGCTTGTGATCATCCTGTATTTGGTGTCACTGCATGTGTTCTGTGAGTCTGAAGAGAACTATATAGATTGGTATCAGACATATGTGCTAATATCACACTTATGACCTTGGACTAGACTGGATTGGAATGTTTCCTTAATGTTCAATTGCTCTTATATAAAAACCTCTCTCTTATATACGTATGCATGTTTATGAATTTTGTTTCTCTTGGCTATGCGGACTGACACACTGATCATGCAACTCTTATATTAATTTTTTGGCAAACTGTACCTACCGACTGGTATCAGGTCAATCCCAACTCTTAGCAACCCTCTTTTTGGACAGAATAGCACAGTTCCATAGGATTTCCAATTCTGTAAGTCTTTGGGAAAGCAGTACACCTCATCATTCTCCTTCAGAGGGGCTGGTAGTTTATAACTATTGATCTTTAGTTAGAATCCCAATGCTTAACCCACTGCACCACCAGGAATCCTTTTGATAAATTTTGTTGCAGTTGTTGGGTGCCATAAAGTCAATTCTGACCCTTAGTGACACTATAAACTGCAGAAGGAAACACTGCTTGGCCTCCAGAGACATCCTCTCAATTGTTCCCATTCTTGAGCCCAGTGTGGCAGCCACAGAGGCAAAGCATTGCCTTGAGGGCCTTCCCCTGCTTCGCACTGCCCCTTCTTTTTACCAACCACAATATCCTTCTACAGGGACCAGTCTCTCCTGTCCAAAGTATGTAAGGTGAAGACAACACATCCAAAGTAAGATAAAGTCTTGTTACCTTTACCTCTAAGGAGCACTCTGGCAGTACTTCTTTCTAAACTGATTGCTAGTACTTCCCGTTTTTCGGTTTGCTTATTTGGATTTTGAGAAATATTAGTGGCTACAAATTTAAGAACCTAGCATGACTATAAGGGGTGAAAATGGTTAAGAAGTTGATTGATAACCAGAAGGCTAATGCCTTGCAAGAAGGGTCAGGTGATCTCACTCTGAAAAGTCAGACAGCCCAGCTCTACTCAAACTCTTATGATCACTACGATTCAGAATCGGTTCAGTGGCAACTGGCTTATATGTTCAGTTTAATGACTATTTAACAATTGGGTTTGGACTCCACCTAAGCATTTCTGAAGAGCCCAGGTGGTAATTTGGATAAGTGCTGGGCTGTTAATCAAAAGGTTGATGTTTCAAACCTACAAACTGCTCTGAAGGAGGAGGATAAGACTGTCTGCTTCCATCAAGATTTAGAGTAGGAAATCCTTTAGGCAGTGGTTCTCAACTTTCCTAATGCTGCCACCTTTTAAAACAGTTCCTCCTGTGGTGGTGACACCCCAAACATAAAATTACTTTAATTGCTACTTCATAACTGTCATTTTACTACTATTATGAATTGGGCGACCCCTGTGAAAGGGTTGTTCGGCCCCCAAAGGAGTCGCGACCCACAGGTTGAGAACTGCTGAGCTGGAATCAACTTGTGGCAGTGGGTTTTATTTGGGGTAAGTATTGCTGAAGAAAGGAAAAAGTCTATGAAACTTGGGAAATAAAATTCAAACACCAAAAGCGTCAGTTTTTTCACCTTTAAATGAAAAACAAGTAACCAGTTTCAGAAATAAAAAATAAAATGGGAGTGGTGAAATTGTGGGAAAACTCTGGCATAGTATCACTGAGTATGAAATGTAAGACACACAACCTCAAAGTATTTTTTAAAACTCATTTTACTGGGGGCCTGTGGTAGTCATGCACTATGTTAATTTTATGATTGAAATGCAGGGGTGGAGTCTAGCCTGTTAATCTGGAGATAGCCATTGAGTAGCCAATGAGGCCTCTATGTGGGCATGGTTTTCTCCTGAGACTTCTGGGAAATCTCGTGATATTTCCCTTGTGAAGATGAGAAGCTATCTTCCCCAGTTGTTGGAGGTTAGTCTAAGAGATGATGAATCATGGAAAAGACAAGCTGGCAGCCTCCGAGTAGCTGGAGGAGCTGTCGGAGAGACCATACGACCTTTCCCTGATGGAGCCAGACCTCTGAAGCTGGGGCGGCCACATGGAGACCTCTGCAAGCGATGAGTTGCTTCTGCTGTTGATGGACCCTGAGCCCTGGAAGCAGGAGCCATGGGGAGACCCTTGCCAGCGCCAGAATTCTGCACCCACTGACCTGTGACTCTGTGAGTCAGAAGGAGATTTTATAGACTGATTTTGGGCATATGGGTTGATATCAGGCTTATGACTTTGAACTGGACTGGGCTGGGATGCCTTCTCAGTGTCACATTCCTTTTGTATATAAACCTTTTCCTTATGCCTATATGTGTGTCTATGAAATGTGTTCCTCTAGTCTACCCGGACTAACACAGGGCCCTCACGGCTCTTTGTATCAAACACTTTTGCACATATGCTGCCATCATCAGCTTCAAAATATTTTCTTTCTACTCGAGCCCTTGGTATCAGCTTCTCATTTTTTTAAGACCATAACTCTTTATTGGAGTAGAAAGTTTCATCTTTCTCCAAAGGACCAGTTGGTGTTTTCAAACTGCTGACCTTTCCTTTGCAGTCTAATGTGTCACCACTATACCACAGGACTCATGCATGCATGTATAAGACAGCTTTCTAGATCACAATACCAATGCATGGATTGTCGGTTGTACAGATTAAACATTTAGCTGACTCGACACTATTTCTCCAACAAGGGTTGTAGATAAAGCTTTCCATAACAGTTTTACAAAGGCAGAATGATGCCTGCTAGACTAATACAAGTCATAAAGAAGCAGAGACCATGAAGTTGCTACATATTTGGTAGTCCAAGCCGCCATTCATTGCAGTAGCAAACTATTTCTATCCTTTGTTATTCATTCAAAAACTGTGTGAGGTAAATTAAAAAAAATGTTAAACTCCACTTTCTGAGCTAGCTAGATCGGTTTTAGAACTTTCACCATTATTTTCTGGCAGGTATCTAATCCAACTTTATCATCTTAAAATATTTTCAGTTCAGGGAAGGAAAGAAGGAGGGAAGGAAGGAAGGGTGATTCAATAATTCATTGCAAGATAAAAAACATTACTAGATACTCTATTCTACATTGTTATTTACACTTTTAACTAGAATCCAATCAAATGACAAATAGATAATATACTCCAAGGAGTCATTGGTAAAGTTTCATGGACATTTGTTGCATCCATACAAGACTCAGGGTCTTGTTGCCCAGCAACTGTATCCTGCCAAAGCACATTTCCAAGCTGTAATGTAACTGACTCCCTGGAGAGCACTTCAAACAAATGGGAGTTTTCAGCCACTTAATTCAATGCCCTTTACACAAGGATTGCTTTAGAGACTGTGCAATTTGAGAATTTAACCCCCCTCCACCACCCTGTTAACTCTAGAGTTTCCATGGAACACTGGTTGAAAATAAATAGTTAGTGCTTCAAAATCAAGCACCCGCAGACATCATGACTGAAAAGACACCGTGACAGAAACTTAGTTTCTCAGTAGCTTGGAAGTGAATGACAGAGCCACTGGAGAGCAACTATAGGGAGAGAGACAGAGTCAGAGACACTGAGAATAGTCTTGTATCATTAACCTGATTAGCGGGAAAGGGGAAAACGAAAAATTAAAATGAATAACAAAACAAAACAACTAACCCTGCTATAGGGTTGGTTCCAACTCCTATAGACTTACAAGACAGAGTAGAACTACTCCTCTAGTGGTGTAGTGGTTTAGGAGCTGGAGCGACAACCACAAGGTCTTTAGTTCAAAATCACCAGCTGCTCAAAGGAAGAAAGATGAGATTTTCCACTTCTGTAAAAAGTTGCAGTCTCAGAAAGTCTACTTCGAGTCAGAATCAGCTCATGAGAGAATTGCTTCCTAGAACTTTAAATCTTTATGGGACCAGAAAGCCTCCTCATCTGGTGGATTTGAACTGCTGACCTTGAAGTTAGGAGTACAATGAATAACCCACTATGCCGCTAGAGCTCCTTATACAGAGGCATTGTCTTTTAACTCCATTTTTCCATAATCCCTTTGAAGTCCCTTTGATTTTTATTGAGGTATCTCTTCCTATATTCAGGTATATGACACTATACAGATGCAGGTGAAGGGAGGAGAGGTGATGATGGCAGGCAGGAATCCTAGCGGAGAGGTGGAAAGACATTTCCCCATTTATTCTCCAGCACAAGGAAAGGTAAAGGACAGATAAGGTACATTTCCTCTTCAATGGAAGAGACCAGAGATAGTGAGCTGTATGTTCACGCTGCCGCCACAGTGACTGTATAGACTTTGGGGTGTTGAGTCTGGAGAAAGGCAGAGCATAAAGTCTGGGGTGCAGGGACACAGGGATACATATGCTTGGAAAGAGAAGGTACATTATAGAGAACCCGCCAACAGCAGAAGACCTGCCAGAAAGCCAGCCATTGGTGGGTGGTCTATCATTAGCCGACTAAACGGCTTGACTATATTCTAACAAACCTTTGAGACTAGCTAAGGGCTCTTTGGACTTCCTTTACAAAGTATCCCTTTCAATAAACTCACCCTTTCTGTTCAATCCTTTTCTTGGATGTTGTTCTGAATTTGGCTCCTTACCTGAAATCTTTCTTGGGAATGAGACACAAATAGAGGAGTGGAGAGGCTCAAAACTTTGAGCTGCTTTCCCATTAACACTGCCAAATTGTTCTCAATCTCTGTAGGAAGCACCCTCATATATAGATGGAGAAGTACTTAGGAACTCAGGAGACTATTATGCTTTGGACAGTTAAAAAATTGTAAAAAGGTATAAGCATCAGGGTCTAGTACTCCAAGAAACTAAAAATAACTGTGAGACTAAAGTGATATGATCAGAGGCAAAGTAAATGATGAAGACTAAAGAATTTGACTGTACCAATGGACTGCTTTTCTTTTTCTTTTTTTCTTAAAGACTTTTTTTTGGGGGGGTGGGCATCACTGTCCTCTGGTGGGAGTAAAAGGCCCAGCCTTGTTCCTGGAGAGCAGCTGCTGGATTTGAACCGCCAACCCAGTGGGCCGCAGTTCCGCACTCAACCACTACGCGACCGGAGCTCAGCCCCTCTTTTTTTCTTCAGATTGTTTTCCTACTGAATTCTTGTCCCATTCAAGTTTGCAGATTGTTCTGTGGTTGTCTACATATCCTTTCTTTTTCTTTTAAAATTTCCTGTTTTTTCATTGTTTGCCCAGTGGATTTCAACTTAATGGCAGATGGCCGCATATGTAGAACTGTGTTCCATGGAGTTTTCAATGGCTATGATTTGGGGGAGCAGCTATGATTTGGGGGAGCAGATTGGCAAGAGCTTTCTTACTAGGTGCCTCTTGATGGATTCGAACTGTTTTTTGAGCCGAAATTCTAAACACTCTAGTTTTCAAAAGGCTGTGCATGGCAGTGACACCTCTCTACAGAGAGTCTATCTTATCATGAACCAAGGATTTGTATAATTGGGCCCTCAAGCAGAGTGCCCTGGAAAGTAGATTACCTCCACTTTGATCCAGTCATACTCCAAAAGGATATTCTCTCTTAGGGCCTTGCCTGGCTGTGTACTTCCTGGAGGTCACTGTACTGGGGGCAGTTTTCACTGTCATGACTCATAGAGAGCCCCTGTGGGTTTCTGAGACTCTAACTGTTTACAGTAGCAGAAAACCCCCTCTTTTTTTCTCCAGGAGCTGCTCGTGGTTTCGAACTACTGAACACACAACTCACAGCCCAATGTGTAGCCACTACACCAGCAGTTCTTCTGGAGACATAGAGGGGGGTCATATAGTCATGAATCATGTTCCACCAGTCTTGCCTTGACTGTCTTGGTTGGAATGCCCTTGACCAGTGGTTCTCCACCTTCCTAATGCTGTGAACCTTTAATACAGTTTCTCATGCTGTGGTAACACCCAACCATAAAATAATTTTCGCTGCTACTTCATAACTATCATTTTGCTACTGTCATGAATCTTCATGTAAAATATCTGGCATGCAGGATGTATTTTCATTGTTACAAATTGAGCATAATTAAATAATACAATATTTAATTATATATTGTGTAATATTTCTAATGACAAGTAAATGAAATTTTGACTTGAAGCATGGTTTAGCATGGGTAGCAGTCTTCATCCTGGGTACATATGTGGGCATATCTGCATGTGGACGGACCCAAGTGGAAATGGATAGAGGAAACATGTCTTGACTCCTATGACTATCAGAAATATGTTTTCTGATGCTCTTAGGTGATCCCTGTGAGAGGGCTGTTTGACCCTCAAAGGGGTTGCGACCCATAGATTGAAAACTGCTGCTCTAAATCTGTCTTGTAAGCTCTTCAATCTAACATAATGTACGTGTCCCAAACATGAATCTGCTTCCACTTCTATAGCCCCACCTATAACCATGGTGTATTGATATGCCACCAATCAGGCATTTCTGAGTTTCCTTGGCCCTCCCATGCCCCCTTTAACATTTTGTATTACAACAAATCCTTGCAAACCATTTTTAACTTCAGGCTACTGGCCTCTCTTATCCAGATGCTGGGTTTGTGTCTTTGTGTTATCTTTATCTTAAAAAAATGATTTAATAAATGTTCTCCTGTATTTGAGATGGGGTCTCTTTTATACCCTAAAAGAGAACTGTCAACTTTTCTGTTCGTCAAGCACTTAACCATTTACACCACGCAGAGGCTCCTTTTAAGTGACTATCCACCACCCCCACTCCTCAAATAATAAAACAAAAGTATGCAGAATTTACTGCTATTGTGTCAATTCTCACTCACAGCAACACTTTATAGGGTTTCAGGGGCTTTGTAAATCTTTACTAGAATGGAAAGCCTCATCTTTCTCACACAGAGTGACTGCTGAGATTGAATCACTGATCTTTTGATTGCCAGGTCAAAGATTATCCCACAACACGACCAGGGAACTTTTTCCATATGGATAAGGAGATCCAATTCAATGACCACAACTTAACTGAATAGTCTCTTTCTCCATACTTACACTAGAAACACATATTTTGATCCATTAAATGCTGTACAAAACGAAATAATGACATATCCATGTCTGTTACTTTAGCATACAATTCTTCATGACAGAACATCATGTCTTGAACGTTGTACTTAGAACCTAGGAGCCTAAACTGTAACTGCTATGACTCAGTGTTGAAATGGGAAGATACTTATAAATGATTGTCATGTGAAATCATCCACTGCAATATTTGTACTGTATATACTCGTGTATATGTCAAGTTTTTTAGCACTTTTTTCCCCCAGCACATTTTAATGCAGTTTTTGTGGTAAAATTAGTGCCGTGGCTGATAGTCGGTTCGCCTTATACTCGAGTATAAATGGTAAGTCAAAATTCTGATGGCGGTGGAGCCCTGGTGGCGTAGTGGTTGTGTACAGGACTGCGGCCCACAGGGCTGACGTTTCAAATCCAGCAGGAGCTCTCCTGGAGCAAGGCTGGGCTTCCTACTCCCACCCAGAGCAGTGATGCCACAAACATTTTTGATGTCTCTGAAAAACTCTAGAGGTAGTCCTTTCTAATTGGCTGTCTAATATTCCTCCTCCTCTTTCAATAAGTATAATTAAAACGTGTGATAGGGAGAAATATGTCTAGTTAGTGAGGGAGGATGGCAAAGAAATATGTCCAGATAAAACTACCTCCCCAGACATAGGTGGCAGTGAGAGTGGCCATGTGATAAGTTCTGGCCAAGGAGATAAAAATAAAAATTCAATTAATTGGGCTTTCCAGATTCATCCTTCCTTCAATTTGTTCTTTTTCTTGCCTTTTTTTTTGTTTTTTGGTTTTTTTTTGGGGGGGGGCATCACTGCCCTCTGGTGTTCGTGGGAGCTACCCAGCCCTGTTCCTGAGAGCCACCACTGGATTTGAACCGCCAAGCCCTCGGGCTGCAGTCCCGCACTCAACCACTTACGCCACCGGGGCTCAGTCAGCCTTCTTTTTTTTGTCTTTTTTTGCATATTCTTTTAAGTGAATTAAGCCAAGGTTTGTTGCCTAATAGTATAGCAAGCTTGATTAAACAATCAAACAAGTATTTTAAGGATAAATCCCTGGGTAGCACGGATGGTTTGTACTCTACTACTTCTACTCAGCAGTACCACAGAAGATCAGGCAATCTATTTCTATAAGACTACAGCTATAGAAAACCTTATGGAGTGCAGTACTACTCTGACCCAAGGGGAGGGAGGTGCCATGATTCAAAAGAGATTCAATAGCAATGGGTTCGATGGTTCTTTGGATGTTGTTTTGTACATAGAAATAATGAGGAAGGAATCAAGAAAAATGTAGAGCTGATTTATACATCGCCCTGCCCCCCCCCAAAAAAACCTACATTATCCCTACATTTTGTTTCTCTAGGTATCTTGTAAGTAGTCCCCGTGGCACAAAAATTAATTACTTAGCTATTCATCAGAAGGTAGGCTGTTTGAACCAAAGGAAAAAAGATGAGTCTCTTCTCCCTTAAAGGTTTACATTCTTGAGAATCCTATGGCCCAGTACTAATGTATCCTACACAGTCACAGGAGTAGCAATCTCCTTGAGAACAGTGGGTTTATTGACCAATTGTGTGATAGGTGTTTTCATCAACTTTTGTTTGTTTGTTTGTTTGTTTGTTTGTTTGTTTTTGCGGGGGGCGGGCATCACTGCTCTCCGGTGGTGGGAGTAGGAGGCCCAGCCCCACTGCTGGAACTGAACCTCCGTCCCAGTGGGCCGCAGTCCGGCACCCAACCACTACGCCACCGGGGCTCAGCCCTTCATCAACTTTTGACTTGAACATTTGACCAGTTAGGAAATTCCAGTACACGTTATATGAATGTCTACTGGAAAGGGTTTCAAAGGTTCATGGAAAAATTCCATAAACTTTTCATTTTATCTTTCCAAGAAATTTTCGAAGGCCCGCCCCTTTGTATTTCAATATATAGAAATGAAATAGCCATACAACATAGAGATGCACACATTGGTATTGGCTTGCCAAGCAATATATTTTCAGTATTAAAGAAGCTAACTCATTGCCATTGAGTCGATTCATAGCCACTCTACATAGGGATTCTAACGCTGTAAATCTTTACAAGAACCAGGTCCACCCTGACTTTTTTTCTCTGAAACATTGCTGGTTTGGGGAGGCAAGAATTCTACCACTGAACCAAAAATGCGAGTGGTTTCGAATTCCTGCCTTTGCAGTTAGCAGTGCGATGATTACCTGACAGCGCCACCAGGGTCTCTGTAACGATGAATAATTTATTAGACAGTTATATACTTTCAGAAAATGTTCTTAGATATCAAAGTTGAGATGTTTTTTCAAAAGAGTGTACAATAGACATAGGAATGATAAGAAAGTGCAGGAATCTTTAACAAGTAATAACACAACATTATATTTGTTCTCATTTCAATTCATCAATGTTAATGAACAAGATAGATCTTTATTAAATACCTTGATCTAAATAGAAAATGTTGATTAAGGACATAAAACTATGATTTTATAATATTGCAAATGAGAAAGTCAATGATTGCACTCTCGTTGGAGCCCCACCAGTTCAAGACACATTTCTGTAAAAAGTGATCTCCACAAGGATTTGTTAAACATCATCTAATATAATATAAATATTGATTCTTGAATCTAATAAACAGTAGAGGTGAGATAAAATGTCAAATCTCCAACTTGGGTAGATCTCATAAAGACACAGGCAACATATGGTCATTTATCACCCTTTATTTTGTTTTGTGTGCATGTTTGTTTTTCTCAATATATGCGTGGCAGAGTGGGGGAATATTAAAGGGCATTTTTGTTTGGGGAGATTAAAAGTTTGATTCCATGGTTTCATAAAAACTACACATTGTATTTGAAAACCTGAAATATTGTGCATCTGGGACCATTTAAGAAGGACAAGATTTCTGTTGGTGAGGGACAAATTTATGCTTCTTTTTTACACTGGGTTAGGAAAGTGTAGTCTTGAAAAATAGCAACAAAGGTTAGATTTTTTTTTAAGAAACAAAAACAAATAAAACTCATTCAGCCTCCTCCAGAGCAGACAAGACGTTTGCTTAGTTAATTTTTCACATTCTCTACTAAATCATTTTATCTGGGGCTTACAGCTCATAACAATCTATATATCAATTGTTTCAAACATTGGTATCTATGTTGCCATCATCATTTGCAAAACATTTTCTTTCTGCTTAAGCTATTGTTATCAGCTTCTCTTTTTTCCACCATCCCACCCTCGTGAGCCTCTGATAAGTTATAAATTATTATTATTTTCATAACTTTTTTCTTTTGTTTTTTATTAACAATTGTTTTATTGGTGACTCTTACAGCTCTTGTTGCAATCCATTCATCAATTGCATCAGACATATTTGTACATGTATTGCCATAGTTCTTTTCCAGACATTTACTTTCTATTGAGCCCTTGGGATCAGCTGCTCTTTCTTCTCTCCCAACCCACCCCCCTGGGGGCCTCGTGATGGGTTATAAATTGTTACTATTTTCATATCTCACACTTACCACTGTCTCCCTTCCCCTGTGGTTTCTGTTTTTCTTCCCCCTGGGACTGGTGGTGGTGATGTGATATTCATTGCAATCGATTCCCTTTCCTCCCATCCGCTCTCCTCCTTACCCCTACCCTTTTGGTATGGCTATTTCCATTTCTGTTCCTGGATTCCAAGTGTTGTGAGCTTTATATCTTGTCTGTATCTATGTACATGTTCTGATCCAGTCCAGAGTGTGAAGCCGCACTGGGGTCATGATGGTGAGGGTGGGGGGGTGAGGAGGCCTCAAGGAAGCAGAAGTATATTGTGTGATCCTTCAGTGCTCTACTGCACCCTGGATGACTCATCCTTTCCCTGCAACTCTTGTGTGTGGGGATGTTCCATTGTCTATAAATGGACTTTGGGCCTCCACTCCAACTCCCCTCGTTCTCAACAATGTGTTTTTGTGTTTGTTGTTTGTTATGAATCTTCTGTTACCCATTACCTGAACTGCATGACACCTCATGATTGCACCACCTGGTGTGCTTCTTCCATATGGGTTTGATGCTTTACTTTTCGATGGCTACTTGTTTAACTTCAAGGCTTTAAGACCCCAGACACTATATTTTTAAAAGCTGGGCACCATCCCTGTCTTCACCACATTTCCTAATGCACCCATTTAGTCTTCAGTGGTCATGGGGTGGGGGTGGGGTGGTGAGCAAGACAAAATGCCAATTTGTTAGAACAACATGTTCTTGAATTGGTGGAGAATATGAGGTGAGGTCCAAGACCCCTCTACAGCCTTACAAATATATGTACATAGACTGATACTTCTATTTTTATGGCTTAATGTATTTACATAAGTATACACCTTTGTTAATACCTTTATAACTTTGCTTCCTAGAGTTTTCCTCTGTTTCCTTTTGTCTCCTCTTGCCCTCATGCTCTCCCTTCTTCCACCTCTTAGTACTTCCTCTCAGCTAGATATCTGTTACTCTAATACCCACAGGATCTCTACCACCTCCTAGTTGTTTATTTTAATTCCCTAATGGTTCCACTATCTATGGCATTATTTGTTCACCACACACTTCCTCCAGCTACCTTCTCCCCTCAAGACCCTCCAAGACCGTTTGCCCCATTGCTTTCTCCCCAATCTTGCTTCCCATGCCTGTCTTATACAAGTAGGCAAGCCAGCAATGTCTTAGGTCAAACAATAAGAAAAAAATTGAAAAAAAAAGAAAAGAGGAAAAGAGGTGGGGGGGGAAACAAAATATACACAGTTCCAGGTCTGTCTCCTGGCCTCACCACCACCCAGTCCTGGAGCAGTTCTGGGGGGTGCCCCTCCTAGCTCGGAATCTATTTTGGGGGCTCTTTAGTGGCTCTGTGGATTCACTTTGCTCCAATTGCTGATCTGTTATGCTTCCTTCTAGGTTTGTCCCATTGCGGTAGATTCAGACCACACTCTCTCCTCCTCCCATGTGTCCCCATTTTTGTCCTCTGTCATAGTACGTTTCAGTTAGGCGACAACATGTCATGAGTTGTTGGTGGCCCTACAGTCCTCTCTGTGCCTTAGCAGCTCCGTGCAGGGGTTGGTGTGACAATATGGAGTCTAGGCCAATTGTCCCTTTTTCCTTCTTGGTTTCCTTCCATGTGGACATGGTAAGCTGGCGCCTTTCCCCCACCTGAAGGTTTAGTGTTGTTCTCTGTCACAAATACTTCTAGGACAGGAGTCAGTTGGGCTATGGTTGGGGCCAGCCCTGTAGCCCAATCATTTCATCAAATCCTCCACGTGGTTATGTTGCTCTTCTGGTTTGGTGCTCCTTGATGGGGTCTGTATGCACACTTCCAATTCTATGAAGACTGAACCAATATGCTTCCCCTGGGTAGCTTGCTTCCCTGCTCCCCCATTCTTTAATCTCAATTTCTCCCCACCCTCCCCATTTCCTCCTTGGGTTTGATCTGACATCCTCCCAGATGCCTGTGCTTCTTCCTGTATTTTGTGAGATAAGTGTCATTTCTTCTATACCTACTGTGCTTATTATACTTACCTCAGGGGACTCATATTATACTTGACCTTTTGTGATTGCTTAACCATGCTTAGCATAATTTCCTCTACCTCTTCTCATGAAATGACATGTTTCATGCAATCATCCATGGTTTTTAGTGCTGCATAATACCCATTGTGTGTATGTGCCAGAGTTTACTAATCCACTGGTTTATCAATGGAAATTTAAGTTGTTTCTAACTCTTTGTGATTGTGAATAGTGCTGCAATAAATTGTGCTGTGCAACATTGGGGCACAGATGACTGGCCACATTTTATTTCTTACTGCTTCTGGATATATATGCCCAATAAAGGGATAGCTGGGTCATAAGGTAGTTCGATTTCCATTTTCTTTAAGTATTGCCAGATCACTTTCCACAGTGGCTGTACACATCTACAAGACCACCAGTAGTGGAAGAGAGTTCCTATTCTACCACAACCCATTCAATATTTATTGCTTTCTGATGTTCTGATTTGGGCTAACCTCAAGGGTCTTAGATGGTATCTCACGGTTGTTTTAATTTGCATTTTTTTATTGCTAATGATTGGGAACACTTTTTGATGTGTTCATTGGCCACACACATCTCCTCCCTAGTTAAATTTCTTTTCAGTTCTTTTGCCCAATCAGGGCAAAAGATTCCTCTTTTTGCAGGCCAGGAAGGTATAGTAGATTTTAGGAATAAGCCCTTTGTTGTGTCATTGTTAAAAATTCTCTCCCAATCTGTGAGATGCCCTGTTGCCCTATTGGTGAAGTCTTTGACATGTTTTATTCTTAATAAATCTCATTTGTCGATTTCCAATTTACCTGTGTATACCGTTCCTTTTTGCTGTTAGCTTATGTATTCCCCAGGCTAATGAGCTTAGGTTCCATTTCCTTCTTTGATGGTCCTGATACTTTGGATTTTACTTCTAGGTCTGTGATTCACCTTAAGTATGTTCTTGTGCGTGGGGTGAGTAAACATCTTATTTCATTTTTCTACATGTGGACATCCATTGTTTCCAGTACCACTTGTTAAAGAGGGTATCTGCCTCCTGCTTGCTCCTTTTGGGGTGCTTATCAAAGAAGAGTTGTCAATATGTTGCTCTTTTTGTTTCTGGGTTTTTTGTTCTTTTCCATTGGTCCGAATATCTGTCATTATACCAGTACCACATTGTTTTGACTACTGGGGTTATGTAGTAGGTGTCAAAATCAAGTAAAGCAAGTCCGCTAACTTTGTCCTTCTTCTTGAGGAATTCTATTCTAATTCTTGGCTTCTTCCCTCACCAGATGAAATTGGTGGTCAGTTTTTCTAATTCTTTGAAGAAGTTTTTTGGTATTTGAATCAGAATAGCATTAAACTTATAAAGTCCTTTGGTTAAGATTGATATCTTTACTATGTTGAGTCTTCCACTCCACAAGCATGGGATGTTCTTCAATTTGTGGAGGTTACTTTGATTTTCTGTAGTAGGGCCTTGCAATTTTCTTTGTATAAACCTTTAGTTAACTTTATTAAAAATTTTCCTAGGTATTTCAGTTTGTTCTTGGATACTCTGAAGGGTACTGCCTTTTTGATCTCCTCTTCCATACTCATGCCCATTATATATAGCCAACCAAGTGACTTCTGTTTGTTGATCTTGTATCCTACCACTGTTCCATATTTCTCTATCACTGTAAGTACTCCCATTGTGGAGTTTTTGGGATTTTCAATGTGCAGAATCATGTCATGAGCAAACAGCAATAGTTTCACCTCCTCCTTTCTCAGTTAGATAACTTTAATGTCATTTCACTGTCTTATGATGTTAGCTATGACCTCCAGTATGGTTTTGAATAGAAGTGGGGACAAGGGCATCCTTATCTGGACCCCTTTTTCAGTGGGGTTGTTTTTGTCTTTTCTCTTTTGAATATGATGTTGGCTGTAGGCTTTTCATAGATAGCTTGTATTAACTTCAGGAATTTTCCTTACATTTCTATCTTCATGAGTGTCTTAATTAGGAATGGGTGTTGGATGTTGTCAAATGCCTTTTTGCATCTATCAATATTATCATGTGTTTCTTACATTTTAATTATCAATGTGGTGTATAATATTGTTGGAATTTTTCATGTCAAATCATTCCTGCATCCCTGGGATGAATTCTACCTGATCATGGTGGATATGTTATATATACTTTTATATTCTCTTGGTCAATATTTTGTTAAGGATTTTTGCATCTATGTTCATTAGAGATATTTGTCTGTAGTTCTCTATACCTGTGGAATTCTTGCTCTGTTTGAGTATCAAGGTTATATTGGCTTCATAGAATGAATTTGGGAGCTTGTCATCCTTTTCTATGCTGCAGAATAATTTGTTTAGGATTGGAGTCAGCTCTGCCCTGAATGCTTAGTAGAATTCTCCTGTAAAGCTATCTGATCTGGGGGCTTTTTTTGTTGGTAGCTTCTTAATAAGCATAACTATTTCCTTCCCCCCCGCCCCATGATTTTATTGAGGACTCTTACAGCTCTTATGACATTCAATACATCATTTAACTATTTTTTATTATGTGTTTGTTCAGGTTCTTCACATCTATCTGGGATAGAGGGATTGTTTTTGCAAGTATTTATCCATGTCTTTCATACTTTTGAATTCGTTAGAATACAGTCTTTCATAGCACTTTGTGATTATCCTTTTAATCTAATTGGGGTCTGTTGTGATTTCCCCTGTTTCATACTTCAGTATGGTTATTGATGTTTGCTCCTGCGTTTCCTAGGTTAGGTTCACCAGAGGTCTGTCAATCCTGTTGATCCTTTCATAGAACTAGGTTTTTTGCTGCATTGATATTTTGCATCTTTCTTTTGTCTTCCCACTGATTTAGTGCCGCTAATTATTTTTTAAAAATAATTTTATTGGGGTCTCATGCAGCATTTATCACGACATATACATTCATCCATTGTATCAAGCACATTTGTGTGTGTTGTCATCATCATTTAAAAAATACTTTCTTTCAACTTGATCCCTTGATATCAGCTCCTCATTTTTCTCCTCCCTCCACCAGCCTCCCTCCCACACCAACCCTTGATACTTTTCAAATTATTGTTTTATTTATTTATTTATATATTTAATTTTTCTTTATCAGGGGAGAGTGCAAGCGCATTCCCCCACTACCACAAATTGTGCAATGGAGAGTCCCACATTTGGAGTGCAATGGGTGAGCTTCGCTCTGGGTAAACCACCTTCATGATCATGGTATCTCCTGTGCCAAGTAACTGTGAAATTGTTCTTTTTCATGGCTTCCAATGACCCACTTTTCTGTTGCCTGTCCCCCAGGGAGACGTTATAGGATGGTAGATCATTGTGATCTGTTTCCTCTTTCTCTTTCCACCTTCCCCTTCCACTCCTGGTATTGCTGCCCTCAGTGGTCCTGAGGGGTTTACGTGTCCTAGATTCCCTGTGTTTCTAGTTCTTATCTGTACCTGTGTATATGTTCTGGTCTATTTGGCTTTTTAAGGTAAAATTGGGGTAATGATAGTGGGGGCGGGGTGAGGGGGAAAGCATTAAAGAACTAGAGGAGTGTCTCTGCCCTTATTTTTATTATTTTATTTCTTTTCTTTTGCTATTGGAAGCATTGTTCAGTTGATTCTGTTCTAATTGCTGGAGATTTTGTGAAAACATGTCACTCATAAGTCTTTTTTTTCATATATGCATTCATTGATACCAATGTACTTCTGATAACTGCCTTCACAGTATCTCATAGTTTTGATATGTTGTATTATCATTCTCATTAGTTTCTAGAAACTTCCTATCCTTCTCTCTAATCTAGGCCATTACCCTTGCAGAAGATCATTGTCCACCCTCCAATATTTTGTTTTTGCTCGCCTCATCCTTTTATTAATCTCTAACTTTATGGTATAGTCATCTGAGAAGGATGTCTGAGTAATCGCTATGTGTGAGAATTTACTCAGGTTCGACTGTCTTTCAACATGTGGTCTATTCTCAAAAATGAGCCATGTGGGCTTGAAAACAATGTGATTTTTTTTTGCATTTGTATGGAAAGCTCCATAAATGTCTATCAAGTCTAGTTACCTAATTGTACTGCTTGTCTCTGTAGGCTCCTTGTTGAGCTTTTTTCCAAGTGATCTTTTTCTAATCACAGTGTATTAAAGTCACCTGCTATGATTGTTGAATTTGTGATTTCTTCTTTCCACTTTTGATTAATTTGACGAATTTCAGCAATCCATTGTTAAGAGTGTATATATTTAATATGTCACTGGTTCCTGGTTTACTGACCCTTTGAACATTATATAGTGCCCCTCTTTTTATGGCTTGAACTTTGTCAGTGATTAGGATTGCCATCCCTGCTGCTTTTACATTGCCGTTTGCCTGGTATACTTTCTGCCAGCCTCTTATTCTTAATTTATTTATTTTTGTGCACTTAGCATGTGTGTCTGGCAGACAACATATTGTTGAAATATGTTTTCTGAGCCAGTATTCTATCCTTGTCCTTTTGATATATGAATTGAGACTGTGGAATTCAGAGTTATTATCATGATCTGTTACTTCATTGCTATCATCTCAACATTCTCCACTTTATAAACAAATGACATCTCCCCACTCCCCCAAGCTACGTGTTCTAGAATTGGTTGTGATTGATTCATGGTGACCTTAAGGGTGCCTTTTTAGAAGCTCTCAAACCTTTTCTCCTTCTTTCTCTTTACAAAAAACTCATTTTACAGGGGCTCATACAACTGTTATCACAGTCTGTCCATCCAGTCATCCATCCATTGTATCAAGCATATTTGTACATTTGTTGCCATCATTATTTTCAAAACATTTTCTTTGTACTTGACCCCTTGGTAACTGCTTCTCATTTGTTTCCTTCCCTCCCCAACCCTTTATCCCTCACTATCCTTTGATAATTTATAAATTACTCCTTTCATGTTTTATATTGACCGATATCTCCCTTCACCTACTTTTCTGCTGTCCATTCCCCCTGGGAGGGTGTGATAGATAGAACATTGTGAACAGCTCTCCCTATTCCCCCCCATCTTCACTCACCTTTCCTTTACTCTCTTGGTATGGCTACTCTAATATTGGTCTTGAATGGTTCATCTGTCTTGTATTCCCTGGGTTGGAAACTGTTATCTGTAGCTGTTTACATGATCTGATCTAGCCAGCTTTGTAGGCCAGAATTGGGATCATGATAGTGAGGGGGGGGAATTAAAGAACTAAAGGAAAGTTGTATGTTTCATCAATACTATACTTCAACCTCCTGAAGTAAGGGATGTCGAGGTGCCAACATATGAGCTTTGGGTCTCCTCCCTGCAGTCCCTCTAATTCATAATGATATGATAATTTGTTCTGGGTCTCTGATACTTGATTCCATTGACACCTCGTAATCACACAGGCTGGTATGCTTCTTCCTTGTGGACTTGGTTCCTTCTCAGCTAGAAAGCTGCTCATTTATCTTCAGGTCATTAAGACCCAGACACTATATCTTTTGATAGCTGAGCACCATCAGCTTTCTTCATCACATTTGCTTAGGCACCTACTTTGTCTTCAGCATGTCAGGAAGGTGAGCATCATGGAATACCAATTAATGGAAAAAAATGTTCTTGCATTGAGGGAGTACTTGAGTAGAGGCCTAATGTCCATCTTCTACCTTACTATGAAACCTATAAATATATACACATAGATCTATTTCCTCATCATCATATATAAATATATTAACATATGCATATGGCTATATTTAGACCTCTATAAATGCCCTTTGCCTCCTAGTTCTTTCCTCTATTTTCTTTTACTTTCCTCTTGTCCCACTATCATGTTTATTCTTCTTTTGAGTTTCATTCATTGCTCATGATTACATTGCCCTTGATCAAGCCCTACCAGACCTTCTATTCCCTCCTCATCATCGATTTTGGATCACTTGTTGTTCCCTTGTTGCTGGATTTTTTGTTTGTTTGTTTTGGGGGGCATCACTGCCCTCTGGTGTTCATGGGAGCTTGTTGCTGGGTTTGTTAACACCACTTCCTTTCCCCAGCCGCCACCTCTCCCATGTCCCACTGGAACTGTCGGTCCCATAGTTTTTTTTTTTTGTTTCCCCAGATTATTTATTCTGCCTATCTTAGCTAGATGAACACGCAGAGATGATAAGAAGCACAAGAACACGACAGAGCAAAACAAGACAACAAAATAACAAAACCAACAACAACTACAAAAGAAAAGCCTATAAATTGTTTTTTTCTAAGGCCCCTCTGAATCTCCAGGCCTTTAGTTGGCAGTGGAGTTCTTAACCAATTGTACCATCTTCCATTTATAATTAGTGGAAAGTAGCAAAGCTTTCTGGAAAGGAAAAGTGGTTCTTTCTTTCAACTTCCCTTTCCCTCCAACTCTACTGCATCATCCTTTAAGGATTAGAGGACAAATGGAGGGAAATGAATGGCAGTAACATTTATATGTGAATTCCCAAATGAATTAAAGTGAAGCACTCTTGAGAATTATGGTATATTCATTCTTCTACTCATTGATGATCTCTAGATATCATTTTATATTTTATAGTATTTACCTCCGTGTCATAAAAGATGAAATGGTGGACTACCAAATGAAGGGTTGGTGATGTGTACCCATCCAGAAGTACCTTGGAAGGCAAACTGGGCAACTTACTTCCCAAAGGGCAAAGCTTTGAGAACTTCCTGGAATAGTTCTGCTCTGCACACCTAAGACCACCATGAGTCAGAAGCTACTCAAAGGCATCTATTTTGTCTGGGTTCTCTCTCTCTCTCTCTCTCTCTCTCTCTTCACACTTAGAAACTATTTTCTAGAAAGGGTTTTGGCCTATTTAGTCCAATGTTTATTAATGTACCATATACTTAGGAGAAAAACTCTTAAAATAGTCTTGAAAACTTAATGAAAAACCACCTTAGCTGTGGTAATATATTTCCTCACCTTACCTCTGATAGTTCTCCTTGAGAAAGCTATTTGCTGGGAAGGCTGCAAGGACTAGCATTGACTTGATGTTCATGGGCAGAGACAAATGTTCTATGGATTTTTCAAAGTGATTTTCCCCCTAGGTAGTTGATAAAGGAAGCCAGGAAGCCTTTACGTTCCATTGAAAGCGATGAATGATTAACTTAACTTTAGACTCTGCCTGAGGTTAAATGATCTAGGGCTTTAGTGAGTTCTTGATTCCTCTCAGGAAAGCTTTCTGTGAGTAACAGTTTGTTTACTCATTTTGAAGAGACACCCATGCAAGGTCTTCTTGCAATTAAAGAAGATAATGAGACATCAAAGAGTAGCTTTGGCCTCCTTGCCAGATGTTACTCTGTTTTCATGTAGCAGTTGGGGTTCCTCCTTTTAAGTCTCAGTGTAAGAATGTAGAAGGGAATAAAAAATTGTAAGTTGCAGCCAAGAACAAATTGTACTGGTGTGAGAAACCAAAGAAGCTATGGCAAGATAGTATCGCCATGGTATCAGTTTTTAATTTTAGAGAAAGTCACAGCCTTAAGAGTGAGGTGATGAAAAGAAGTCACATCTGAAATTCTAACCTTAAATGACTTCCAATGTCCAACTGACAAAAATAGAATAGAGTAGAAACTGGCTGCCATATAGTACTTCAAGAAGTTCTTTGGAAAATTCTACCAAATTTACATTGAATGTGGTTATGTATTTTTTTAAGTCTGCCCACTCTCTTACCCCTGTGTTAGAAATTCCTAAGTGCATAATTTGCAGACAGCTATGGTTTGACAGGAACCCTAACTCTGTTTTGAGTCCTCATATAAATTGAGCCTCTATTGAGTTCAGTCTGAGGGAAGTTGGGAAGCGGTTACCTTCTACAAAATGAAATCTGAGACTGACTTGGATAAGCCTTAAAGGAAAGTGGGGTACCAGGGCTGAATGATAAAGAGTCATACCCTGTGCAAGGTGGTTGGAGGTCCCCAGAACCAATCCTAGCAGTTTTTCAAATTTATAATTGTATGCGGATTCCAATTATGCCCCTTTCCCACTATTTTAGCTCTACTTGAGAGGGTGGTGAATTGATCTGCCCACAATCATGATCTCAGGAGTGTCTTTAGTTTCCCATGTTCTCTCACCATACTTATTCAATCTATATGCTGAGGAAATCATCATAGCAACTGGAATATATGAAGAAAAACAAGGCATCATTATTGGAAGAATGCTTATTAACAATCTTTAATTTGCAAACGACACAACCATTCTTGCTGAAAGTGAGGAGGACCTAAGACACATCCTAGTGAAGACCAAGGATTTAAGTCATCAATATGGATTACAACAACTGGACCAATAGGTAGCATCATGATAAATGGAGAAAAAGAAGACCAAAGCATTGATGCACTTGAATCATGCTGGTGAAGAGTATTGAAATTACTATATAAGTGGACTAAAACTTACTTACCACTTCAATTCTCTGCTTTGCTGTACTAAGATATGTATTATTCTGGGAGACCTGTGTCTGACATTGTCAGTGAATATCACGGTAAGTTTTACCTGACCATCACCTCCTAATTAGCTGTGCATCTAGTCACATAAGGATTTATTCTGTACAGGTGAATGACCCAGGTATTGTGAGATGCAGTTAGCCTGTAGTTGCTCAATCTCCCTTTCTCAATAATGTTTTAAAGTTAGTAGCAGGGATTAATCAATTGTACTACACACAGAAGTTTCTTATGCTTCAGGGAGGTGATAGAAAAGATTCTCTACCATAAATTAACAAAAATGTCTCTAAGATAAACCTGAGGCAGATAAAGACTATGGATTCAAGAACAAATTTGGGGTTCACATTTAATCCTAGCTGTAATCTAGGAAAAAGTAGTTCTTACTACACGATCTTGCTCTCATGAAGGAAACACAGAAGATATGGGTACTATAGAAAAGTGTGAAGGGGCTGAGCCCCGGTGGCGTGGTGGTTGTGCGCGGGACTGCGGTCCACTGGGACGGAGGTTCAGTTCCAGCAGTGGGGCTGGACCTCCTACTCCCACCACTGGAGAGCAGTGATGCCCCAAAAACCAAAAAAAAAAAAAGTGTGGTGAAGAAATTAGATGCTGCTTAGCTATCAAGTAGAATAGCATCTGGGATCTTAAAGACTTGTTTTCAAACAAGCAACCATTTAAGTGAGATGTCAACTAAGCCCACATGGAAGAAACACATAAAAGTCTACGATCATATACTATATAATCCAATTCTGAAGGAGTGAATAGTATCAGAGCCTAAATTGTGAGATTCTGGTGTGCAGAAGACTATGGAAGATGGTGGAAGCCCAAAACACAATGGCAAGATCTACACAGGGAATAAGTTTCGGGTGATTTCCCTCTGGATGGGATGGGGATAGCGTGGTTATCAGACAGAGTATTGGAGAGATGAATGTAGTAGAGTGAAATGGTAAGTCAAACTTGTGAAGACCTTGTCACTTGAGCTCCCTTCTGATATACTTTGGGCTTGATCTAGTTTTTAATATTTTGCTTTTGGTGGGTTTTCTTTTTCCATATACGTTTTATCTTTGTTATATATTGTCATTGTTGGTAACCTTCTTAACTCTTTGTTAAGTGTTTTTCTTCTCTCTCTCTTTTTTTTTGTATATGAAATCCAGGACAGGTGAATCTATAGAAGCAAAAACTAAAATAAGGGTTCCTGATGGGGTCAGAGGGGGAGGTGAGGGACAGGGGGTAAAGGGAAACTGATATTATAGAATTGAAGAAGGAAGAAAAAGTTTTGAAATTGATTTCAGTAGCAATTGTACAAAACTGTTTGATATGGCTTAACTGTGGGTTTGTGTGTCTGGATTAGCGCCTAATAAAAATATTTGGACAGAAAATAAAGTATCATAAATTGCTAAAAGGATAACACATCTGTTTGGGAAGAAATATGGCTAGAGTGCTCCTTCGAGGCAATGATGGAGAGACTTTGTCTTGCATTCTTTAGACATATTGTCAGGAGAGACCAGTCCTTGAAGAAGGACATCATGCTTGCTTGATAAAACAGAGGGCCCTCAACAAAGAAGGGAGACTCTCGACATGACGAATTGACACAGTGGCTGGAACAATGAGTTTAAGCATAGGGACGATTGTGAGCTGTGCACAGGACAGGTCAGAGTTTCATCCTGTTGTGCACAGGGTTGCTATGGCACGTCACAACAGCAGCATGATTGACCACATGACCCCGAATCCTTGGAGCACCTTTATGACCACATGCTGATTGTCTCCGTCATCTGGACCATTTATGTTTATCTTGTCTCTTACTAAAATAGATATGAATTTGAGATTCTTTTTCCCCTAGAACATTTGGGCTTAGTGGTGGGATCCACAGTCATCTTTCCTAGCGAGATGTCTAGGAGTCTAGGACCAGAGAAGGGGTGTTTTACCTCACTGTATCCCATGAGCCCTGAGTAACCCTTGAAGGAAATGCTCAAAACTAAGTCTTGCTGTGTGTTATTTGGGTGTTTTGTTTTGTTTTTCCATCTGAGAATGGTTAAAGTTTTTCAGCAAAATTTATCTCCAAGCAAAGGTAGATATGGTCTCTTAAAGGATCTTGTGGAGGAAAATAGCAGATAAACTTGTAAGAAACGAAAATTAGGTTTTAGGATAAGGATCTCGCATGCATCTGAAAATTGTGTTTTAAGACCAAGAGGAGTGTTTTACTCTATCTATAAAGCTATACATTTCAAGATGCCATAAATTGAACATTCTGAACTCTGGTCTGATAAATGCTTCTTTGTCTTTTATTAGTTTTTCCATTTGCTCTTCCAAGAGTTTGTTTTACCCCCTCCATTCCTTCACCCCATCCCACTGGTGAATAGTGAAGGACTCTGGTTCTCTTTCGTACAAGGGTTTTTGTTGTTATTAATGTTATTGCTATGAGAACAGTATTAGATCATGTCTGTATACATTTTTGTGTTAGATTTCCCCCCCTCCCCAGTTTTTAACTGTAAATTAGGTGGGGGTTTACATTTCAGATCATCAACTTTACATCCAACAGTCTAAACTAGTAATAAACCCCCAATGATTTCCCCTTCATCTACTCCTTGATTTCTCTCCATTACACCCGAGTTAATGCCATTCAACATTCCAGTTCTGAAAGTTTGTGTGACAGTCACATACTCTGGTGTCAATTTGACTAAGAGTGTAGGGATGGAGTCTAGTCTGTCAATCTGAAGAGAGTCAATGAGACCTCTGTGTGGGCCTGGCTTTCTCTGAGAATTCTGGGAAATCTCACGATATTTCCCTCATGGAGATGAGAGACCAGAGACTCAGTTCCTTGGGGATGAACTACTGACAAGATGAGACCCTGATTCCTGGAGACTGAAGGAGCCAAAGAAGAAGCCACCTGGGCTTACCCTGATGGAATCAATCCTCTGGGGCTGAAAAAGCCACGTGGAGACTCCTGCCAGTGCTGAAATGCTTGGGAGGCCACGGGGAGACCCCTAGGAACACTGAGATGCTTTTACTGCCAATGGATACCTGCCAATGATGGACCTTGAGCCCTGGAAATGAGGAGGCATGGGGAGAATACTGCCAGTGCTGGGAAGCTTCCACTGCCACTGGATACACAAAACTCTGCATTCACTGGTTTGTGATAGTCCTGGTGTCATTGTATGTGCTTCATGAGTCAGAAGGAGACTTTATAGACTGGGATCGGACATATGAGCTAAAATAGGACTTACGACTTTGGACTGGACTGGCATGGGATTCTTTCTCAATGTTCCATTCCTCTTGTATATAAACCTTTCCCTTATATCCATATGCATGACTATGAATCTATTTCTCTAGTCTACCTGGACGAACACAGTTTGATAAGCCAATAGAGTGGTCTCTAGCTTTGAAAGTAGTTTTAGAGACATTAATCTGATGCCTCTCCAGACACACCTGCTCTAAGCTCACATTGTCCAAACCCTGTGCCATGATTTTTTTGAGCCAAGTCTTACAAGTTGGACAAATTGTGCTTTCTCATAGGTTGGGAAATCCATATCTGGAGACAGTGCGTTGTTCATTTTTATCTATCTGCTTAGCATAGTGTCCTTAGGAACAATTTAGACAGATGAATGTGATCATTTTGAAATTCTCTCTGCAGTAGATTAGAATCTCAGAGAATAGTCTCCCTGCTGAGAATTTTATTTAATCCTTGGTAAATAAACGTTCCATTTAATTCTTCACATCTTTGATAAATGAGCCTTGATTTTTGTGGGTTTTTTTTCCCTTTATGCTATAAACAGTTTTTGGGCATTTATGCTATAAATGGAGCATTGTAGAATTATCTGGGAACTTCAGAGACAATGAGCTTCTAGTTATGTTTTTTCTTTCTCTTGAAAACCTCTGCAATGTTGTGGTCTTGGATGAAAAGAATTATGTTTCTGTTTGTCCTGTTTGTGAATGCCTGGTCTACTCTCTAGCAGACAGTCTGGGTTCAAGTTTATGCACACATTGATAGAATGTGTTTCAAGGAATCTCTGTCTCTTAGCTGAAATTGTGACACAGTGGTTCTCTATTTGCAAGTGTTCCTATCTGGATTTTGTGTTCATGTTCATGTGCTATCACCAGATGTCGTAATAAATTTACAAGAGAAATAGGAAGCAGTTCCCAGTATGTTTTGCAGAAACTTTGAAGCATGTGTTGTTACATGGTAATAGGATAATGCTGCCTCTAAAGATCACGTTAGACCTACGCAAGCATCAGACATCAGTATGTAAGGGCAGCCTAACAGGTAACCACTACTTGAACAGGACTGTTTATATATGTGTGTGTGCATAGATATCCATACATACATACAGATCGATGCATATATTAAGTTGATAGTGAAAGCAACTGAGTTGATGGAGCAATAACAATCATGTTTTGGGAACCTTTTGTTTTTTTGCACCTACTTTACTCTTTTGGCCACAAACTAATGAGCTTTGCAATCTAGTGACCTTTGCTTCCACATTAGCATTATTAGTGCACTGTCAAAGAAAATTGTGAAGAGAATTTTATAAACTGTCTACCTCTATTATTCTGGGCGTTTCACACTCACCATCACCCCCACTCTGGACACACTCTTGACCCCGGAATAGAAATGTAAGCATTAGTGAACATTCAATCAACATGTGGTTTGGGGAAACGAAAATATTGACCTTAGAACTTGCATATCCTTCTCACTGCTTATCTCTTAAGATAATTGTGCAATAAAAAAGGTGTAGGAGAGAATTACAAAATTGAAACCCCAGATGCTAGGGAAAGATGTTTGGAAGATGAAGATAAATGAAGCACTGCGATTTTAATCTTGACTTCTCAGTGTCTATTTCGGTTCGCTGGAAGCGCAAAAGTTGTATTCTTGTTGTGAACAACTGTAGAAGTGTATAGGACTCTTCTTGTTAGGAGGCTGCAGTAAAAATAGGTCACTCCCTTGGGTCACCATTCTGAATAGGATCTAAATTGAAAAGCACTATAGCTCTGACAACAAATTCAAGTCACCAAGAATTTTCATTTTAACTCTATCAAGTAATAACTATGTGCCTGTGGGAAACTTATTTGCCTCTCAATCAATAGTTTCCTCATTTGAGACAAACAGGATCATGTCATTGACTTTTTAATGATTGAGATGAGTTTACAAAATAGTTGGAATAGTGTTCAGCACATAGAAAATCAACTCCAGAGTGTATCTGATACAATATTAGAAGTGAACCATAGCTACGTGTTTGAAGAAAGATTAGGTATAATTTGCCTGTATATCAATAATGATTTCAGTCTAGTGAAAAATACAGTAAGTAGTCAGTGAAAAGAATTGACATTTCATGCTTTTGTGAACATTCATAATGTTTACATTTGAAAATTTTATAAACTCTGGAAGGTCATACATATCTCTATTTCTAACACAAAATTTTCTGAGATAAAGATAATGTGTCTAAAAAGAAAATTATAAAACAATTTATAAAATTATAAAACAAGATTTTAAGTATAAATACAAACAATGAGGTTATGGAACTCAAAGACAATCTATGTTTACTTGGTATGACAATGTTTTAAAATATGGTAGTATACAATGGCACTATAGCATGGTTATGGGGAATTGCATGTAACCACTTTTTAAATATTATGCTATAACAAGGGTTTTTTTTAATTTTAGATATGAACCTACAAAGTGTTACCAATCTTTTTATGGCAATGGTTTTCAAAAATTGAATTATTTGGATTCACTATAATTTTGCACAAACACACCTAGACAAAAGCACTGAGATACTGTTTTCCTTTTCTCTGGCATTGAATATATTCATGTGTTCCATTTTCAATGCATGATATATGCTGCTATCATTTTAAAAGTCGATTGTCATTGCAACATGTTTATATGTGACATTCCTATCCATCTCAACTTATTTGACACATTTGAAATTGCACTGTGATTTTAAGGATTTATTTTTATAGTTTCTATTCTCTTTGATGTGACTGTTATCCTATATACTGTTTACCACTTTTATGCATAATGCTTTTAGTCTATTCATTTAATATTGTGCTGTTTGATCTTTGGCATATAATTTATTTCAAATCCCATTGCCTAAAGGAATGGCATATTAGGTTAAAACCTTTGGTGTGAAAGATATGAAACATATATATCATGTTGGTTCACATTCACTTTAAAATGAAATATGCCATATTGAATTTTACAGCTGGGGAAAACAGTTTTAATAAACTAAATAGGAAGCAGTGGGATTCTACAATGATATTGATTGCTGTGATGGTGTAAGCAGGAAATCTTCGTTAAATCAGAAAATATCTTAAGAAAGCAAATTACCTATGTTTGTTGATGTAAAGTCATTTAAACAACTTTGGGTTCCTTTTAAGCATTTGGTCAATATTTATTGATCATATCCTATAGACTGGGGACAAGCAGGGATGGATTAGCTAGTAAGCAAGGTAAGCACATACTTACGGTATCAACAAACAGAGGTACCAGTTGCCCACAGCAAAGGCCCAAAAAACATAAGAAACAATTAGGGCTGTAGTGAAAAGGAACTGACCAAGCATGATATGAAACTGATTCTAGGGCTAGAATGTGAGAATGTGCCCACTGGAAAAATTGCTCAGCTTGGGGATACCAGTGCACCCTACCACCACCACCAGCACCAAGGTTGTTTAAGCTATGAGGTCCTACCATTTCAATACTTTCATTAATATTGGTCTCCAATGTTGCGCTCCCATCTAATTGACACTACTCATCCCCATGGTTCTCTTGGGAGTATACTATTTATTTCTAATAAATAGGTAATAAAGGTGGACTGTGGAGTCTAACTCTTGCTACAGTCACCCAATATGTAGCTGGATTCAACATGAGTGGTTACGAGGACAAGGATGAATTATTATAATCTATAGCAGGTCTATGATCTATTTTTAGGAAAGTCTTGTACTTTGTTAGGGATTGAATTGTCTGTTTCCCCACCCCCTGGCCTCATCCCATATGGTACAACTTAGATCTTCCTTAATTCTTAGATGTAAGTAACCTCTATTTTGTGGTTTGCTGTAATATCCTCTACTTTATAAACTGATGTGATTATCTTAAGTGTTTGTTGTGATCCATACAGTCAAATGCCTTGGCACAGTCAATAAAACACAAGTAAATATCTTTCTGGTATTTTCTGATTTGAGCCAAGACCCATTTGATATCAGAAATGATAACCAGCCATTCCACATCCTCTTCTTAATCTTGACTGAATGTACTGCTGCAACTGCTGATGATCGATTTTCAGCAAAATTTTACATTCATATCAATGATATGTTCTGTAATTTGAATATTCTGTTGGGTTACTTTTCTTTAGAATAAGCACAAATATAGATCTCTTCCAGTCAGTTTTCCAAGGTCAAGTAGCTATCCTACAAATGTCCTTGCCTAATCAATAAGTCAATCATCAGAGGAACTGGCTTGTATGAAGAAGAATGTGACTGCATGGTTGAGGGAAGACTCATTAATAATCTACAATATGCAGATGACACAATCTTGCTTGTGGAAAGTGAGGAGTACTTGAAGCACTTGTTGATGAAGATCAAGATTGCAGCTTTCAAAGTGGATCATGACTCAATGCAAAGAAAACCAAAACTCTTATAGCTGGCCCAATAGGTGACATCATGATAAATGGAAAAACATTGGAGTTGTCAAGGATTTTGCTTGACATGGATCCACAAACAATGCTCAATGAGAACAGCATTCAAGAGATCAAAAGATGGGTTGCACTAGGGAAATCTGCTGCACATGATCTCCTTAAAGTATCGAAAAGCAAATCTGTTACTTTGAGCCCCTAAGGTGTGCCTGATCCAAATCATGGCCTTTTCAATTGCGACACATGCATGTGAAATTTGGACATAGAATAAGGAAGACTAAAGAAAAAAGGGTTTATTTGAGATGTGGAGAAGAATATTGGAAGTACCATGGACTGCTAAAAGAAAAAGCCAATCTTTCTTGGAAAAAATACGACCAGAGTGCTCCTTAGATGAAAAGATGATTAGGCTTCATTGCATGCATTTTGGACAGGTGGTGTTCATCTGACAGAGTTTGGACAGGAGAAAACAGTCCCTGGAGAAGGACATCGTGTTTGGCAAAGTGAAGGGACAAGAAAAAAGATGAAGTCCTCCAACAAGATGGATTGACTCAGTGGCTGCAACAATGGCTCTGGCATAGGAACCATTGTGAGGGTGTCACAGGACTGTGCAGTATTTAGTTTTGTTCTGCATGAGGTCACTATGGGTTGGAACCAACTCAATGACGCATAAAAATGCAGATTTACAGCCTCAGACATCCATGTGTGAAGTTCTACTCTGATCTATCTTGTCGCTATGATTTTTGAAGTGACTCAATTGTAGTGATGTTGGTTTGGTTTTTTTAGATGATGTTCATGAGGCAGGATTGGATGCAGTTACGAGGCAGGCTAGAATCTATAACATTAGACTCTATCTTGACTCAATCTCTTTTGGGGTATCATAGTAAATATTCTAGCAGAGAGAAGGACCTCAGTAACATCAAGAGGAGAAAAAAAAAAGATCATCAGGTCCCTGCACCAACCTTTCTAGACCCAAAGGAAGATTGATGTCCAAACAACATGGGTATCTCTAAGGATGGCCAGATCCATGGGCATTGGAAAAAAACAAAGATTTTCTCCAAGAGACATCTGGGACCCTGAATCCACACTTTTAGCCTCCTAAACTGACAGAGAACAAATTCCAACTTGTTTAAGTCATTCACTTATATTTCTGTTATGGCAGTACTAGAAAGCTAAGACATCCATCCTTGTCTACTAATTCAGCCACTCAAGCCACGTGGGAGCACAATACTCTTTGCCATGATATAGAGACAAGAGTATGCACTTGTGTACATCGTGGTAAGCACCAATGGCAGCTTCAGTCCCAGAGAGCATGTCAAATGGGGGCAGTGGGTGGGGGTAAGTGTTGAATAAGTCAGTTATTAAAATAAATTCAACCCAGTTACTTTTTAACTGTATATAAGTTATGTACAGAGTCTTGTTCTAAGCTTTGAAAACAGTATTATTTTGCTTTTGTCAATATATTAATGTCACTAACTTTAAAGTATGTCCCGCACACGTGCAGATGTAATCTCCAAAAAACAACCAAGCTCAGTGCCATTGAGTCAGTACTGACTCATAGTGACCCCTCCCTCCCTCAGTTTCAATGACTGACTGTTTATGGGAGTAGAAAGGCCACTTTATCTCCAATGGAGCTGATGGTGGCTTTAAACTGCATTCAAGCTGGTGTTGGAAGAAAAAGTGGAACAAAGGGTATCATTGCTGATCTCAAATGGCTCTTGGATGAAATTGAATAGTCAAAAAATGTTTACTTGGGTTTTATTGAGTAGTAAATCATTGAACAGCATGCATCATAATAAACTATGGTTAACTTGATGAACAATGGGAATTCAAGAACAGTTCATTTCCTTCCTAAGGAACCTGTTTATAGACCAGGAAGCAATTAATGGAACAGAACTAGGGAATGCTGCCTGACTTGAATTCAGAAAATATTTCCTTTCACTATATTTCCCCAACTACATGACGATCATAAAATCTAAGAACCTGGACTATATGAAGAGTAAGTTGGCATCTGGATTGGCAGACAGCTCTTGGGCAACCTGCAATATACCTTTGATATACAGTCTTGCTTGCAAAAAGTGAAGAAGACTTGAAGCACATACTGATGAGAAACAGCTCCGTGGAAAGAAAACAAAAAAATGTTCTTAGTTATATCAACAAATAACATCACGATAAATGGAGAAAATACTGTAGTTGCCAAGGATATAATTCTACTTTGACCCAAAGACAAAGTTCATGAAAGTGTCAGTCAAGAATTCAAACAAATGTTTGTATTCAGCAAATATGCTATAAAAAGACTTTGCACTAAGGTGAGGTGCACCTCACTCTAGCAATGGTATTTAATTACCTCATATGTGTATGAACTAGACAATGAATAATGAATACTGAAGAAGAATTGATGCTTTTGAATTCTACTGTTGGGGAAGAATAGTGAAAATAACATGAACTGCCAGAAAAACAAATCTGTCTTGAAAGAAGGACAGCGAGAGTGCTCCTTGGAAGTAAAGATGATGGGACTTTGCCTTGTATACTTCCAATGTATTAGCATTATCAGGAAGGACCAATCTCTGGAGAAGGCAATCGTCTTTGGTACAGTGAAGGGTCCGTGAAAAAGAGGAAAACCTTCAGCAAGATGGGTTGACCCAGTGGCTTTAGCAATGGGCTCAAACATAACAAAGAGTAGGAGGAGGGCCATGCTTTGTTCCATTGTAGTTACATAATCTGTTGTCAATTTGAAAGGGGTGGAGTTTAGCCTGTCAATCAGGTCAAAGTATGATGACCTCATTTGGAGGCGCTAAGGAAATAAAGTGCTCATTGAAGGCGGGACACAGGCTCACTTCCTGGGAGACATTGCAGCTGACAAGACACAAGGAGCCACGCTACTGTCTTGAGCTGGAGGAGACACTTAGAGGCCCCTGTCAGTGCTGAGATGCCTCTACCACTGGATCCACAAAACTTGTCATCTACTGGCCTGTGATCAGCTTGCATTTGGCATCATTGCTTGTGTTTCATGAGTCTGAAACATTTATAGATTGGTATCAGATACATTGACTAATACAGGATGTGTGGACTTGATCTGGACTGGGCTGGGATGTTTTCTTAAGAGTCAATTGCTCTTAACTATAAAGCTCTTTCTTATACACATCTGAGTGTCTATGAATTTATTTCTCTAGTCTACCCAGACTAACAGTTCCTCATTGCAGCAGCTGAAAAACATGAGTAATAATTTTATGTAAGACTGACATAGAATATTTCCCAAAGTACTGGAAATATAAACTGTATCTAATGAGGAGAGTTTTGATTTATATATCCAGTGCTTGGTATTACTGTGCATATGCAAAGATATTAAAAGCATGGATAGGACAGGGAGTTAAGCAGTTATTTATCATGCAAGATATGTTTCTGTTGTGCAACAATGACTGTACTTCTAAATTGCCTTCCAAGAAAGCAACAAAGGGAGTTTTTCAGAACATTGCATTTATATTTTATCAGAACATTTATAAATTTTTATATAAGGGAATTGAATGATTTCTTGAGGAAACACATTTAATGAATATGTACATAAAATTATATTAAGGAATTTTATTTTCATTTCTCTTCATCAAGACTTCCTTGTAACAAATTGATTGATATTGCTATGACTGGCAAAATAAATTTGTTTGTCAAGAAGCTTTGTTATCATTACCTCAATTATGTATGTACTTCTGAATATGGGAGTTAAAGAAGTCCACAAAAACTAAATGTGTATTTGAAAAATTGTACGGTTATTCATAATTATTTTTTTCTTATCTTCTTGAACCAATCACATATTCAAGTATCTCTTGGAAGCTATTTAAAAAACTCAGCACAATCACATGACTCATGAAGTATCTGGTCTTGTTCTGCACAAAGAAGTCCAAACCTGTCTTCAGATTGAACATACCCTTATATTTGCATCATGCCTTTTGCATTTGCTCTCACTTCCTTTAGATATCAGTAGCAGCCAAATGAACTGTAACGATGTAGCACCAAAAAACAGACTGCAAATTGACAGGTTTTTAGGTATTGTTTTAAGATGAAAAATACTTACGAGGATCTGTGAAGGGCCAACCAAAACATCAATTGACAAATGAATGAAATAATTTCTAACTGTCTTGTACATATTGTTATTTTAAAACTGTCTCAGACCTGAAGCACAAAATTACATGGTCTAAAATCTACTTTTTAACATACTAATTTCCAAATACAAGTTTTAGCAGTCAAATTCCAATGCAAATTTTGTTTTCTATAATATATTCATTTTATAAATGTCAGTTATTGAAATGTTTTTGCTTCAGTAGTGTCAAATTTTACAAGTGGCATGAATTTATATCCATCTAAAATGAAATGGCAAAAACTAATTGCAGCACAGAAACAGACCTTCATAGAAACATAAAGAAAAGGATTTGTAAATCCCTAAAGACAATTCATTTTTAAATGTGATGAATCAAAAAAGATTTCTTCCATTGAATGCTTGAGTTTATTAGGTACAAATCATAGTCTTAGTAATACTTTTGCTGAAATTACTAATAGCAGTACAAGCATATTGGAATTTGTTCCAAATTTACTATATCCACTCCTTGATATAGTTGAAAAAAAATGTTGCAAAAGTGAAACTATTTTAGAATCTGAAATTGTTATATCAGTTGAATCCGTAGATAACAGAAACCCAGATTTCAACATGTGGAAGAATTTTTCTTTTTTTTTCTTTCTTTCTTTATTTTTTTTTTTTGTGGGCATCACTGCTCTCCGGTGGTGGGAGTAGGAGGCCCAGCCCCACTGCTGGAATTGAACCTCCATCCCAGTGGGCCGCAGTCCTGCGCACAACCACTACGCCACAGGGGCTCAGCCCCAAGAATTTTTCTTCTAATGTAAGTAATTGGATTGAAAAAGGGCCAAGTAAATTGTCAACATCACAGTAGACCACTTGGAAATCTGCATTGAATATTTCCAAAGGGGAAACAAGAATACATTTTTAGAGTATAAAACAAACGATAAAAACTAGAAGCAGAAGTATCTACTGTATTTTCCTTAAGTCAATTCATGTATGCAAACTATTCAGTCCTAAATAACTTAATTCTAAATTTAATTCTGGATTGAGTTCTTGGGGGAGTTGGAAGATGTCGTGTCCATTTGAATTGGAGTGAAAGTGTAGGTGTGGTGTCCAAACTGTCAATTAGGTCACAGCTTGATGATGCCTTCTTGGGGGTATGACTTTCATATAAGGGAGAGACTGAGAAATACCCAGCCCCTCCCTTTATTGTCTTACTTTCTGGGAATTTACCTACTTCCAGGTTCAGCCTCAAGTGGGCTGCAGGACCCACTGTTGGTCCCTGGCATGTTTCCATCAGTCTTGGAACCAATCCTGTAATCGTTCTGTATCCAGCATTGGCTTGCAGCTGCATGAATCTGAAGAAGGTCCTGTGGAAGCTCAGACTTATAGACTTGACTTGAATTGGGCTAGAATGCCTTCTTGATAAATGATGACTTCTTGATATAAAGTTCTTTCTTGTACATAGATGAGGTCTTTTGCAAAAGATTTGCTCAATGCAATGTGTCCTTTGATCTGTTGACTACTACTTCCATGAGTATGGATTGTGGACCCAAGCAAGTTGAAATCCTTAACAACTTCAATCTTTTAATATTCTTCTCCAGCACCAAAATTGAAATGCATCAATTCATCTTGGTCTTCCTTATTCAAAGTCCAACTTTCACAGATATATGAGGTGATGAAAATACCCTGGCTTAGAGGATGTACACTGGTATAGATAAGAATCGAAGACATATAAACCCCTCAGGACCAATGATGAGAATAGTGATACCAAGAAGGTAAGGGGAAGGTAGGGCAGAAAGGAGGAACCAATCACAAGGATCTACATATAACCCCCTCCCTGGGGGACAGGCAACAAAAAATGAGTGAATGGAGATATTGGATAGTGTAAGACATGACAAAATAATAATAAGTTATAAGTAATCAAGTATTCATGAGGGAGGGGGAGTGAGGAGGGAGGTGAAAAAATGAGGAGTTGATACCAAGGGCTGAAGTAGAAAGCAAATGTTTTGAGAATGATGATGTCAACAAATGCACAGATGTGCTTGACACAATAGATGTATGCATTATGATAACAGCTGTACGAGCCCCAAATAAAATGATTTTCAAAAAAAGAAAGAAAACACCATGGCATGGGTCATTCTTGATTTTCAACACTTTATAGAGTTCTTTTGCATTTGAATTATGGTGCTGGAGAAGAATATTGAAAATACCATGGACTGTCCAAAGAACAAACAAATCTGTGTCGGAAGAAGTACAGCCAGAATGCTCCTTCGAGGCTAGCATGGGGAGACTTCCTCTTAGGTACTTTGGACATGCTGTCATGAAAAACCAGTGCTTGGTAAAGTAACCGGGAACAAAAAAGAAGGAAGACCTTCAACAAAATGAATTGACACAGTGACGGCAAAAATGGGTTCAAATATAAAAACAATTGTGAAGTTGGGACAGACCAAGCAGGGTTTTGTTTTTCTGTACCGAGTGTAGCTGTGAATTAGAATACAATGTACGGTACCTAACAATAACAACAACAACATGCCTTCCATTTAAAAATGACAACATACAACCTCTGTGAATTAAACTATTTCCATGCTTATTAATCAGATTGAGTTGTGTCAAGCAAGGTGTTAGACTGGGTTGTCTAGAGAAGCAAAATCAGTGTCACTCTTTTTTTCAGGAGGTTCACCTCTAGGCATCCACCCATATCCAGTTATTCAAACATATTTAGGCAATAATTGAGTAGTAAAATGTCTTTCTAATACACATTGGGAAACTCATGTTATAGTACCTGGTGAAAGTTTGGGATCATGCACTCAGATTCTCAATACTTTAGAAAATATTACTGACAAGACACAAAAAGAAGCTACTAAAAGATAAGCTAAAACATCGCCAAAAAATGGAAAACTGTGTATTTTTTAGTTCTGTGGGAAAATATATTTCAGCATTTTCACTGGAGGAGCAAAGTCCTCCAAGGTATAGGAATAAATTTAAAGATAGGGACAGATCCTTACCAGTCATTAACCTGGTATTTCCATGGTTTAAGAGGAGACTTTTTAAAATTTGAAAACACAACACAAATATTTCAATTTTTGATTATCAGGCAGTTCAGAAATAAAAAAGGAAAGAAACAAATAAATGGTGGAAGCGTTCCAGGAATCTCTTTGAATGAAAGGCTGAATGTTTGGGAGTCCAAACCTGTCCAGCAGCTCCTTGGAAGAAAGACTTGGTGATCTGCTTCCATGAAGATTACAGCATCGACAAGCCTATAAAGCACTCTCCCACAAGGGCTTGCTATGAGTTGAAATCAAATAACAACAGAAGGGATTTTTTTTGGACAAACTTCATTTTTTATGATTCTGTGCTTTTCTTTAAAAAAAAATGGAAGACTGAGCCCCGGTGGCATAGTGGTTGTGCGCGGGACTGCGGCCCACTGGGATGGAGGTTCGATTCCAGCTCACAGGAGCAAAGGCTGGGCCTCCTACTTCCACCACCTGAGGGCAGTGATGCCTTAAAAAAATTTAAAAAATGGAAACCTTCAACTACTGAAAGATTTCTACTTATTTTAGGGAGAAATTCTTGGTGCCACAGAAACACCCCCACCTTAATGGGATATGATCACCAATGAAGGAAATATAGATGTGAGGTTGGTAGGCAGGTGTGAAAGGTATCTTTGGGCTTCTAAATTGGTTGTGGAAAATGATCTGGAATTATTAGTGAATCCCTGGTACCAACTTGCTTTTGATGACTGAAATAAGGACACAGGAGAGATTGTACCCTGCAATGAAAAATTGGAAAGCCTCTTCTGGAGGTTATTATTGGCCCCAGCAATCAGTCTGACACATCAAGCATAATGGACCAGAGCAGTTCATGAAATCTTATGGAAAATGGTTTGGGCTGGAAGCTTAATATATAAGCACAGTCCTGCTGCTTTAGCTTGTCTAAAAGATGGTTTTGAGTTTCAATGTTATAATTATAGAAAGAAAGAATATAATCAGGAAAGAAAGGAAATCATATGTGTAAGTATGAAAACGTGATCATCTAAAAGGAAAGTAAAGGAGATGTTTTGGTGTCCCTTCTGTTTGCATAGAAATTTCAACCTTTCAGCTAGTAATTGAGCACTCAACTGTGAGTGGCATTGAGAGACTCTGATTGTGTCCTGAGTCCCATTTGATTTGTCTAAATTTAAAATTCCAGTTCTGGCAAAAGGACCCCTAAACTGAGTCACTGCTGCCTCTCTCAGTCTTCACAGTTACTGAAAGGGAAACTAGGCACCTCACCATTGTTCCACTCAGACCTCCTTGAGTCCTTCTTAATGATTTTGTGTGAGTTTCCTTCCACTTTGGTGCATTTTGGAGGTTGGAGAATGGCCTTTGAACTCCTAGAACTGTCTGGTTCACAGGGCTAGAGATCTGGAAGCGCCTAATGGTTGGTTTCTCCCAGGAAGTTCATAGGCAAGGACTGATACTGATGGGACTATATGTAACCCCAGCCCCATTGTCTCTAGCCAAAAAATTTTGAGATACATTTAATAATGTAACTGTTCTCTGCAAGAATAAATCGAAGCTACTTAAAATCATACATTTGTTTGGTCTTTTTGGTCATCCTTCCTCCTAAGAGATTCTCCGGGGAATATATCCCTAATAAATCATTTTTATATAATTATTTTCAGCGTATCTGCTTTTGAAGGAACCCATCCTCAGACAGTCTCCTAGAAGAAATGCTCTACAATAATAAAACATGTGTTTTGCTAATTTCTCCTAGTCTTCCACTTTAGGATCTATGGTCTTTTGTCAGGGAAAATTAATATTTCAGAAAATAATGTAGTTGAATTTTTCAGACACTCCTTTTTTAAAAAAAAAACTTTTATGCTGAACCGTGATGGCGTAGTGGTTGTGCGTGGGACTGCGGCCAACTGGGATGGAGGTTAGATTCCAGCTCCATGGAGCAAAGGCTGGGCCTCCTACTCCCACCACCTGAGGGAAGTGATGCGCCCCCCCCAACAGAAAAAGTACTTTTATTGGGGGATCTTGCCTCTCTTATCACAATCCATATTTTCTTCCAATGTGTCAAGCACATTTACACATATGCCTCCATCATCATTTTCAAAGCCTTCTATTCCTACTTTAGCCCCTGATATCGGCTCCCCAGTTCTTCACTCTCCCTCCCCACATGACCTCCTTCACGAACTCTTTATAAGTTATAGATAATTTATTCCATATCTCACATCATCCTCCCCCACTCCTCACCCATTTTTCCATTATTTGTCCCCCTGGAAGGGAGTTCTTGCTGATCCTTATGATCAATTTCCCCTTCCCCCCCCCTCCTACTCTCCCCTTAACCTCTACTCTCCTTGTTGGCCCTGAGGGGTTTATGGATCCTGAATTCCCTGTGTTGTGGGCTCTTATCTGTAGCAGTGTGCTTTCTCTAGTCTAATATGATTTTTAAGGTAGAATTGAGATCATGACATTGGGGGAAAGGAAGCACCAAAGAATTAGAGGAAAATTGTGTGTTCCATTGGTGATATACTGCACCCTGACTGGCTCGTCTCTTCCCTGTGACCCTTCTGTGAGGGGATATCCAATGGTCTACAGATGGACATTGGGTTTCTCTCCATGTGCACCCTCCCTTCACATAGGGTATGGTTTTATTCTCAGACACTTTTTACATTCATTCTTTTCTCGTTTGGTTGGTTCAGTTATTTTTTAAAAAAAATCATTTTATTAGAGGCTCATACAACTCTTATGACAATCTATGCATCCATCCATTTTATGCCAAGCGCATTTGTACATTTGTTGCCATCATCATTCTGAAAAAAATTTCCTTTCTACTTAAGCCCTTGATATTAGCTCATTTCTCCCCTCACTCCCTGTTCCCCTCCCTCATGAATCCTTTATGGTTTATAAATTATTTTTATTTTGTCATATCTTGCTCTGTTTGATGCCTTTCTTCACCCACTTCCCTATTGTCCTTATCCCAGGGAGAAGGTTACATGTAGAGCCTTATAATTGGTTCCCCCTTTCTACCCCACTTTCCCTCCGCCCTCCTGGTATCGTCACTCTCACCACTTGTCCTGAAGGGATCATCTGTTTTGAATGTCCTATGCTTTCTGATTCCTATCTGTACTCGCTAGCATACATCCTCTGATCTAGCCAGATTTGGAAGGTTGAATTGAGATCATAAGAGTACGAGTCAGGGGTGGGAGGAAGCATTGAAGAACTGGAGGAAAGTAGTATATTTCCTCATTGCTGCACTGCACCCTGACTGACTTGTCTTCTCCATGCAACCCTTCTATAAGGGGATGTTCCTTTGTCCAGCCCTCCAGTGGACCCAGAACCCCAATTCCCTCTAGTGATTATATAAGGATCCAATGGGATTGCATTGTTTTACAAGTCTGTCACATGTTAACACCACAGTAAACTCAAAACATATCTTGCATTCATTTCATTAGTAGTTGATCAGATGGCTTATAAATACCCTTGGGGTGAGGGAAAGAGTTATGATACTACATTGGCTTTTTAACTTACAGAGTATTGACCTTTCTGTCATATGGAGGCAAGTGGATATTTCTGGAATCATCTCTACAATAATAAGTAATGAAAAATCCAGCATCCTTAGAAGAATCTTAAAGATTAGTTCAAAAAATTGCAAAAAAAAAGTTGCAAGTGAGATACTTTTCATATCCTTTTTCAACAACCCATGAAGATGATGGGCACGTCTGAATGATAAAAGATGAACATGGACATACATAATCAATGGCTCTTTCTTATCAACTTATCTTACTGGATGCTTTTTGTGCATATCCTGACGTTTTATCACAGCTATCAATGGGGGTGGCGTTAGAATCATGCCATGGTGGAAATGAGCTAATAAACAAAAGCAAAGATGCCATTTGCCTTCGCCTGAAAAGCAAAGTCATCTTGCCTCACAGCTATGGGATCTAAACCAAAGTTTAAACTTGAATATTTCATTATCCCACAGATAAAAATATGTCATTATATCATCATACTGATAAAATTCAGAGTTAACTGAATCTTCATAGGCCTTCTTAAGATATAGCCAAAATATGCTCTGGAGATAAACTCAATGAAAAATATTCTGACATGTTTACAAGTCCAATGATGCAGGACCTTTTAAAATAGTCCCTCCAAAATGGAGGATAGATTATACTTTCTACCATTAAGCAAACGAACAAACAAACAAACAAACAAAACAGGTGCTATTCCATCAAATAAGACTCATGAAGACTCCATGCCATGAGAGTAGAAGTGTGGTTCATATGGCTGAACGTTTTCAATCGCTGATTTTTCAGAAGATTGCCAGGCCTTTCTTCCATGATGACACTGGGTGGACTTGAACCACCAACTTTCCAGTGAGCACCTTCACCATTTCCATCACCCAAGGCCTCCTTCTACCATCAAGAAGAAAACAATGGATAGGGAGCCTCTTCAAATTTATAATTCAACATTTGAGTATATTACTAAATTCATTCTTAGTTAATTCCAAGGATGCTTTGAATGAAATCTAGAACTGCTCTCAATCTAGTTGAAGATGCACTTCAAGCCAATCTTTCATTTGGAGCCATATGTCAAAGCAGATTCAATATTCCCTAAAACATCCACATGCTCACTGTCATGCAGTTGATTCTGACTGAAAGATTTATGGAAACCCTGGCAAAGTTTCATTTAAAAATTGTAGCAGAGTGCCCTGTGTTCTTATGAAAGGGCATACCTTTCTCAATAAATACTTCCACATCTACATATCATTGCTCTTTTGATGACTGCTGGAAGAACCCAAATACCTGACCATGGGGCAAGTAGTGTTCCCTGACAGAAAATGGATGTTTATTTTCGATTCACTATATCAGTTACAGCCCCGAGTTTTGCATTTCCTGGTAAAATGAGAAGAATTCATTACATTTGAAAAATGGCTACTTCTGTCCATCCCTCTTTTAATCTGTATTCATAACTTCATAAAGTTGATCAGTCAACTAATTTATGAAAATATTAGAGATTAGATTATAGATGACTCTGCCTGGCATGTTCATTTAAGGCAGACATTGGTTCTCTTATTATATTTGACAAAGATGGTTCAGAAAGAGGACATCAAAAGGAAAAGATTAAGACTTCCCACTGTGCAAAATTTCAAATATTATATTTAATATAGTTCAAGTTACTTGGGAGCATGGGGGAGGGCAGAAATGGCCTGAAGCAAACAGAAACAGCAATTTTTTAATTTGATCATTTTATTTGGGGCTTGTACCACTCTAATCACAATCCACACATGCATCCTTTGGGTCAAGCACCGTTGTACATCTGTTCCCCTCATCATTCTATAGCATTTGCTTTCTACTTGAGCCCCTGGCATCAATTTCTCATTTTTCCTCTCCTTCCCTGCTCTCCACTCCTCCGTGCACCCTTGATAATTTATAAAATATTATTTTGTCATATCTTGCCCCTTCTGACATCTTCCTTTACCCACTTCCCCACTATATGTACCCCCTGGGAGGTTGGTTATATGCAGATCTTTGTAATCAATTCCCCCTTTCTCTCTCACCTTCCCTCCACCCTCCCAGTATCGCCATTCTCACCACTGGTCTTGAGGGGTTCATCTGTCATGGATTCCCTGTGTTTCCAGTTCCTATCTGTACCAGTGCACACCCTCTGGTCCAGCTGGATTTCTAAGGTAGAATTGGGATCATGATGGTAGACGGGGTGGGGGGCGGGGGTGAGGGGGTAAGAAGCATTTAGGAACTAGAAGAGAGTTGTATGTTTCATCGTTGCTACACTGCACCCTTACTGGCTCGTTTCTTCCTCCCTATGATCATCTCTGTGCATTGGCTGCTCTGAGCAGAAATATTGGCCTCAGGACTTGATGGGTCAGGATATGCTTCACTTTTTTTTTCCCTCCCCCCTCATTGGCTTCTGTATCCTCTGATCAGATAAGTCTCTCTCCTTGAGCTGTAGCTACTGTGCTGTTTTCTGAAGTGAATTTTTCTGGAGTGTGTGTGTGTGTGTGTATGTGTGTGCACTGCCCATGTAGTTGGTAATTGGGCCAGGCCCTTAGGCCTCTCTATTGGTTCTGTTTCATGTCAGTGTATTGTGTTATTGTCTTGGGGCACTAGTTTTAAGTCTGGTCCCTCTTGCCCTATGAAAATATAAACAACACCCTCCCCTTGTTGGGTTAGTGCCCTGTTCTCCTATTTACCTATGTCTTCCCCTCCCTTATTTTTATTGGGCTACCATATTGTTCCCTGAGCTTAGTCTGGCCCCTGTCATGTTACCTGGACCTCAACCCAGGGACATATGTATACAGTAGCTTCTTCCCTATGCCCCTTTTGGATTTTTTGAGCTTAGCTCAGCAGACTCATGTTGTACTTGTCCTTCTGTGCTTGACTTATGTCACTTGGCATAATTTCCTGCAGTTCTTCCCATGCATTCATCATTGCTTTTTAGGGATGCATAGTACTCCATTGTATGTATGTACCATTGTCTGTTGATGGAAATTTGGGTTGAAGAAACAGCAATTTATGAGCAGAAGTTCATGGTTTTGCTGGGCTATCAGGACCTAGAATGGAACAAGGAGGTATGGTCTTATAGGCTGCCATGGAAGATCTGAATAAGTGAATAATATATAGTACTAAAGCAGCAGTTCTCAATCTGTGGGTCTTGCACCTATAGGAGTCAAACTGCCCTTTCACATGAGTCGCCTAATTCATAACGGTAGAGAAATTATAGTTCTGAAGTAGCAACAAAACATAGTTTTATGATTGGTGGGGTCACCATAACATGAGGAAGTGTATCAAAGAGTTGTGCAATTAGCAAGGCAGAGAACCACTGTAGGAAGGGTGGGAAAAATGATAGCGTAAGGGGAAGACACTGGGAAGTCTTCAAGAGTTAAAGGCAGCAGGAGGAAATACCATTATAAGCACAAACAATTCTGTAATAGCTGTAAACTATGAGTAGATGCCTGAATAGACTGAACAGTTGTGGGAGGTAGTATGGGAGTCTGTGCAGAATTATATGCATGTAACAGAGGATATTTGTGCATGTGTAATTACCTTTGCTGGGAATGTATTCATGAATACAATATAATATGCAAGGGGCAATGTTATGAAAACTTCTTAGACATAACCAAACACTTTGAGGGCATGAATCACCATTCTTGGAGGCCTGGCATCATAGTCTCAGGGACCACCAAGGTCGATTGTTAGGGCAGAGTTTACAAAGAAATGTTCTATATCCTACTTCGGTGATTAGCAACTGGAGTCTCAAAAATTTATGAGCAGCCACCTGAGGTGCAGCTATTGATCTCTCCCCATTTAGAGGAAAGAAGAGTGATGAAAATGGAAAGACACATGGAAACAATTTGCCTAATGGACCAACAGAGCACACAAACATCACTCTTCACAACCGCGAAACCCCAAGAGTGAGGTGGTGCCCAGATGCAACAACTTCTCTCAGAGATCACATTAGATGGTCCTAGAGACAATGGAATAAAAAATGTGGTTAGGGAATAGTGGAATCCCAAAGATGATGTGCCCCCACCACCCCAGTTCCCTCTTCAAGTCTGGGACTGAACTCATGCAATGGCTTAAATTTCAGCCAAACAATCAACATGTCTGTAAAGGAAACTGGGAGAAAGATGAGACTTTCTACTCATGTAAAGATTCCCAGTTTTGGAAGCCCACATGGAACAGTTCTAGCTTGTCCTATAAGGTTGCTGTGGGTTGGGCACTTGATGGCAGTGAGTGAGTGAATGAGAAGGAGAACACTATTGAGGGATGCACACCTCCGGAAAATCAACCCTGCAAGATCCAAAGGGTCTTTCCCAAAGCACAAAGTTGAAGGATTATGAGGAACCAGGAATCAAAGATAGGGGGTCGGATAAGTGAGGACTGGTTTAGGGAAGTGCATTGAACAAAATGTGCGTGATTATTGAATGTCAAACGATCTGCTCTGTAAACTTTCACAGAATCCACAAGTCAAAAATTACAAAATGGTGCAGTCCTGCTTGATCCCATCCAACATTTCACGAGGTGAGTGATAAACAGCAAGAAGTGGAGAGCAGCGCTAATGAAAAGCAAACGGCTTGCTCAGAGTTGCTTTAGCTCTTTATGCTTCTAGGCTCTCCGTTGAATACCTAAAAACACAAGTTTCCATTGGGAAAGAGAGGAACGTTTCTTTAAGCTCTTAGTGACATATTTCAGCCACATAATGCATTTGGATATACAGGCAAATCGTTTCTTACTAAAACAGATAATGGTGAGAATTATGGCATTGGTGAAAATGATTTTCTTGGCTGAGCCCCGGTGGCGTAAGTGGTTGAGTGCGGAACTGCAGCCCGCAGGCTTGGCGGTTCAAATCCAGCGGCGGCTGGGTAGTGCCCACGACCACTAGAGGCAGTGATGTCCACAAAATTAAAAAAAGAAAGAAAGAAAATGATTTATCTTATTTATTTAAGGGAAATAAGTTGGCAGATAATTTGGCAAAAAACAAAGGACAATATTTTTGAGGCCCAGGTGACCATTATCTGGAAGGATGTGATACTGGGCAAAAACAAACAAACAAAAAACCTGAAAAAATTTTTGAAAGGAAGTACAGGTCTTAGACCACTCAGAAAATAAACGCACCTGCTTAACAAATGCTTAATCCGGTTGCCTGAAGTAATACTAAAGGGAACATAGAATGATCAAAGAGCAATATGGTGAAAGTTTATAACCCGAAGAAGTTACCAAAATCAGATGTTCTCTTGTCCACATTTCCTACCTGCTTGCTATGTCCTAGGGAAGAATATATTTTAAATAGCTCACCTTTCTTCTCCTCTCTCTGAAACAGAGGTAGGTTTAGATTGGGGGCAATTTTTTCAAAAATCAAAACAAACCAAATTCGTTGGTGTGGCATTGATTCCAAATTATAGAGACCCTACAGGAGAGCGCAAAGGTTTTTTGGGAGCATTTTCCATCGGGTAACCTTTACAGATATCGACTGCTCTAGCTTTCTCCTGTGGAGAGGCTGATTGGTTCAAAACGATGCCATTTGAATGAACAGCAAAGCACTTTACCACTACACCACTAGATCTCCATGTGAAGTCTACAGCCTTATTATTTTGGCTAGCCAGCATCTGAACTTTTTCCTAGCGGATACTGGTAGCAGTTCTCCATGGAGTGAATTCCGGTAGACAAAGAATGTCATTTTTCACGACATAAGCTATCACATTCTTCTAAATTTCCCTTTTGGTAGCTGTGAGCACAGCATTGATGCTTGGTCCTGAGATGATATTTTCAAATCTTAAGGAATAACAAAAATATGAGAAGGGGGAGGTGATTGAGAAATTATCCAGGGTAGGCTCAGCAATATGAATGGTTCCAGTGGCATGCTGGATATTTAGCCAGTGATGAGTAGTAACAGAAGTCACCAAATCCGATTTTTCATATGTTTTGAGTGCAACCCAATACTCACCACCCTAACTTCTTATCTCTGTCTGTTTTGAAAGGCTACTTCTTCATTTCTCCTCTCAGCTCTATAAGCATCCTGATAGTCTTTCTATAGTTATTTTTTCTGCTTCTGATGAAGAGTTTATTATGTTTCTTATCATGCAAACTTACTCACTGGTACAATAAACAATTTATCTTCTGCAGAACTGGGTGTGTCTCTGAAATAAACAGAATGAAGTTTGAGTCAGTATTTTAAGAGTCCTTCAAATTTTTACATTCATGTGTAAAAAGTTTAATTAATGAATAAGATGGTATGTTTTAGAAGTCTCTCTAAGAAATGAATTAAATCATCCCCAATAGTCATTACCATTATTCCTCTAAAAAAATCACTTGACAGTTTTTTAAAAGTAAATGTCTTGATGAAAAAGCATACTGTACTTTGTGTCCAAAATTCTATGATAAATTATTCATTTATACTGTAAAATTAGCATGTATTTAAAATATGCATGCTGATGTTTATAGATCTAGGCCATCACTGTCAAACGTGTTTTGTTATAGTTTAAGAAATAAATGCATATAATCAGTTAAAATTCTCTATAAAAACATCTTTGAAAAAAATTTCCCCCAAAGCTTAGATTTAAAGATTTCCATGATGTTAGTCTGTTTATATATCAGAAGTTTTTGGAGATGTACCTTCTGAAACTGGTAGCATGTACTTGTACTTCTGGAGAAAGATAACAAATACACCCAGACCCTTCATCTACAAAGTATTCGACAAGCATATTTTGTTTAAATCAGCTACAAGTTAACAAAAAATAAAAGAGTAATTTGTAGTCTCCTAATATAAATATATTCTGCTTGATACTTGAGTTATAGATGGAAAAAAAGCAATGTTTTACATGAGTAGCAACACTAATTGCTTCTGATCTTAATATTTTGGGGGAATTTTATTGATTATCTTTTAAGTTGCTGCTTGAATACTTAATGGCCAATTATAGTCATGTATAACTGTGATTCAATAGCATATTTGTTTTTCCAAAGTTGATTTAAGAAGGGAACACATTGAGATATTTTATACTAAAGTGATTAAACATCATGACAAAGAGCTGATTTGATAAAGATATCTTTCAGTAAAATTCTGTTGCTAAATACCAAAGGATTTATTTAGAAATATGAATTATAACAAATATAGCTTCTGTTTTTTTTTCAAAATGCAAAGGACTGAAGTCAATTATTTTCCAAAAACAAAACACAAAATAACAAAAAAGGTCTATATCGCAAAATGCCATGTTAAAGAAATACACATTTTATACTATCTTTAAGCAATTTTTAAGAATCCTGAGCTTGACCTCCCAGGATCGCATCTGGAGCATAGCTAGTATTCAGCCAGCTTCAGAGACAGAGTGAAAACAAGCCTGTCAGAGACCCATTTCATTCTCGGTTTGCTCAATAACTGGTGATTGGAAGCCACTCTGTGACAGTGTTAAAAAAAAATAAAAAAAATAAACAAAAACAATCCTAAGCTGGTAAAACATGAATTCTTTTCTAATTTCAAGGACAATATAATTTTAATTGTGAAAATACACAAACTTTTTTTATATAAAATTTATTTTATTCTTTATTTATAAATTCTCAATGAGATGGATTGACACCATAGCAACAATAATGGGCTCAGGCATAGGAACAATTGTAAGTATAGCTCAGGACAATGCTAAGTTTCCTTCTGTTGTGAATATGTTCACCTTAGACCTGAATCAATGGTATGACACCTTAGAACAACAATATTTTAAATGTACAGTTTTATAAATTTTCACAAATCCCTAAGCTTATGTAACTGGCAAACAAATCAAGAAAATTTCAGGCAACTCCAAATGCAACTCTATACGACTATGAAACCAAATCCCTCCCATTCCTGATATCATGGTCCCAATCTTTCAAGAGTATATATGGATACTATGTGGAAGTCTCAGTGCTTCTTAGAAAAAAAATAATGAACAAAATACTTTTACACCAAGAAACATGCAAGATACACAAACTTGTAGAGAAAAGAAACCAGTCTGGTTCTGAAGTCTTAACCGCTGCTTTAGCCCTGCAGCCTACAAATATTCAAAGACCACTTAAACTCTTTGATAATCAAATTTACCTTTAACTCTATCTACCTATCTATCATCTATCTCTGGTTATACATTGGACTGCTAGCTACCGGGTGCTAATTCAGAACCACCAGCCACATTGAGGAAGAAAGATGGGACTTTCTAATTCTGCAAACACGTACAGCTTCTGAAACTCACAGGGGCAGTTCTACCCTGTCCTAGAGGGTCACTGTGAATCGGCATTGACTTACCAGCTATGAGTTTGTTTGGGGTTTGCTGTACACACCTGTGGAGACATTAAAAGTCTGTGGGAAGATGGACTTGAAAGAGAAGGATTGCAATGGTAACATGGAAGAAAAAGTCTGGTGGTTTGGGGGGAGGGTGAGGGGTGGAGTTCATAGAGATCACAGTCAAGAAAACCTTTCTGAAAAGTTCTACTTTTGTGTTTTAAGATGCAAAAGGCACTCCAAATCTCAAAGATAATTTAAGGATAACACTTTTAAAGTCTGAAACAAGAAAAGATAAAGACATGTCATCTAAAAGAGGGAGATCAGTAGCCCAAGATCCATATGAGGTCTGCAGAGATTTGAAGATTTAAAAAGGACACGGGTAAACAAAGGAAACTCACAAAAGCATGATTGGAGGCAGATCAATACATCACAATTTTCAGTGGGACTACAAAGGTGGAAATGGAGCCATCATGGGACACAGACATTATGTTAGATAGAAGAGTTTGCAAGATTGGTTCGGGGACCTCCAACTAAGGCCGTCTGGATGGAACTGATGATTGTGTGACCCTAGCATTCCAAATTTCATTAAAGATAAACTAAGGCCAGTTCCCAAGGGCTACGTCACTTTTCTCTGGACTGCCTAAAGGAATGACAGTAATCTATTTTCTGATGCACTCTGCCTGAGGGCAAAACTATTCACACGGCTGGTTAAATGGGCAGAAGGAATTCATGCAGAGATGCAAAAATGGATTTCAGGCTTCCACTGTAACCCATGGCCTCAGTGTTCCAAAAGCCAAGGTCTCATATATGTGCAGCACATGTAGTCATCAGGAGTTGGAACTGACTAAAAAATCGCAACCAACAGTTATGGGATGGTTACCCTCCTTGGCCTAATGCCAGAGAAGCACTGGTGGGGATCTGGGTTACCTGCACATCGAACTGCTAGCCACAAGGTCAGTGATTCAAACCCAGAAGCTGTTCTAGGGGAAAAGATGAGGTTGTCAGCTCCAGTCAAGCTTGAAAGTCTCATGCAACTCAATGAGGACCCTTTTACTCTGGCCTATAGAGTCACTGTGAGTCAGAATCAACTGAATGACAGTGAGACTAGGTTTTTTTTATTCTATCCTGATGCCCTCTAGCCTGACTTTTTTTTTTTTTGGCCAAGCTGTAAACAGGTAGAGATAATCAATATGAATCAGACTCATCAGCAACTAAAACACTACCACCATAGTCAACTTGGGATCAGAAGTAATTTACCAACTCTCTATGTTAGTAAGGTTAAGCTTCAGGCCTTCCTGAGTTCCATTCTTATAAGCGTCAAGGAGAGCGGCAGGTGGGTAAGAAATGCTGGTATCTTGGGTTAACATCTTAGGGGTGATATTAGTGTAGAGTTGTTATGTCTAGGCTACACTCAGAAAATAGAATGAGCAGAATTGGTGGGTTGGAATTTGAATGCCACCAGAATCAAGAACAATTTCTCGTTGGCCTGAAAAACTGGAGCAACTGTGGTATTAAAGAGATCTTGGAAAACTGAATGGAAGGTAGCAAAATCAAGAACTCTCTTAGTCATATTAACTGTTTGAGATGCCTATTAAACAGCTGGATGAGGATTTCCTAATAGTGGAACAGCCCCTGCAAGAAGCAAGAGGGATTCGTCACTCAAAGTTTCACTGGATTGATGGCAAAAAGGTCTAATTGGAGTGAATTCAAAATCATATATGAGAACAGTTGATGGAGCACATGTCATGTAGACATATACATATATATTGACATATAGAGCTTCTTATTCAGCAACTTCAAAGACCCGGGCTAGATAAATAGAATTCAAAATCTTCAAGTTGCAGGTGGTAACTGAAACCAAAATAAAATGGGTACCAAATTATTTAGAGGAGTGGTTCTAAATCTGTGGGTCCCGACCCCTTCGGGGGTTAAACAACCCTTCACTGAGGTTGCCCAATTAATAATAATAGCAAAATTATAGTTAAGAAGTAGCAGTGAAAATAGTTTTATTGTTGGGGGGGGGGCCACCACAACATGAGGAACTTTATTAAAGGGTCACATCATTTAAAAGGCTGAGAACCACTGATATAGACCTGTAAGAAGAGTTCAATGCACTCTGTGACAGTCTTCTTCCAAAATCTAATTAATTAGCCTTTCTGGCAACCAGCAGCTGAAATGATTTATCGGGAAGTGAAAGAGAAGATTTTGTAAGGCCATTTGTCCTGCAGAAATGTGGGGGGGAGGGAATAAAATTTAGAAAGAAAGACAAAATGTTGGGCAAAACTGAATTTGAATCCTCCAAACTGGGTGCGTGTTAGTCTTGAACTCCGTAGTTGTTGAGAGACATAATAATCTTTTGGAGGAAGACCTGGACCTGTCCACCATCCTGTTTATGTGTGTATAGCTGTGTGTATGTGTGGGTTGTGAGCTTTATCTGGGTGAGTTCACTGGAATATTGACTGTAAAAATCTTTCTAGGGAGCACCATGAATATTTGTCCTTTCTAATCCAAAGCCTGGGAGAACACTGTATGTAGTTCAGAGTTTCTTTCCTATTCTTCCAAGGAAGAGTGAGATAACAGTCCTGGGAAGCAAATATTCCTATGCCTACTCCAAGTTTTCTTACTCCTTTTCATCAAGGCCAAGCTGGTAGAAATCATGGCATTGGAACCAACCAACCTATCAGAAGTAAGGTATAACAAAATAACCTTACATTTTATTTAATTGGGAAAAATTAATTTTATCGGGGACTCATGCAGCTCTTATCACAATACATACATGCATCCATTGTGTCAAGCACATTTTTATTTTTATTTAAATCATTTTATTGGGGTTCTTACAGCTCTTATACCAATCCATACATCAACTGTATCAAGCACATTTGTACATATGTTGCCATCATTATTTTCTAGACTTTTACTTTCTTGGTGTCAGTTCCTCTCCCCCACCCCTCCCCTTCATCCACGAGGTTCCTTGATAACTCATAAGTTATTATTATTTCTATATCTTACACCAACTGTTGTCTCCCTCCCCCCACAAATAACCTTACATTTTAACAGGGTCACCAATAAGAGATAGGATGTTCAAGACTGATGTTGAAGAAGCCTAACATAGAGGTGCTGAAGGAAGCAAAATGAATTGTTCTAGATGATAAAAGCACTTAAAATTTAATTGGTATAGAATATTCTATGTGGCTTAAAGCAATTTATTTGGCAAATGCAAAACATTTCATTGTGAAGTATGAAAAAATACATCAAATGCAAAACATTTGCTTTAATGAAGTATTGTAAAACAAATCACCCACCCTTATCACTATACAGCAGGGGTGCTCAATATATCTATCGTGATCTACTAGTCAATTGCAAATATAGTATGGGTAGACTGTATGGCATTAAAAATAGATGTAAATCTATCATCAATCCCATCACTCAATTGATATACAGCCAATGAGATACAATCTTAGATTCCAAATGCATGCGCAAACAACTGTGCTAAGTGCTTCAAAGCTGACAAGCTAAGTTATTGCCAATTTTTAGACCCTGGTTTTTTCTTTTAAATGTAAGACGGGGCATTAAATATAAGACGGGGGTGCTGGACCAAGTTAGATGACAAAAATCTATTACTTCCATATGGAATGGGATATTTTGACACTACAAGCCCACATTTAGCTGAAGTCCAGAGGAGCCCATGAATAGTTCTGGAACTTACTTGCAGAAGGAAAGTACCCAAACATGAGAAAATGTGCTACCTCCTTGACTGCAATTTTCAGCTCTACTTATTGCTGTGAGTCAGCCTTTCCCACATAAAGATCAGGAAGTCCAAGTACCGGTCCACCATGACAGATGATCATTTGGAAGTGTGCTTCAGGCTGCTGTCAGCAACTACTCTTTGGACTATGCATCCTTGACTCATTCCATTCAGTGCAAGTCATTAGAGTAAACTCAGGTAATGACAAAAAATGTACATAGTTAATTATGTTGTGTTGTGCAATATGTACTCATGTGGTTATGCAAGGTACAATGACATACATTGTACATATAAAGAATTCTCAATGCATTTATGAATAATGCAATAAATAAATAAAAATAAATATGTGTTTTGCATTTTTGTAGTTGGTAGATTTTTTTTTTTTTTTTTTTACGAAGCAGACAATCTTTATTCACAATCGGGGCAGCAGAGAGGGGACTCCCCCAAATCAGTACCAAAGTAAAGATACTGAGCAGGACAGATGGCGCAGGGTGGGGACTCAGCACTCATCCTCACCCAGAAGGGCCTAAGGGTTCCGGCCAGCCAGGCTGGACCCTGGAGCTGAGGTGGGCGTGTCTTCTTCTCCTTCCCCCTCCTCATCTGCATCCAGTCTTCCTCTCCTTCGTCCTCACAGGAGCTTCTCAGTTCTTCCTCTTCCTCCTCTTCCTCCTCATCACCTGCTGGGCCCACCCTGTGGATGGGGCTCCCAGGTGCCTTTCTGCATTGAAGCCTGGGGGATGAAAACACAGGCTGAGGCGACCATCCACCGCCAGCTGCAGGAGGCTATTGGGTGCCTTGTATACGTCAGTCCGTGCCACCTTGGCTGTCTTGTAACCACGTTTCTCTGCCCAGGCTTCACAGACATCCCAGGCGTGTTCTGCCGCAGGTGGCACAGGTGGAGCAGCGCCTGCACGGGTATCCGGGAGACTAGATAGCCACAGCTGTGTATGGCTCCTGGATTTGGGGCGATGGGGTAGATCCCCGCCAGAACGTGCAACTGCCTGGGCAGGAGAGAGGGGAAGATGAGGGCCGGGCAGTCGCATAGCTTCACAGAAGGCATGAGGAAATAGGTCTGAAAGTATCGGGTGTGGCCCGGTGTCCTGGACACACTCACAACCTTCTGCCCGACCAATTGATCAGCGAAGACTTTCCCACGTTGGAGAAACCCACACAGCCAGTGGTCACCACCCCATCCTTGTAGCGCTCCCGAGCTGGGTCGGTGGGCTCCATCGCGGAATCCGTCTGCTGCTCCACCAGGACTGCGGGTCCATTGTCATAGTCCTTCTCCTCCCCGGAGCCACTGCCCCAGGTGGCCCCGGCCACGTCCCAAGCAATCTTCTCCCGCCAGCTGCTCAAGTCTGCTTTCCCCGCGGTGATGGCTTCACAGGCTCTGAGCAACTATTCCAGTCCCAGAGCCCGGGTTCACCCTCTCCCACGTTTCCGACTCTTCTTCAAGATGCCAGTGGGGTCCTGCGGGGAGCGGGGATCCCGAGGGAAAGAAGTGAAGAGGACGATGTGTAGCTGGGGGTAGTGTTGGTGGAAATAGTGCTTCCAGGCAACCACGAGAGCCGGCGAGGCCAGGTCCACCTGGTTCAGAACCAGTACCAGAGCCAGCCCCAGTTCTCCAGTGACATATTCATAAAGTGCAGGTGGGAAATTCACAACTGGATGCCAGATATCAGTGAGCAGGACAATGGCAGACATCTGTAACACTTGCCACAGCTGCCTCCAGGTCTCCAGATTATGCCCAAAGTAGCTGAGCTTCGCAGAGGTGTAGGCCGCGTGAATCTTCCCAAGATACTCCTGGAAGCTGCGTTCTTCCTGACTCATCAGTTGCTCCTTGGACATCTCCTAGCACCAAGGAGGACGTCGAGGGACGTCTAGGACGGAGGCAGGCTGATAGACTTCCCTGCTGTCCAACTCCAGAACCTCAGGACTGCAGCACTTGCTCTCGGGCCGCCCTCTTCCTCCTCTCCACATCCTCCCTGCTGTCCCGCTCAAAATGCAGCCCATATCGATTTGGGTCGAAGCTTCGCGGGCCCAGTCCCTGGGTTGGCGGCTGATTAAGCCTGCGGATGTCATGGGTCACAGACTCCCCTTGTGAAGTATCAGTTGGCTCCTTCCGGCGCTCCAGGCTCCCACTGCGGCTGTTGGAACTGGAGCGCAGCCCAACAGGAAGCCCTCGCTTCTGTTCCCGCTTGTCCTGCAACTGCTTCTTTTTCTGCCTCACGCTGAAAGGCTTCTTCCTCGGCATGGCCCGGACCTGACAGATGATTTTGACTTGATCATTTTATAAGTTGTTTGCATACTGAAAAAAGTGTGAGCACCCCTGCTCAACAGAGCTCCTGACTCATCACAGCCTTATGCTGGCATTGTGGAGAAAGAAAAGTTCTGCTACTCATAGTATTAATAGAGAATTATTTTAATGCTATCCCCAAATATGCAGTATGAAAATATTTGACTTACTCAAACTGAGAAATATTTTTAGTAACTCACTTTTTTGTAATCAAAATAAGATTCATAAAATAATGGTAGCTGATTCATCATGTAAGTTATAACTTCCTAATTTTTATTCTTATCTAGTATTTCATTGAATAAATAAGAAATAAGCTAGGGGTCAATTATCCCTCTTACTTGTTATGAATGTTAGGTTATTCAGAACAGTGCTGCATTGCATGTCCTTGCTCCTTTTTGCACATGGAGAAAAGTGGATAGCTATCAAGAAATGGAGTTTGGGGCTGAGCCCCGGTGGCGTAGTGGTTGTGCGTGGGACTGCGGCCAACTGGGACGGAGGTTCAATTCCAGCAGTGGGGATGGGCCTCCTACTCCCACCAACGGAGAGCAGTGATGCCCCCAAAAAACAAAACAAAACAAAAAAAGTTGAAAGAAAAAAAGAAATGGAGTTTTAATATCATGTGGTCGTGAGGAGCCATTGAGTCAGTTCTGTCTCATGGCAGCCCTCTATACAGAACAAAAGTGTGCCCGGTCCCCTGCCCTCCTCCCTTTTGTTCTTATGTCTGAACCACTGTGTCTATCCATCACTTCAAGGATCTTCCTCTTAGTTGCTGTCCATGTTTACTGAGCATGATGTCTTTTCCCAGGAACTGGTTTGTTTGTTTGTTTGTTTGTTTTCCTTCAATTTTGCCTATGTTAAGTGGTAAATTATAACAACTCTTTTAAGTTATATTTCCCAAATAACTATTCTGGCTGTGCACCTTTGTGTGTATTTACTAATAATTCAAGTATCCTCTTTGTGAGACAACATGATATTATAAAAACATTTTCACAAATGTTCTTAGCCAAATCATTCATAACAACCCCAAACTGGAAAACACCCTGAAGATGACTAAATTAAAAAACAAAGGGGAGGAGGAATATAATTTTGTGGTATAAGCATATATTGGTCCATTGCTGTGCAATAAAAAATGTCTGTATAAAAATTCTCTACAGTTTTTTAAAAGGCGGATCATGTAGTTTCTCTTCATAAACCTTTAAAATGGCTTCCCACTGAACTTTTAATTAAATCCTAAATCCTTATCCTGGCTTACAGCTTCTTATCTTTTCACTCCCTGACTTACCACCTAAGCTCTAGCAACACTGATCTGGATTCTTTTTCTTGAACATAAAGCAAAATAGTCTCATGCTTCTACATTTTTGTTTGCGGTTCCCTCTTCCTAGAACCCTCTTTCCCCCAAACTGTACCTAGTCTAACTTTTATTGGCATTCAGGTCTCTAAGTTCCCTGGAATCCTAAAAACAAACAAAATACCTTTATTACAGTATCCAAAATTACCATAGCTTAACTATTTATTGTTTACTTATTTTATGGTTCCTCAATTTAGAGTCAACATCCACAATTGCAATGACTTTGCCTGACAAGCCCTTTTTTATATCTTCATTGTGTAGAATCTTACCAGACAAGTAGATGGTCAATAAGTAATTGGGAATTGAATATATGGTAGTTGAATGAGTGAAGAATGAATGAATAGATAAGTTAGTAACTGTATTTCATATAAATAGTTATTGATTAAATTCTAAGTGTTTTGATGAGATTGCATTAGACAGGAGAATGTATTATTATCAGTAAAGTTTTATGTCTACCAGATTACATGGTATTTTAAAATATATCTCAGAAAAAAGGGTCCTGAGAATTATAAATTTCAGCAGCTGCTTGAACAAACGCTTGTTTTTCCAATTTCAAATAGAATAATGTGAAATCAATCTTTCCAAATTGATGGGTAATCTTTCATTATCCTGTGGTGTAAGTCCTGAAGTTTTCAAGGTAAATAAGTTTGCATCTTGATTATATTCTATGTGAATATCCTAAATGGCATGAACATTTATTTTCCTGATATAAGAATGTATGTTATAAATGAACTATTCATAAAGCATATAACATCATATTTTTTGCACTAAAAGTGGCTTATCATCTAATTTGTTTTGTTCACCTTCTAAAGATTTCCAGGTGCAGGGGGGGGCACTTAAGTACTTTTTGATGATTATGATCATTTACTGAATTTCTTATAAAATAAAATTATCTTAGTAGTGTTTCAGAATATTTGTTCTGCTTTTTTCTTTCTAAATTTTTTCACGTGCGATATTTCATTTTCCCAGTTTGAATTATTAGAAGGTTTACAATTCACAGAAATATTATCCTTTATTCTTGCAATAGTGTGGGCAAATGCATGTGTTCCTTCAACATCTACTATCACAGTCAATAAGAGTAGATAACTAAATATACACAGATTTCAGAAAATATTCATGAAAGGCCACTCTCTTATGGCTAAATGGTTAAAAGTAGACAATTGCTAGTAAAATTAAGCAGTTTTGATAAGAATAGACTTTAAATAGTCCCTGCTAATTAATATAGAAGTCCAATCATAGTAAGCAAGGAATATTCACAAGAAGAAATTTGACAATATAATTCCAATGTGAAATAAAATCACAAGTGTCTTAGTCTCATTTTCAGCTATGCATTTGAAATCATGATTTCTGGAAATGATGTACTGTGTAACTACTGAGTAACTAAATAGTTAATAATCCAGAAGTTGCATGATTTTTCTAGCAATGTCTAAGTGAAAAGAAATAAAATATTTGTACATATATGGTATCATTTGATCCTTACCTCCACCTTATGTAATGTACATATCTATCATATTGACTATGGTCCTTTGAATACTTCTGTCTTCGGTTCCCAATCTTATCTCATGCACTGATTCTATTAGAATTTTGATGTCACTTTTCCTTGTTTCTAAGTGTGTCTCACAATTTTTTAAAAAAGAAGTGCCAGGCAATCTAGAGGAATCTAGAGCCTTTTGCTATGGTGTCTTTCTCTTTAATATGTTGGATATTCTTGGTAGATCATCATAATACTATCAAGACTTAATTTAAGTTAAGGTTGTGTTTCCTTTTGTTTTCTCCTTAAAGATGATATAGTTCTACGGCATGGTTTTTCTGGAGTGGCAGTAAAAATCTGAGGTATTCACAGAAATATTTCCCTTTTGAATGTCTTCAGAATTATGCAATTTCTAAAGTCTTTGCTTAGTTCTCCAATTTCGTGATGTTCTAGTCTTCTCGGACTTCCAGAGTCATAGCCTCCCCTTCCTCAGCTTAAGAGCAACACATATCTAAAGGGGAAACTATACATATATTTTTATTATTCTTTTCCTACAACACTCTTCTCTAATTCTCTAACCTCCAAATCCCACTAGCCATGAGCTTGCACCTTTGTTTCTTTCACCCAGTGAGTCCTTTACTCTATTTGGATTTTATTAATCTGCTTCATGATTTGCCCAGTATTTTCATCTTCCTGACGAGCTATCTCCCTTCCAGTTGATATTACCTCTACACTTGATACCAACTAGCCCATGAAATTTCCTGTCACTTAAATATCCGATGTCTACCTAATTGAACCATTAATTATAGACCCCGAGACTATACAATATTTACCTTACCATCTTAATACCTTAAACATTTCCTGGCTACAAACAGTCTCAATGCTGTGTAGATCAGCACCTAATCCAAAACTGATTGTGAGTGGTGTAACTTTGCAATTGAGATTATGCTCACTCATGGAGACTCTGTTATTTAGTGTGGACTATTTTCCAGCTTTTGAAGTATCAGCATTATGTATAGGTGAAGACAAGTGGGCTAAACTATGACCACCTTTTTTTTCTGTCCAAAGTTTCACCAAGATGTTTTCCACCTGAGAGTCCTTGCCTGTGGAGCCAGGCCTCTGTCTTTCATTGGGCATCAATGGACATGAAGAGTGCCTCTGAAAGTGTCTCGGAAAGGATGGAATGGATTTCAGAAATGTGAGCAGTGCTATCCTTGCATCTTCATGTATTCCTTTCAGGAGATGGCCCGTTTTAGAACTGGGTATATTCAATCCCCAAATATGTCCAACATCTTGGGGAAAATAGGATGGAAACAGAAAAAAATGATGCACAATGAAATATGAAGACTCCCAGCAAATTACTTCTTTTAAAAATGAGATTTTTTTTCTTTCAGTGTTTGAGAGATTTCTCTTTATAGGTTGGCTGAGTTGTCTTTTGTCAGATCCTATTAAATTGTGTTGTCATAGATATCTATGAATCTTATAGTGTGAAAAGAATCTTTAGTCCAGCTTTTATATGCCTCTGCCAACAAAGAAGTGGGGGAGGGGAGCCAAGAGTCTCTGCTTTTATTGAAGCAGTTCAATTTCTCATTTCCTTCCTGCTTTAAAATCCTTGGCTCTGCTAAGAAGTCACCCCCTGTGTATATAGGCTAATATAGAAATCTCAAGGGATTTGTGGGTCTGTGTAAATAGTAAAATTTCTTTTTAAACACAGAGGAAATAAAAATATAATTATGTGGGGATTGCTTGTAATATTTTGATAGCGACACATAACAAATGAACTTCTAGTCAAAACTATAAACCTAGAATATGTGGGAGCGTTTTATGCATGCATTTATATGGATCTATAAGGATCCCTGGTGTCATAGTGATTATGCCTGCTAGAAGCAAAGTCAGCAATTAGAAAGCAACACACACTCTGCAGTAGAACTCTGGGGCTTTCTATCCCGTAAAGAGTTACTGTCTTGGAAACTCCCAGGGGCAGTTCTCCCTTGCCCTGTTGGTTGCCATGAGTCAGCATCAAGCTGAAGGCAGTCTGTTTGGCTGGTGCCCCACCCCTCCCCTTTGGCTTGTTTTATGTGGGTCATTATGTATATGCTGATTTTAATTTTCACTCTCTTGAAGAAGACCCAAATGCTTACATGACCAGAGCTATAATGCATTTGTCTGTCAGTTTGTCATAATGTGGTGGCTTCTCTGTTCCTACAATTCTGGAAGCTGTGTCGCTGGTTTTCCAAATTTCAGCAGGGTCTCCCAAAGTGAACAGGTTGCAGTAGAACTTCCACACCAAGAACAGACTATGAAGAAGAATGTGGCTCTCTAGTTGGAGGAATTAGCTGCTGAAAGTCTAATGCATAACTTGGAAACATTCTCAGAAACTTAAAGCCCCATGAATGGAAGTAGAACACTGTTAGAGACAGTGCCAGAGGATGGGCCCCTTGGGATAGAGGACACCCCAAATGTGACTGAGGAGGAGTTGATTACTCAGAGTGGAGTCAACCATAGTGATGTGAGTCAAGTAAACCCTGTAGGAGCAGGGCTTTTGGATTCTTCATCTGCTGATGGGGAACTACTCAAGATAAGAAGAAAAAAACTGCTAATGATCAGGACTAGAAACAAGAGGCTATGAATCTAGAAAAATTGGAAATAGTCAAAAATTAAATGGAACACAATTACCAATGCCTTAGGCCTTAGTGAACTGAAGTGGATTGGCCACTTTAAATCAGAAAATCTTATGGGTTTCTATGCCAGCATTAGCACAGTCAACGGGAATGGCGGGCATTCATTGTCAAAAAGGACATCACAAGTGCATCATTAAGTACTATGCTGTCTGTTACAGGATTTTGACTAATCACCTTCAATGAAATCTAATTAATACAGGTATTCTTCAAATTTATGTACCAACCACAAAGCTAGTGATGAAGAAATGAAAGCAGTAACTTCAGTTAAATATGGATCAAGCATGTTATTAAGATGTGTGGGTAATTATGGATGATTGGAATGCAAATGTTGGAATCAAAGAAGAAATGGTAGTTGGAAAATATAGACAGTAAAACTAATGACTTTTTCATAGCAAATATTATTTTTCAACAACGAAAAAGGAAAACTAAACACATAGACTCCTCTAGATGGAATACATAGAAATCAAGTTGACAATATCTATGGGAAGAGAAGATAGAGGAGCTCGATATCTGCTAAAACCAGGGCAGGGACTGACTGTGGACCAGACCATCAATTGCTCATATATATAAGTTCAGGAGAAAGTTGAAGAAAATTAAAACAAGTCCACATGAGCCGAGATACAACCTTTATCTCACTTGAATTTTGAGACTGCCTCAAAATTGAAACAGATTTTCTACATTGGGACATTAATGACAGAATACCTGGTGAGCTGTGGGAGGACATTAAAATCATCATTCATGAAGAGAGCAAAAGGTCATTAAAAAGATAGGACAGGAACAAAGTTGATGTCAGAAGAGACTCCGAAATGTGCACTTAATCATAGTGGAGCTCAAGCAAATGGAAGAAAGGATGAAGTCCAAGAGCTGAACAGAAAATGGGTAGCTGGAAGAGACAAAGCCAAATATAGTGAAATGTGTAAAGACCCAGAACTGGAAAACCAAAAGAGAAGGGCATGCTGAGTATATCTTTTTATTTTTATTTATTTATTTATTTATTTTTGCTGAGAATATCTTAAACTGAAGGAACTCAATAACAAATTCAGTCCTTAAGTTGCAATCTTGAAAGGTTCCATTGGGCAAACTGTTGAATGATGTAGGAAGAAGCATCAAGAGAACATGGAAAGAAAACACAGTCACTGTACCAAAAAGAAGTAGCCAGTATTTCATCATTTCAGGAGGTAGTATATGAACAAGAACCAATTATGCTGAAGGAAGAAGTTCAAGCTAAACTGAAGGCACTGGCCAAGAAAAAAGCTCTAGGAAATGGTGCAATACAAATTGAAATGTTTTGTCAAACTGATAAAGCACTAGTAGCATTTACTTATCGATGCCAGGAAATTTGAAAGACAGCTACTTGGCCAACTGACTCAGAGAGCTCAATATTCCAAAGAGAGGTGACCAGATAGGATGCTCAAATTATAGAGCATATCACTGTTGTTGCTTGCCAGTAAACCTTTCTTAAGAGCATACAATATCAGTTAAAGCAGTACATTGACAGGGAGCTACCAGAAATCCAGGCCAGATTCAGGACAGGAGGTGGAATAAAAGATATGGCTGATGTGAGATGGATCTTGGTGCAAAGAAGAGAATACCTGGGCCTCCTACTCCCACCACCTGAGGGCAGTGATGCCCCCCCCAAAAAAAAAAACAAAGAAGAGAATACCAGAAGGATGTTCACTTGTGTTTCATTGACTATGCCAAAACATTCAACTGTGTGGTTCCTAATGAACTATGGACAATCTTGAAAAAAACGAGAATTTCAAACCCTTCATAGTGCTCATGGGGAACTTGTACATGAATCAAGAGGTAGTTGTGCATCTGTCTCCTCTATCACCAATAACGGGAGCTATTGATGGCCTGCCATATTGTCTACTGACTTTGGATCCATTCAAATCTGTAGTTACATGCCTAACTAGTTGATCTTGGGTTCATCTACTCCTGGCTTAGCAGCTTCATAAGTAAACCTTCAACTTTACAGCCCATGGACTTAAACCAGCCTGGCTGTGTGAGCCAATTTCTTGATATAAAATTCATATATATAACTGATTTTATTATCTCAATGATCTAACCTAAACCATTAGTCAACTGATCTTTAACAAAGGAGCAAAAGCCATAATATGGAAGAAGATAATTATTTTAATAAAAGGTACCGAAACAATTGGGTATCCATAAGCAAAATGATGATCCTAAAAAGCAAACTTCAGGGAATCAATTACAAGGATCTACATATAATCCCCTCCCTGGGGGAATTACAACAGAAAAGTGGGTGAAGGGAGATGTTGGACAGTGTGAGACATGACCAGATTATAATCGTTTATAAATTCTCAAGGGTTCATGGGGGATGGGAGAATGAGAAGCTGATACCAAGGGCTCAAGTAGAAAGAAAATGTTTAGAGAGTGATGATGGCAACAAATGTACAAATGTGCTTGGCAAAATGGATGTGAAAAGATTTAGATGAGCCCCTAATACAATGGTCTAAAAAAACACCAGACTTCACACCTTTCACAGAATATAATTTACTCTCCGCATCCCCCCCAATATCATGATCCCAATTCTACCTTGCAAATCTAGTAAGACTACAGGATGTACACTGGTACAAATAGGAACTGGAAACACAGGGAATCCAGGACAGATGATCCCTTTAGAACTAGTGGTGAGAGTGGCGATACTGAGAGGGGAAGAGGAAGGTGGGGTAGAAAAAGGTTTATAAGGTTCTACATATAAACTTCTCCCTGAAGTATGGACAACAGAAAATAGGTGGGATAGTGTAAGATATGAAATAATGATAATAATTTATACATTATCAAGGGTATATCAGGGAGAGGGGAGGAGAGAGGAAGAAAATGAGGAGCTGATATCAAGGGCTCAAGTAGAAAACAAATGTTTTGAGAATGATGAGGGAAACAAATGTATAACTGTGCTTACATACAAGGGATGTATGGATGATTTATGATATGAGTTGTACAAAGCCCCGATAAAATGATTTTAAAAAACAGAAAGAAAAAAGAAGACTATAACTTATAATTGAGCATAGGCCTAAAGTAAAACAAACAAACAAACAAAGAAACCCATAAAACTTCTACAATAAAGTACAGGAAAAAAATTGGAGGACCAAATGTAGATGAGATTGGATTTGGTGATGAGTATTATTTATTTATTTAATTTTTTTTTATTGGGAGCTCTTACAGATATCATAACATTCCATTGTTCTGTCACATCAGACAGTATTGTAAAATCAATACCACAATCAGTTTCAAAACATTTTCTTTCCTTTTGAACTCCTTGATATCAACTCCCCTTTGTCCCATCCCTCCTCCACCTTACCCCCCAGAAGCCCTTATTAATTATTTATTTTTCCATGTCTTACAGCATCCAATATGTCCATTCACATGCAATTCTGATGTTTGTTCTTCTCAAATGGGGTTAAACAGTCAGTTATCAACGCTATCAGCTCCCCTTTCTCCCTTCCCCCCCCACTTCCCATACCCTCAGGGAACCATTACACCTGTTACTCTTTCTGAAGTCTCTATCTTCACTTTCTCTTATCAAACGATCTAATTATACAAATGAACATATGCAAGTCTAACATGATTAATGAGGTACAACAAATAAAAAACATAGTAGTAAGGGGAGGACATATTAAAGAATTAGAGGAGAGTTTGGTGACTCATCAGTGGTATATCACACCCTGAATTTATCATCCCTTCCATATGACCCTTCTGAGAGGGACTGCCAAATTGTCTTACAGGTAGATTTTGGTTCTCTATATCCACACTCCTTCACATCAATTTGGTTGCTTGTTTTTTTTTTTTTTTTTTTGGTGGCTTCACTGCCCTGGTGGGAGTAGGAGGCACAGCCTTCCTCCTGGAAAGCTGTTGCTGGATTTGAACCATCAGCCCTATGGGCTGCAGAGGTTGCTTGTTTTTTAACTACTGATACTTATTCCCATCAACACCTCATGATCACACAGGCTGGTGTCCTTCCTCCATGTGGGCTTCGTTGCTTCCCTGTTAAATAGCTGTTTGTTTAACTACAAGCCTTTAAGACCACAAATGCTGTATCTTTTAGTAGCCAGGCATTATCAGTTTTCTTCACCACATTTGCATATACACTCACTTTATCTTCTGCCATTGTGTCAGGAAGGTATCTTACAACGCCACACTGTTAGAACAAACCATTCTGGTACTTAGGTAAGACTTAAATAGAGACCCAGAGTCCATCTTCTTCCTTTTGGTATTTATATATATATAAACATATACACAAATGCACCTATAGTTATATGTTTACATATAAACATATCTATATATACCTGTGTACATTTTTTCGTTGTTCTTATTTCTTTTTCTTTTCTTTCCTCCTGCTCCACTATGATGTTTACTCATCATTAACTTCTCAGTAATATCTGTCAGAAACAATTTGATTCATCAAACACAACCAGAAAAGCGGTACTCTCCTCATCAGGTGATGAGTGTTTAGATCCCAAACCTAAAATAATTATACAAAAGAGAAAAATGCATAAATTGTAATGTGTTGATTTTTTTTCAAACAAATTAGGTACATACCCCCAGCTGTGCAATTGTTAGCCGGTATGGTTAAGCAAAGTTTAGCTTTCTGACAAACTGTAAACTATTTTGTGAAGAGTAGTAACATTATACATTCTTATCATCGACCTTTTTGTCAAAGTCATGTCCTAAACCACTGAGCCAAGAGAGTACCCTTGGCAGAACAATATTTAAGTGTTCAACTGCTAACAGAAAAGGTGCAGGTTAAAACCTACCAGTTGGTCCATGGGAGAAAGATGTGACAATCTACTTCCACAAATACTACAGTTTTGGAAAGCTGCTGAGATAGCCCTACGAAGAGATACTGGCACACATTGATTGATTACAATGCCTAAAACCTCTCAGAACTGACAATGCCAAAATACTCTTCAGGATGTTGAGCAGTGGAAACTTTCATCCTTTGCCAGTAGGAATGTAAAATTGCTTGCAGCTTGTTACAAAGCTAAATATTGTTTTATCATATGGTCTAACAATTGCACAGCTAGGTATTTACCTAACTGATTTGTAAACATATGTACACTCAAAAACTTGAATGTGAATTTTTATAGCAGTTTATTCACAATCCCTAAAAACTGGAAGGAAACAGATGTCCTTCATTGAGTGAATGAATAACAAACTCATCTCTCCATACAATGAGATATTATTGAGTGACAAAAATAAATGGCTATCAAACCATGAAAACTGTGAATTGATTTTAAACTGAAAATTCTAATGGAAAGTACCCAGTATGAAAAAGCTACATATTGTATGATTCCATTCATGTGACTTTCTGGAGAAGGCAAAACTATAGTGATATTTAAAAGACCAGGGGGTGGAGCTGAGCAACACATTGGTGATGCACAGGAGAGCACTCATATTTAGGGAAGTAATTCTTTGATGTTATAATTATAGATATCTGACATTATGCATTTGCCAAAATCCATAGAAATGTACAGCACAAAGGATGAACAATTATATGTGCAAATTAAAATAATTTAAGAGATCAGAGGATCACAAGAAGGAATACAAAATTTGACAAAGCAACTTAGATTTCATTAATCTAGGAAACAAGCTCATTGAAGAGAAAGTGGATGGGGTAAGATGCTAGCCTAAGTAACTTTGGAATTGGGTGGAGTCTATAAGACTATAAGCAAAGAAACTGACACAAACACCGTGCTTTAAGTGATACACTGGCTAATGAGGTCACAATTCTAGTACTGTTATACACATATGAATAAATTAAACTATTAAATGAATCGATGTCAGATAGTAGGAGACAGGTTTTTAATGTGAGAGTAGAGATTTACAAACAAGGTCAGGAGCTAAAGAGAGAAGGCTATATATAATGTGGTGATGCATTAGTGTTGGCGCTATCAGTATAAACTCATCTTCAACTTAATATAGACACACACAGTTAGAGAACAATTTATCGATATGTGTAGATTACTCCTCAGTTATTGACGACCTCGTTATTCAGCATTTCTTTTGGGGGGTGGGGGGGGGGTGGCATCACTGCCTCTGGTGGTCATGGGCGCTACCCAGTGCTGCTCCTGAGAGCCGCCGCTGGGTTTGAACCACCAAGCCCGCGGGCCGCAGTCCCGCACTCAACCACTTACTCCACCGGGGCTCAGCCCAGCATTTCTTATTTATGGCAGTAGTGAAAAAAAAAAAAACTACTGCCCAACTGTTTGTTTACTGAAGATATATGGCTATATGGCTGGCAGCAGTGAACACCGAGGTGGCAAGCAATACTGGCTATGATGGTTAAAGTTATATGCCTGCTTGCCTGGGCTCTGTTTCTCACAGGTTTGGCAGTTACCTTATGATGTGAATTGGAAATTATGCAATAATGTAGTCACCCTCCTGTTTGTGACCTGTTGTTATTGTTCTCCTATTTCTCACAGCGCTGATTTTCATATAACAATCTGGTCATGGAATCCTAATTATGTTATTAAGGGAAAAGTGGGTATGTTTCCTTTTTCTGCCAGTTGAGCAGGACTACTACTAGTAATATATTAATAGTTATAATATACCATTGCCCAGACCTGGGTTTACAATATGATTCTTTTTTTTCAACATTATTCTTTACTAAAAGATTCTGGTGCTGCTTGGATTTTAGGACTGGGACAGAAGATATGGAGTGTCTTGTGATAACATTAAGGAACTAAGTAATCCAAGTAACCCAAGTAACTTACTCACTGCTGTCAAGTTGGTGTGGCTTCATAGGGACCCTATAGGACAAGGTAGAAATGCTCTTGTGAGTTGACAAAAGTAACTTTTTATGGAAATTGAGAACCCCATCTTTGTCCTGAGGAGTGAGCAGCGGGTAATGTGTGTACTGCTGACCTTGCAGACCGCAGCCCCGTGCATAACCACTTTGCCACGAGGGATCCCATTCTCACCTATAGTGACCATGTACAAAAATCATCCTGGGAGAAAATGCCTGCGTTCTTCTCCTGTGCAGTGACTAGTAGGTTTTAAACTGCTGACATGGTAGTTAGGGGCCCAATGTCTCATCCATTCCAATGAAGGGTCATTCTGCAAAATACCTGAGGAGCACCCCTTTATTTTGCTTTTATAACTGTCACTTGGTCTATGAGCACAATTCTAAGTGTTATTCACATTGTTTTTCTATGTTATCCAATGTTAACGTTGGAATTCTCATTCTTTTCAATATTATCCATAGGTTGTCATGATCCAGATAGCCGAATGCCTGCACATAGTTTATAATCACAAGTAATCATCTTTGTGATATTCCCTTTGTAATAATCAGCCAAGAGCTATCTAACATCAGCAATGAGATTTCTTGTTCCACATTATATTATGAATGTGGCTTGAATTCCTAGCAACTCCCTGTTGAGGTATTGTTATATTATGGCAATCAATGTTGAATGATCTTCAGCAGAAATTTACTTGCATGTGATATTAATAATATCACTTGATAATTTCTACATTCTGTTGGGTCACTTTTCTTGGGACATAGATATGAATCTCTCCCAGTTGGTTGGTCAGGTCACAGTCTTCCAAATTTCTTGGCATAGACTAGTGAGTGCTTCCAGTGCTTTATAAGCCTGTTGAAATTTTTCACTTGGCTTTCTGTCAGTACTTGAAGCCTTGTTTTTTCCTAACATCTCAAGTGCAGCTTGGACTACTTCCTTCAGTACCATTTGTCCTTGTTCATTGGCTCCTCTTTGAAAGGACTGAATGTCATCCAAATCTTATTGTACAGTGACTCTATGTAGTCCTTCCATCTTCTTTTGATGCTTTATCCACCATTTAATATTTTGCCCATGGAATTGCTCAATATTTCAACTTAAAGCCTGAATCTTTTCTTCAGTTCTTTCCATTTCAGATATGCCATGCATGTTTGTTCTCTTCAGCTTTCTAAAGCCAAGGCTTTGGACGTTTCCTTATAATACTCCACCTAGTCTTTTTGAGCTTCCCTTTGAAATGTCCTTTTTGCCTCTTTAGCTTAATCATTTCTTCCATTCACTTTAGCTGCTTTATACTCAAGAGTAAATTTCAGAGTCTGCACTTTGCAACTTTTATGATCATAATTTTGTGAGATGAATGATTTCTTCATTTCAAAGACCTTTTGTCAACAACTTAAGCAGCCACTCTACTTGTGGACCTTTCCAGGTGGAATATACAGGAATCAAACTGACTACATATCTGGGAAGAGAGGATAGAGAACCTTGATGTCAGCAGCCAAAACAAGGTCATGGGATGACTGTGGAACAGACTGTAAAGGGCTCATATGTCATTTTATGTTGAACTCAGAGAAAGTTAAACAATTGCAAGAGGGTCAGAATTCAGATCACACCTAAATTTAGAGACCATTGCAAGAACAGATTTGGCAAATTGAACTGTTAGAGATAGTATACAGTATACAGAGGGAAAAATGGTTGCACAACTTAATTAACACCCATGGAGATCAGCGAAAACAAGCGCCTTATAGAAGGTGGCAAAAAAGAAGCTATGAAGAAAGTGATTGATCTATTTTCTAAGAAAGAGTGGGGGGATGTAAAATCACTAGCTATGTTCAATATAAGAAATATTGAGAAAATACTAATCACCAGGACTCAAGGAACCAAAGTTTCATCTGATGGCCTTGAGGGTAGAGATTTTGAAGTGAACCTTGCTGATCTGCAAAATGATGAGGTTGTCTTTAGAAAATTTGAATTAATTACTGAAGATGTTTAGGGCAAAACTGCCTGACTAGCTTCAGTGGCATGAATCTTACATGAGACGAGATGTGCTCCATGGTCAAAAAATGGCAGACTATGACTGAAGCTCATGCTGATGTCAAGAATACCGATGGATATCTAGTTTGTCTGTTCTTTGCTGGTTTTACTGAAAAAATGCGTAATCAGATTATGCTCAGCATCAGCATGTCTACCAAATTCGAAAGAGGGGCAAACAAATGGCTTGAAGGAAGTGGTCAATTAATGGATTCCAGACAGCATTGGGAAAGACATAGAAGAGGCTTTTCAATCTATTTATTCTCTTGATGATGTGTTTGTCAGGAAAGCCAAGATGCTGAAAAAACCCAAGTTTGAGGTTGGAAAACTCATGGAGCTTCATGGTGACAGTGGTAGTTCTGGAAAAACTACTGGAAATGAGACAAGTGCAAACGTGGAATGAGCTGATGGTGATGAGCCACCAGTTCAAGTATCTGTTTAAAATTCAGACTCAGTGCTGACAAATAACAGGTCTTATTATGAAAAAAAATTAATTAACAAAGGAAGCAAGCAATATATGGAGAAATCACAGGCTGCAGAAACAATACAGTGAGGAGAGCATAAGAGACACTAACAGAAACATAGCAGACACGGTGACATTTTAAAATAACTTGAGAACCCTGTAAAGTTTATGCTTTGGTTATTTCCAAGATGACATACTTCCTCCTAATAAAAGATGGATTGACTGCTTTAAAAGGCATGCACAGCAAGGATACTGTAACAGCTATGTGCCCCCAAATGGTGGCTACAGCCCTAACCTGGGATTTGAACTCAATATAAAGGAGCTGTGCACATGCCCAACTAGTTTTGTTTAATATCCCAGATGACCTTGGTAGACTCCACTTTCAGTTCTCAGACTCCATCTTGGCCCAATGTGGTTCACACACCCACAGATAAAAAGGGGCCAGGAAAGAGCTCATAGAACAGTATGATTGCTGTGGCAGTCGAGTGCTCATGTTAATTTCATAATTGAGATATAGGGGTACAGTCTAGCCTGTTAATCTGGAGATAACCTTTGAGTAGTCAATGAGGCCTCCATGTGGGCATGGATTTCTCCTGATACATTTGGGAAATCTCCCAATATTTCCCTGGTGGAGATGAGAAGCTATCTCCCCTGTTATTGGGAGTTAGTCTCAGAGATGATTAATCACGGACAAGACAAGATGGCAGCATCTTTGGAGCTGGAAGAGAAGCCACACAGTTTTGCTGTGATGGATCCAGACCTCTGAAGTTGGAGAGGCCACGTGGAGACCCCTTGCTTCTACCACCACTGGATGCTGTTGATGGCCCCTGAGCCCTGCAAGCGAGGAGCCATGGGGAGACCCCTGCCAGCCCCGGGACTCTGCACCCACTGGCCTGTGACGTCATGAGTTGGAAGGAGACATTATAGACTGGTATCAGACATATGAGCTAATATCGGACTCATGACTTTGTACTGAACTGGGTTGGGATGCTTTCTCAATGTTCCATTCCTTTTGTACATAAATCATTCCCTTATATCCATATGCGAGTCTATGTATTTGTTTCTCTAGTTTACCTAGACTAACACAATTGTACAGACTACCCAAATGAGAAACCTTTTCCTTAGAAACACATACCAATTCTTGACTAAGATAACAGCCCTATAAAATCATTTACTGTACTTTGTAAGCTTGAAGTGGCTCTGTTACCTATAGCAAGGCTCCCCTGTCAGTCGTTGTGGAGGCACTGTTATCTATGTGGTGCCTCTCCTACAGGTTTCTCACTCTTAATAAATGCCTTAATACATTTTTGACTTTCTAGTCTTTTTGTCCATGCTTCTCTCCGGGAACAGAGCATGAATGGCAGAAGTCCTGATGACCTGTGAGATGGTGCCAGGAACTGCATTCCTGAAGAAAGCAAAAGGCCAGTGAAAAGATCCACAAAAAAGAAAAGACCAAAGAGGACTTAGAAAGAGCGTAAAACATATTTGTGTATTTGAATATGTATATTCATGAAGAATAATATTCCACTATAACAGCTAGTGCTGTGGCCAGAAAACCATTGCTTTAAATGATCTCAATGGCTAATATTCCCTCTGCCATTTCTCCTCCTTCCTAGTATCAGGTCAGACCTAAAATAGGATACCATCTCTATCTCCATCTGACCAACACAACAACTTACTAAAATAAATGCAAAAAGAGAGAACTTTGCTAGTAATACCTTATTAGAGTTCTGAACTTCTTGTTCAAAATCACTCAAAACCAATTGTTTGTGCTTCTGGTATGGCTAAAAAGAATGTAATTTTGTTTTCAGTCAAGGAAAGCTTTAGCTTTATAAAGAATTACTGTTGTCTGGCTAAAGAGAAAGGACTTCAGAATCATTTGTTTTTAAAAAGGCAAATCACCTTTTCAAGTAAATGTCTCTTATGTGAATAACTCTTTTAAATAACCATCATTAATTGACCAGACTAAGGGACACTTTGCATAGTCAAAGACAATCGAAATTATACCTTCCTCCAGGCCTAACTAGGGCACGTTTCCTGAACGAAGCACCTTATATGTGTATCGTGATTATCATTCTGGAGGCCTTACGAGAATCTGCAAAAAGAGCATGTAAGAATTCCGCATCCTCAAATCTCCTCAAGAAGGAAAAAAAATCTCCCTATGTATTTCACATGAACAATGACAGAGAATGGTATAAATTTATTTTGGACTTGGGAAACTGATGGAAATGAGCAAACAGACAAGTGACGGGGTCAATTTGCACTTAAAAGAAGTCAGCTTTTCACCTAGAAAGGTAGCTCGCATCTGGCTATGTACGTGTGCGCGCACATGCACGCGCACATCCACACATGGACTCAGGCAGCATTTTACTAAATCCAATATTCTCTTACTTCTTTGCCCCAAAGTGCAGTCTGAATGTACCTCCTTAGGTGATACTTTCATTGCCTGTGTGTTTGCTTATCCGCATTTGCCTATATTTTTCTGTCACTGAGAGTATCTTCCATCAACTACTTCAGCATATATTTTTGACAGTGTTTGCAGTAATATTTCATGCACGGGTTGAATATTTCTCAACTTGGAGTCCTCTTTATAGTGGTTTCTTTGTGGGGGGGCATCACTGCCCTCTGGTGGTGGGGGTAGGAGGCCCAGACTTGCTCCTGGAGAGCTGCTGCTGGATTTGAACCTCCAACCCAGTGGGCCACAATCCTGCGCACAACCACTATGCCACCGGGGCTCAGACTCTTTTTTTTTCTTTTAATTGACGTTTCTGTTCTCTCCGTGGCAAACCAGTGGCTCCCGAGACTATGTCCCAATCTATCCCTCTTGGGTGATGGTTTTCTATCCCTCTAAGACAGTGGTCCTCAACCTTCCTGAGGTGGCAACCCTTTCATACAGTTCCGCATGTGGTGGTGACTACCCCCCCCCAAAAAAAAAAACCCAATATTTTTTTTGCTACTGTTATGAATCGACATGTAAATATCTGATAGGGAGGATGTATTTTCATCCTGACAAATTGAGCATAAAGAAAGCATAGTGATGAATCACAAAACCAATACATAATTATATATTGTAAACTATGGATTTCTAATGACACATCCATGAAATTTTGTCTTGAAGCATGGTGTAGCCTAAGTAACAGTCTTCATGCCGGTCACTTGTAGGTAGGCATATTTGCATGTGGCCAGACCCCCCTGGAGACATTTAGAAAAGCAGTTTCTTGGTTCCTAAGACCATAGAAAATATGTGTTTTCTGATGATCTTAGATGACTCCCATGAAAGGGTCGTTCGACCCCCACAGGGATCACGGCCCATAGGTTGAGAACTGCTCCTTTAAGATTTTCATTGCCATTTTGCATCTCTTCATTTTCTGATTACATGTCTCCTTTGTCTTGCACATAGTGCCATATATCAGGAGTACATATTCCAGGAGGTCTCTACTAACAGATCTCTGAGAAGTACAAAGGGAGGAAGAAGCATTTACACCTGGCAATAGATTTGTTATACTACTGTATGTAACTAATCATAGAGGATTTTAATGTCTAGGGTAATGAAGGCATTCTCTACAGAGTTTAAAGGTTTGTGGTTTTTTGTCCTTTCCCTATCAGTGCAGCTTTAGAAAATACCGGTCTCCTATTAGGATCCTTTTTTATTTCTTCGTTCACTATGTGGTTTGATTTCTTTATTGTGAAAGATCATCTGCTCAGGGTGATATTCTGAAATTTCATCTTAGAGAATTTGTAGCTTATTATAAATGAAAGAATCCTAGCTGAAACTTATTTCCTGCATTTTATTGTATAATTCTTGGAAAATTCTCTCTGCACTATTTATGATTGTGTTTTTTGGAACAATGGTAATTTATTTGGATAGTTGACCTTCTAAGTTAACACTCAATTTTGCTTTGTTTCCTTTATTCTACTTTCTAGGAGACTTCCCTAGTGTCTCTTTCATTCCTTCTACTATATTATTTATTTCAGCTATCCAATTTTAATTTCCAGGAGCTTCTTCTTATTCTCAGACCATTCTTTATTTTATAGCATTCCATTCTTGTTTAATAGATACAATAACTTTCCTTATCCCTCTGAGTACATGAATTTTTGTTTTATGTTGATTTTTTTTCATTGCTGGCTCTTTATATTTTGTTTTCTTCATTCTTTGGACTATATTTTAATTTAATTCTGTTAAAAGAACTCACCACATATTTGATATGGCAAACATTTGAACAGCCAATTGTACATTTGAAACTCATATGCAAGTGTAGTATTAAGCTATTAGTTTTGATGATACAAGGAGATAATGATTTGTGGGCATCACTGCTCTCCGGTGGTGGGAGTAGGAGGCCCAGCCCCACTGCTGAAATTGAACCTCCGTCCCAGTGGGCCGCAGTCCCGCACACAACCACTACGCCACCGGGGCTCAGCCCAGGAGATAATGATTTGCAGACAATTTGTTAGTCTGCATTGTGGGTTTTTGTTGTAATTTGGTGTCATTGATGCTACGTACGACAGAATAAAACACTGCCCAGTCCTGTGCTATCCCACTGAGCCCACTGTGTCAGACACCATGTCAATACATCACGTTGAGGGCTTTCTTCTTTTTTGCTGCCCCTCTACCTTACTGTATATGGAGCTCTCGTGCTCTGGTAATTATTGTTCAAAACCACCGGGTGCTCAGTGGGAGACAGAAGAGGTTTTCTACTCCTGTAAAGGATTATAGGTTCTTAAAAAAAGCTCCTTTCCCCCCCTTTTTTAAATGGATCATTTTATTGGGTACTCATAGCCCTCCCCTCACGGTCCATACTTACATCAATTGTATGCAGACCTCATTTGCACACTTGTTGCCATCATCACTCTCAAAACATCTTCCCTCCACTTAGGACCCCAGTTCTTCCTCCCTATATTTACCCTCCCCCCATGAACCTTTAATAATTTACAAATTATTATTTTATATTGTACACTATCCAATGTGTCCCTTCACTCACTTCCCTGTTGGCCATGCCCCAGAGACGATGTTATATGTAGATCCATGAACTTGGTTCCCCCTTTCTACTCCACCATCCCTTCACCCTCACAGTATCAGCTCCCATCTCTCATCCTGAGGGAATATTTATCTTAAATTCCCCATGTTTCCTACTCCAGTGTACATCCCCTGTTCTAGCCTGACTTGTCTGGAGAACCAGAAGCAGGATAGTGGGTGGGAGGAAGCATTTGAGAACTAGAAGAAAGATGCATATTTCATTGTTACTACACTGGCTCATCTTCTCCCTGCAATCCCTCTCTGTAAGAGGATGTCGCTTCACCTATTGATGGACTTTGTGTCACCAATCTGTACTCCCCTCTATTTATAATGATATAATTTTAGTTCTTGATGCCTAACACTGGAACCCTTCAATACCTTATGGTCACAGGCTGGTGTGCTTCTTCCATGTGGGCTTTGTTGCTTCTGAGCTGGATGGCCGTTTGTTTACTCAAGCCTTTAAGACCCCAGATGCTATATCTTTTCATAGCTGGGCACCATCAGCTTTCTTCACCACATTTGCTTATGCACATATTTGTTGTCAGTGATCATATCAAGAAAGACAGGGCTGAGCCCCGGTGGCGTAGTGGTTGTGCGCGGGACTGCGGCCCACTGGGATGGAGGTTCGATTCTGGCTCCCAGGAGCAAAGGCTGGGCCTCCTACCCACCACCAGGGCAGTGATGTTTAAAAAAAAAAAAAAGAAAGAAAGAAAGACAGCATGCAATGTTATGGTTTTTAGTTCTTAAACCCTGATAACTGATTCCTTTGACAACTCATGATCCTGCACACTGGTGTGCTTCATCCATGTGAGCTTTGTTGCTTCTGAGCTGGATGGCTGCTTGTTTACTCAAGCCTTTAAGACCCCAGATGCTACATCTTTTGATAGCTGGCCACCATCAGCTTTCATCACCACCCAATAGAATGATTTATTAAAAAAAAAGAAATGGAAAAAAAATGATTTACAGTCTCAGAAACCCACAGGAACAGTTCTGCCTTGTTCCATAGGGTCAAGATGAATCAGAATGGCTTCAATGGCAGTGGTTTTATACTTTGTATACTTTATAAAATAGAAGAATAATTGGGAAACGTATGGTAATGTCTCACAGAGCCTTATGTTTTCCTTTGTAATTTATAAAAAGCAGTTAATTTTACCTATGACATTTAAAAATGTATTTAGGAAAAGCCCTATGGTGATTTAAATTTTCACCATAATCCTTTATGGCCCAGGTGCCTTGGAATCAGCAAAAGTCAAGCACGGCTCTTGATTGACTCCTAATCAAATGTCTGTAGTTCAAATCTAACCAGCTGCATTCAGATAGGTATGGGGATCCTCAAATGTCATGGTCTTGAAAACTCTAGAGAACTAGGTTCTACTCTACACACGTGGGCGTCACCGGGAGTAGGAGTCAACTGAACGGTGACTACCAAAGCAATATATGAATAACGAAGTTTATCCTAATATTGGGATAGTTAATCATTTCTAATCATAAGTAGATTAATAGATTATCTCTTTTACAGTAATAAATACAAATGCTACAAGGTACCTATCACAATAGTAGAAATACAGCTTAGCATATTATCCAACACTTTATCATCTAATATAAATTAAGATACCCAATAAGTAGGTAGGGTGGAGAAAGAAAGTAAGAGAAAGATACAACTCTGTTGCCAGATGAGATTTTTCAGGAGAAATGATGAGTGACAAATTTCTTTTAATGGGTGAAATTTGTTAAAATTTAGTGTGTGTTTGTGTGGTGAGAGAGAGAATTTAGAGAATATGAATTAATCTATTTTATGTCAATACATTCCTTTTTATTTTAGATGTCTGGTGTATTAATAACAATGGAGGTGGGCATTCTAGACCTCCTCTGGCTTCCCTAGTGCCACAAGAGGAGTCAGACATGGCTATTGTTCCAGTTTCCATGACTTATTCTGACAACAAACATTTCTACCATGCCATTCTAATTCTGATAGATCTGATCATTCATTGCAAAGGCCACAGAGAACTCACAGAAAATGTTCACAAATTAAGGGGCTTCATTAGGGAAGCCAATAAGTTACCACATGTGAGGATCAGCAAATAGTAAGGATACAGTCATTGGTCTTCTTTCTTTAATTTTTTTTCATTAAAAAAAATTTCCCCATTGGACTTCTTAGGCACTCCTTTGCCTCTCAGCAAATTCTTGATTCAGATAAGAGGAAGGTACCCCATGGTTTCAGCTTTGCTCCTCTGAGTCTCCATGCCACACTTTCTGGTGCATCTGGTTTTCATGGCCTCTGCCACTTCAGACGGAGCTCTTGAATGTGCTCTTCCAAGGTCCTCAAGGTTTTTCTCTTCTCTGCTACTTTTTCAAAGATGACTCATCATAGTAGGGATGGTGAGAAGACACTAAAAAGGACCATTCCCCACTCTTAGTGTTACATAAACCTTATTTGCATATCCTCCCCAAATTATTTGGTGGGAGTTACAGAGACTTGGGTAAAATAGACCTATAAAGAAAATTGACGGGCTGAGCCCCGGTGGTGTAGTGGTTGTGTGCGGGACTGTGGCCCACTGGGACGGAGATTCAATTCCAGCGGTGGGGCTGGGCCTCCTACTCCCATCACCAGACAGCAGTGATGCCAAAAAAAAAAAAAAGAAAAAAGAAAATTGACTCCATCACACCTAATACTTGAATCAATACAGAAATATTGACCAACATCATTACATATAGAGAAGTGAAATAGTACATTTTAATTTTTCTCTTTGCATTGTGTAAGGTAATATAGAGACTGACTCTTGTCATACAAATTGTATGGGTTGAAGAGGGTATAATCTCAGGGAGAAAATTTTTATACAAAAGAGACAGACAGTGCTCGCTTCAACAGCACATATACTAAAATTAGATCGATACAGAGAAGATTAGCATGGCCCTTGCACAAAGATGCCATGCAAATTTATGAAGCGTTCCATACTTTTGTACAATGCGACAAAATAATGACAATTTGTAAATTATTAAGGGTTCATGGGGGAGGGGGAGTAGGGGAGGAAAGGATATATGGGGGTTGATACCAGGGACCTAAGTAGAAGGAGGATGTTTCAAGGATGATGATGGCAACAAATGCGCAAATGTGGCCTGCATACAATTGATGTATGTTTTGATCATGATAAGAGTTGGATGAGCCCCCAATACAATGATTAAAAAAAGAGACAGACAAAAAGTTAGGGCGTGGAGGTCTCTGTAGCACAGATGCTCCAGAGCCCAGAACTTAATTCAGGCGAATTTATAAGGTGCCCTGGTCAACATAGCCAGCATCCTTGTGCCAGGATTACACAAAAGGTGATTTATAATTCTTGAGGCATACAAAGGAGCACTAACACTTTGACCAAGTTATTCATGGGCAAGAGGGGATAATGAGGCTGGGAATATGAAGAAACTGATAAACTTGCTGATTGCTCCTTTCTGTAACCTCTGCCAGAGAACAAGGGACAAAGTGTTGGTTTTACCTCAGAAGGAGAGACCAACCAACAGCCTCTTAAATCAGCTACCAAGGATAAGCTGTAATCATCCTTCCGTGATCTTGTGCCACGAAATGTGCCAGTCCTGTCCCGTTTTCCCAAGAAATAAACAGCTTTTGCCCCATAATATCACAGACAAGGGGTTTCAAGAAATTATTCATATTTTTGATATGCTAAATATTATTGTACATATCTAATACTTAAGACAAATGGAGTGAAAAGTAGTGAGATATGACATTCTAGTAAGTCTAATGACACAGTCGTATACTAACCACTTCATGAAGACAATCCCCTTGTTCTATAAGGAATACTATGCCTTCTTAAGATAGGAGCAAAATCAGGAGAACATAGGGTTGTAGAAGCAAAATGATGATAGTGTTCTTGAGATATCAACTATTACTGAAGGGGTGAAGAATATAAGGACTAACAATTCTAAAAATGGACCACAGGATTTAGTAATGTGTGATTTTACCAAGAGACGCTTCTCAGAAAAGGTGGAGAGAAAAGCATGAGTGAATGAGCTCCAGGGAGAGAAAGTAGAGAAAAATCCACCCCCTAACCTCATATCAAAGAGCTCTGGTGACACTGGTGGGCACTGACCTATTAAGCACAAGATCAGCAGTTCAAACTAACCAGTCGCTTTATGTGGGAAAGATTTCCTTTAAAGATTTACAGGTCTCGGCTGAGCCCCGGTGGCATAGTGGTTGTGCGCGGGACTGCGGCCCACTGGGTTGGAGGTTCAATTCCAGCTCCCAGGAGCAAAGGCTGGGCCTCCTACTCCCACCACCTGAGGGCAGTGATGCCTTAAAAAAAAAAAAAAGATTTACAGGTTTCTCACCTTATGTAAGATCTCTGTGAGTCAAAATTAAATCCATGATAGTGGTTTTTGATTTAGTACCTAATATCAGTCAAACAAATATTACCACAGCAAATAATTTCAATCTTTAAATAGTTAAGTAATTGTTAAATATTTAGAATTGTTGTAGTCTATTTATTCAAGGAAGTAAATGGAGTCCAGAATATCCTTTTGTGTGCTTTTCTGTCTAATTTTAATCATATTTCCCAAGGTATAATTCAGTCTCCTTTCTTCTGTGCTGCTTATATCCTTTATGCAGACTTCCAATATTACATTTGTCAGAATTTCCAGGAATCTCTCAGATGCCCTCTAGATTGCAATTATCTTTAATTCTAATACTTATTACAGTCTCTGAAATATAGTAGGTCACAATATTTGTCTAATTAGAATAGGACAAGATCCTCTTAAGCAGTCAGATATTCTAGAAGTCATATAGAAACAAAGGCCTTTGGACATTGTATCACAACATTGCTGTTTACAACGTGGTTCAATCTGAGGAATTAGACAAAATTTTGATACCCAAAATTGGATTTGGAACTTATATTATACAACCCCCGACCATGCTATCATAGCTTGTTGTTTTTGTTGTTAGGTACTGTCAATTTGGTTGTGATACACAGTGATTCTGAGTACAACAAAAGGAACACCGCCTCATCCTGTACCACCCTCCCAATCATTGTTATGATCGCAGCCCCTGTGCCAGTCTATCTCCTTGAAGATGTTCCATTCTTTTATTTGTTGTTGCTGCTGTTTTGCACAGACCCTCTACTTTACCAAGAATGAAGTTCTTTTCCAGGGACTGGTCCATTGTGATAGCATGTCCAAAGTATATGAGACAAGGTCTTGTCATTCATGTCTCTAAAAAGCATAATGTTTATGCTTCCTCTAAGACAGATATTCTGATTCTTCTGGAAATCCATGATACTTTCCATACTTTTTGCTAGCATTATTCCTCAAATACATCAGTTCTTCTCTGGTCTCTTAAATTAATTGTTCAGCTTTCACATGCATCTGTGGTAATTGAAAAAATCATGACTTGGGCCTAATGCACCTGTTCATAAAAGTGACATCTTTGCTTTTTAACACTTTAAAGAAATATTTTGCAGCAGATTTACCCGATATCATTCGCTTTCTTGACTGCTGCTTCCCTAAGCATTGATTGTGGAGTCAGGTAGAATTAAATCCTTGACTGCATCCATGTTTTCTCTGTTTTTCATGACATTGTCTATCGATCAAGTTGTAAAGCTTTTGGTCTTCTTTCATTTGAGTTATAATCTATGCTAGAAGCAACTCAACCTGGCAGGGATCTCCATGTGGATACTCCATTTCCCAAGGCTGCATTAGGGTAGGTCCATTTGACTTCTCCTCAAGGATGCCTCCCAGGAAGTGAACCAAGAGAGAATGTAGTGTATTCCACCTCCAAGGAGGAAAATACAGGTGTTCCCAGAATTCTCGGGAGAAGGCCATTCCCACACAGAGGGTGGATTGGATATGGCCAAAATGACAGACTAGACTCTATCCACCCTTCTTTAATCATCCCAAGTCCCAAATTGACACCAGATTACTTAGCCCTAAATTGAAATTATAAAGATGTTTTTATGCGTTGGGAAAGCCATGCAGAAACTCTAGAAGTAGTTATTTGCATTAACTGACTTGTCTTTTGATTGATTCCTCTGTGGACAGAATTCAAAGAGGAGAGTTTGTGCTATGGTCCAGGGAAAGGGGACTAAATAATGTCAGGTGAGATTATGATATGCCTCCTCATCAGATCCATCAGACAATGATTAGTGAACCCTGTCACCAAATGGGTTTCAAGAAGAAGGGGAAGGGAAGACATTTTGTAAAGGACATTTTAATAAGGAGCTCTACCTAACCCAGGATTTTAAAATTGTGTCCTCCAACATATGTACTGGAATCCTAATCCTTGGACCTACAAATACAATCTTGTTTGGGAACAAGGTTTTCTTTGCTATGCCAGTGAGGTTATATCTGTATAAATTGTGTCTAAACCTACTCACTTCTGAATTATAAGCATACACAAAAAGACACAAACACAGGGGGAAGATAGGTGTCATGAGAAGATCAAGGAACTTGTTTCCAGAAGCTGAGACAAGTAACTTCCTGCAGATTCTCCACAGAGAATCTACCCCTAGAGCTGTGAGTACCCTGACTTCAGAATATGTATATATATTCTAATAGAATTATATATATATGACAACTTTTTGAGATTGAGTTTTAAGCTTAAGGGAGAAACACATTCTGGTTGGTGGCAAATTGGCCCATAATGAAGGAAATTAGCCATTTTTTCCTAATTCTGTATGATACAGAATTCCATAGTAACACCACAAGTGCTCTAGTGCATTGAAAACGATGCTAAATAGAACAGTGTTGAAGCAGTATTGAAACTCTGTCTCTTTTCATGTAATTAATTTCTGGTAGACACAAAAGTATTTTACATGCTCTATAAGAGAACCAGAGTCAACTTTAACTATTGTAGACACATTGTAAGAATATATTCAATGGTTCTCTGTAATAATTTAACAACATTTTATGGAGCCCAAGTTTATCACAAGGTTAGCTGTTCAAACCCACAAGTTGTTCCTTGTAAGAAAGATGAGGTTCTCTGCTCCCATAAATCTTTATATCTTAAGACACCCTATAGAGAGTTGCTGAGTCAGAAAATGCTTCAAGGCAGTGAATACTCTTATTCACATTGTATACTTGTGAGGGTAAGGATGCAATAATTCAGTTATGTTTACATTTATTTATTTGAATATGAGAAGGGGCTTCAAAAACAATGGAAAAATTCCATTGTCTTTCAAGTTCATTTGTCCAAGAATTTTTTGAAGCTCATTCCTATGCAGCCATAGGCCATCTACAATTATTGCCTTTACCAAAGTCTTCTCATTTATCTGAAAGAGTTGATAACCTGCTCCTCAAAAGACCTCTCAGGCTATCTATGAGCACAAAATATAGTTTAGTCATTGATAAAACTGAGTGAGAAAGAGTCTGAAAATGTCTAGAGGACAATGAAACCATGAGAAATAAACACTGGAATCATGAACAGTAAATCATTCTGGGCCAAGTTAAGAGATTGTTGACAGATTATATGAAATTAGCGTATGAAAGGAGGATGATGAATAATAAATGCCTACACTTCAATAAGGGGGTTATATATTGATTCACGTAAGTGCACAAAAATTGTCAAATCCATTTTGATAAAAACACAATAAACTAGATTAAAAACAAACTCAGAGATCATAAATGTGGGAAATGATAGATGAGAGTAGGCCCTTTGGAGTACCAGAGAATTATTTTGGCACCATTAAATGTATTTCTGACCATAAATTGAGCGCAAATGGGTTTGAATTAGATTGGCAGATTATAGCAGTTTGGAAAGTGCTGTAAAAACCCTTTTGGAGAAAGAAAATATATAAATGGTTGCAAATAAGTTAAGTATGTGGGCAGCAAAGAACAAATGAGATTCAATTTGTAAAAGAGCAAGCAGGAAGAATATTGCTAAACAACTGTATAATAATATCTATTCTTGCTAATAAAAGTAATGGTGTAGCATATTATAACCTATAGATATATCATGCACGGTTAATGCTCATTTTTATGGATGTATTGTGCAGCAAACCAAGTAAACAGACTACTTTCTGGAATGAGCTTGATTATCCAAGGGAAGTCATTGAGTTCTCCTCGGAATGCATGCGAGAGTCAGTGTGTTTGGCAGATGGTCCAGCTGTATATCTTGTTCCCATCACCATCTGGCTCCATCTGATTCTAGGAGTCTTTTCAGCATGTTAGCAAAGAGGCAACAAATATCTCTTGTTGGTTAAGCATCATGTCCATAATGTTTTCTGAAGATTAGTCAGAGGCTACATGGTCTGTTGTATTATTATATATATTCCATCTCTCTCTATATATACACATGTATATATACAAATTTTGTGTGTATATATACACATATACAAATATATATACATACATATTTGTTTTCAATCAGATAGAAATTTATAAAATAAGAGCATGGCTATCATCTACCATATATGGTCAAAAATAAAAATAAAAGAGAAGCAGAAATCCCTCTTTGTGGCTGGCTGAACCACTAGTGCTGTAGTATGGAAAGACTGTTAATGAGAGATGCAAGACTTCTGCCAGACAAACCTATGCCATTTAACTTAAATGTTAAAAATTCAGACTCAAGTAAGAATATAAAGTATTATACATGCATTATAGAAATGAACATAATGAGTTCTTTTGGAACTTCAGTTTTTAGTCATTCAAGATGTGGATACATGACTTATATCCACTACATATATAGTGGGGATAAACAATGAGCTTTTTATTGTGCATATTTAAATATAGTTTGTTTATTAACCCAATACACTGCTCTGTTAGTTTCTTACATGATCACAGCAATTGCTCTGCAACAACGATTGAAATTCAGTGCACATTCTTTTACCAAATGGTTGTTGTGAGAGACCATCAAGTTGGTATATGAAACCTATGTACAACACAATGAAACGTTGACCAGTCTTGTGCCATTTTCATGATTGTTGTCTCGTGTATGTTGAAATAATATAAAAATAACACATTTGAGAACATCTCCTAATTCCTTCTCTTTAAAAATACCACTGACTTTCAGGTCTTAGAATATCAATTGAAACACAAACAAAGGTAATAAATGTTCTTTGAAAGGCAGCATGCATTTGAATTCCCTTACAATGGGGTAGTAAAGGAAAAGAGTAGGCTAAGAGATATTTCCTGAGCTTTAGCTTTCTTTAGATTCAGAAAACCAAGTAATTTTATTATCAATATACAAGAATTGTGAGCACCTCCAGAAAAAGAAAAACTACATCAAAAATAACCAAATGTGGGTTTGTTGCCATTTGTACATTAAAAAAAACTTTCTGCCATAGAGTTGATTCTGACTCCTAGCAAACTTTCAAATGTGGTACACCTGCCCCTGTGGGTTTTTGAGATTGTAACTCCATTGGTGTAGAGAATCTCATTTTTCTCCCTTGGATTGGCGGGTGGTTTCAAACCGGTGATCTTATGGTCAGCAGCCCAACATGTAACCATTATGCTACCAGTGATAAAATTGAATGCATTTGGATTTGATTTTCTAAATAAAAGAGCCTGTAAATACCTCAAGCGGTTGTGGGATGCTTGAACATGCACAGTTACACTTGACATCAGACATAAAAACAGCGTCAAGAGAATGCCCTTGAGGATTCATTTCTGGTCAAAACAGTGTTAGGAGGCAAGTTGGATCAAGAATGCCAGTTAAACAAAGAAAAATCTGTACTTCTAGTTATCATAGGTTTATTATTGCCCAGCTAGCATGCAATTGTCAGGAAGAAGTGAGGTAAAAACTGAACCTTAAAAAAAAAAAACAAAAAAAAAAAACTGAACCTAGAATTTGAATTCAGATTCGCAGTGGTGACAAAGGGGATGGAAATTCCTGAAGCATTAGGCATTAAGGTTGGGAGATCATATATTTCAACAGGGATTGTCATGATTCCAAAAGGGGAAAAAGAGTATTCCCAACCTTAGATCATCTAAGCATTCCATGCTGTTTCTGTTAGGTGACATTGAGTAAATTCCACCTCATCATGATTCTATGTACCTCGCAACAGAGCAAAACCTTCTTGTGGCCACTGTGCCATCAGGCTTATTCAGGTACTTCTTCTTTTGAATGTTCTACCAAGTATGATGCATTTATTCAGAGTTTTGTCCCTCTCGACAATGTATCCAAAGTACCTGAGATGAAATCTAGCCATTCTTATACCTCAGAAGCATTTCCACTTCTCCAACTATGACAGATTTGTTGGTTCTTGGGGCCATCCATGGCAAATTCAATACTATTTGCTAACATCATAATTCAAATGAATCCATTTTTCTTTGACCTTCTGCCTTCTTTGTCTAGCTTTCATACTGCATTAAGTCGGTCTGCGAAAATGTGCCTTTTAAATGTTAAAAAGCAAAAGTGTCACTTGGAGAGTCAGGTGTGCCTAACCCAAGCCATGGTACATTTAAACACCCTCTCCCTCATTAAAGCCTCAGTCCTATCTTGAAAGTTTTCTTTTCCATGACTGGTCAGAAGATTTGTATAAAGGAGACAAAGAAAGAACTGTATTTTGCATACATTTCTTTCTGTCTTGTTGATATTTGAAAAGAATTGGGGTTGAACTGATGTGAAAAATTAACAAAATGTAATAATCATATTTAACTCTTAATTTGATGTAGATGCAAAGAAAGGAATCCCTGTGCTGCAGTAGCTTACACATTGGGCTGCTAACTTCAAGGCGAGCAGTTGGAACCCGTGAGCTGCTTTACTGGAGATAGATGAGGATTTCTGCTCCCCTCAAGGTTGACAGCCTGGGGAACTTCCGTGGCACTTCCACTCTAGACTAAAGGGTTGCTCTGAGGTGGCGTTGACAAAAGGACAATGAGTGAGTGAGTGAGTTCCAATTTTAAGATACCCAGACTGTCATAATATTAAATACTTACTGTAAATGATTATATTAATACGCAATAATTAAAGTAAAAATAAAATACTTCAAATGTAAAAGTCTTAAATGTATTCCATTTGTAGCTCAATAACTATTTCTGACACCTCATCTTATAAAAATTATTTCAGAGTAGTGCAGTCGGTTAAGCATTGCGCTGCTAAATACCAGGTCCGAACTTCACACCTAAGGTTTGAAGATACTCAAAAAGGTTTGCAGTCTCAGAAACCCTGTGGAGTGGTGCTCCTCTGTCCTATAGGGTTGCTCTGAGTTGAAATCGACTCAACAACAGTGGTTTGATTTAGTTTGGGTTATCATCAAAGTGAAACTAAAGAAGTAAATAATCAGCATGTGAAGTACATTGTGGAGAATGCAAAAATGACTAAACTAAGTTTGAAACTCTGAAGGCAATGACGGGCCATCACCTGCAGAACGATTCCAAATAAAAAAAGTAACTATTGGAGGTTCAATTCCAGCAGTGGGGCTGGGCCTCTTACTCCCACCACCAGAGAGCAGTGATGTCAAAAACAAAATAAAAAGGAAACTATTAAGTAGAAACATAATATAAAAGAAAAGCTGTAGTACTGCTGCATTGGGGGATTTAAGTGTTTCCATAATTCCAGCTGTATAGATAAGGATTGCCTTAAACTACAGTTCATAAAAGAGTTGAACAAAGCCCTTTTACCATGTCTGGGTGGCCAACCAAAAGGATCATTTTTTCCATTTCTATATCCTTTTGTTTTTTATTAGTTTTGTTCAGCTAAATTTCCCTTGGCATTACCTGAGGGTAATGATGCCCCAAGTACATAGTTACGTTGCTTATATATCTGTAGTGAGGGTAGGACTTATCACTCCTCACATCAGAGTCCAATCTATGAGAGGTCAACTTTATTGTTACAGCTATTTCAAATTTAGACATCAAATTCATGTTCAGATACTTTAAAAATCCCTGCATTTTCCACTCATTAGATTCTGAGGAGTGATAGGAGGCTCTAACAGACCATTTATTCAATGATCATAGAAACAGAAGAAAGCAATGTCCACTACTAACCCCAACTCACTTCCTTCCTTTCTTTTTACTACTACTGTCCTCTCAGTAAATAGAGTGGGAAAGGAATAAAAAAGAAAAAAAAGGTGGAGGAGGTAACCTAAAAAACTCCATTCAATGTCCTCTACCCTCCTCAATCCCCCCACCACCTGCCACCCTGGTCCATAAATAATCTCTGGGCAAAATTATATGTTATAAGAAATGCATTACAAAACTTAATTGGGGCTTTTAAAAATTCAAGCCCAACATATTATTTTACTTAATTTCTATGGGGAACAGGAAGCTTTAACTCACAGGAAACAATTCAGTTGTACCTTGTTCTCCAGAAGAGGGAAGCCAAACCACATTTACCCTCAAGCTTAATAATAAAGGCTTCTATTAATCTTAAATATACATTTCATTTTCTTTGTGGCTGATCCGTCCACCTAAATAGGATTCTCCATGACAACACTTAGACCTCTAGCTTCCAGACATCCATAATTGTCTGAGCCTGGGGTTCTTAAGAGAAAAAAATATATATGCTACATAGAAATAGTTCAGTTAGGAAAAGGACTTACATTTTTACTTCAATCTTTTATTACTTGTGTGATATTTCATTAAGCTCTTGTAACACTTTGTTTTCTGATTGTACAATGTGTTGTCCACTCTCAAGTTCTTCTGTTTGGACCTTTAGGTATTCTGCCACTAATTAGTTCAGCTATATGTCACTTTCTCAGGTCCCTTTCTGTGCCAATATTCAAAAAGAAATCTTCCCCTCATAATTCTTTGCACCACATCATTGCATCACCCCGTTACATTTTTTCACACTATCACTAAAATATCCTGTTAAATTAACTTTTTTTCCACATGCAAGAACAAATTTATTATTGCAAGTGCTGGGGGAAAGTCTTTCGACATCAATCTACAGCTACTGGGTGTGAAAATTCCAAGTTTGACTTTCTATTTCTTTTTTTTAAGTTGAGATTTAATACATGTAATGTATCATTTCATTTTTCAGTTGCATCAAGTAGAACTGTGCAGTTGCTACCACAATGTTTTCAACCATCCTTTTTCCACATGGACTCCTTGACATCATCTCCCTTTTACCCCACCCACCACTGTACACCCCTTATTCTATTGATGTCCTTCATTGATCTGGGTTTCATAAGTTAAAAAAAATAGAAAAGCATATACTACAATTAGAAGGTAGTGACATCATTGACATACCACCTCTGAGAAGCACTCTACTCTAAATAAACAAAAGTCAAACCAAACAATGCTTGATTACTCATTTTGTTTTCTCTCACCATAATTTTAGCTACGTTATTTTCCTGGTCACCTAAAACAGTCTCACAAATATAAATTTAATAAGCATTTTCAAGACATATTTTAAAAAATGATTTCTAAATCACAGAAAAGATGCAAGGAAAGAAACAAGTGTGCCCATTTACCCTTCAACCAATTCCATCAGTCAGTCATTCATATTTTGCCATGTTTGTTTTATCGCTTTCCCCCTATCTATAGGTTATATGGGAGCTTTGGTAGCAGAGTGGTGACAAGTTGGACTACTAACTTCCAGGTCAGCAGTTCAAAACCACCAGCCATGCTGAGGGAGAAAGATAGGATTTTCTACTCTCTTACAGAGTTACAGTCCCAGAAACTCACAGGGACAGTTCTATAGGGTCATTATGAGGAGACATGGATTCAATGGCAGTGAGTTTGGTTCTTTGGTTTATCTATATGTCTGTCTGTCTATCTATCTATCATCTATCATGCCTATGTTTGCCTATCTACCTATGGATTTCAGAAGAGTATCCTAATACTTTGCCATAATGTAAATAGAAAAGTCAAGGAATTCATCAATTCAGTAGCAATCTCTAATTTCATCTTCCATAAATATTCTTCTTTGACCATAAAAGCAAAAAGACACTGTGTTTTAAATTCTATAATCAACAATTTTTCAAGTTGAATACCGCAAAAATTACCAATCATCCTTTCATCCTTCAAGGAAAGAGACTAAACATAGTATGCCAATCAACAATTAACTAATGATTTCACATTTTACCCAGTGTATGTACAGTATGTTTTGATCATTCTATCTACCTATCTTCTATGACAGAGTTAACTGACTATTCCGTTGAAGTGAATTTACTGAAATAACTGAGAACTAAGAGCAATCCCCATCTATCTATGATATGTTTTATAGCCTTACCATGAAATTTTTCTAATAAATGTTGTATCTCTCACCATGTTTATCTTTGTCTGAAGGGAAAGTGGTTCGTATTTTCAGTCATTGGGTCTCCACTTGGATACTCATTGCAAGCACTCATACAAAGTGGGTGAATTTGTTCACACAAAGTGGATGGGCGATGTGGGACAAGTGAGCCCTTTCCAACCTAAAGATAAAAGGGCAAGCAAGAGTGTGGAGTGCCAGTGCCCAAGGAGGGCAGCGTGGGCCTGGTCTATCAAAATTTTCTTGTTCCAGTAACAGGTTAATGATTATTTTATGGACAGAGCATGGGGGAAGGGGTCTTCCAGAGAAGTTTGGCCAATTTGTGAGGTCATCTGGTTTTCAGATTGTTCTTTTAGCTTAGAGAGCCACCTCTGCATTCCAGCTGCAGGTACTGTTAGTAGAGTTGTGCCCTTTAGATGGAGATGACCCAATTTTAACTTTTATTTATTTATTTATTTATTTTTGGCATCACTGCTCTCCGGTGGTGGGAGTAGGAGGCCCAACCCCACTGCTGGAATTGAACCTCTGTCCCAGTGGGCCGCAGTCCCGCGCACAACCACTACGCCACCAGGGCTCAGCCCCCAATTTTAACTTTTAAAGGAAAACAACAATGGTTTCTTTCTTCACCAGGAATTCGAATTGAATTGCAAAACTGAAACTTAAGGGGAGCACAACACAGGATACCTCAGCTAAATACTCTATGCCCATATTCCAGCTACAAGTATTCTGCCCTTCAAATGGAGATGAGCTCATTTTATTTTCTAAAGGGAGGCATCAAATATTTGAATGCTAACAGATTGAAACAAAAGAAGGACAAAATACAGGAAGCTGCAGCAAAATGCTGAGGCCAAGTAAGACATCAAAATAACCAGAGGGACTTTGCAGAGTCTTGAATCTTCACCAATAATAATTCCAATATATTTTCTAGAAAGGAACCAATTAACTGATTTTATCTTAAAATCACTCTAGCCATTTCTAAAGTGGAACAAGAGTTGAGAATTGTTGATTTGAACCCATGAAATTCATACTGGGCATTGACAGCAGTCAAGTAGAATGCTGAAATATCTTCCCTGACAAATACGGTACTCTTTTTAGATTGCAATCATTTTATTATTTCCCTCTATGACAAACCAATGCCTCTAGTGGACTTAAATTTAACCCCCTATTTTTTTCATTCCTTTAATTTACCCCCCACCCTATTTTTTTCATTTCCATGCACTGGATTAAGACTCTTGACCAAAATAAACTGAATCTTTATGCTTTGATCAACATGTGATCAAAGGAACCCTGTTTATTACCTTGTTAACGTAAGTGACACCAAAATGGTCAAATTGATTATATCTTTCAGATTGATTTATTATCCTAGATGTTTAATCCCTTTCTTGGTTCTTTCTGTAGAGATCATCAGAGTCCTTTTTCTGCAAAGATGTATTATTTAAATACTAATTATATAGAAACAAAGACATTTGATCTTTTTACAAATAATGAAAGAACAGTTCAGATTAATTTTTTTTCAAAGAGTATTAGACAATTTAAAAATTTTATATACTCTTATTTTTTTTGATGGAGGATGCTTGACAATAATAAACATTATCATGCAGCCAAGTACTTCAAATGGATTCTATACTACTGACACATTTCAGAACATTTTCTCTCTAATCTAATCTGGGAATTTAAACTACCCATTTCTGAGCTCATCAATAGTTGTCAAAAGTCAAATGCACCCTTACTTAATCAATAACTAAGCCTTCATTATGCTCAGTGAGCTACTGATATGTACCTTTACATATTCAAAGCCTGTCTATTATAGATACTAATTGCATCTTTATTGGATGAAAAGGTCAAGTCAAACACCCCTTTAGAAATTCTGCTAGGTCCTTCAGATTTCATTATCCATGTGCTACTGCACAATGAATGCTTAGAGGGCACAAGCATTGACCTCAGTATATTATTTTAAATTCTCTGAAAAATATTTAGAAATGGCCCTTACAGTTACAGAAGCAAGGTGAAGAAGAGGGAGGAGGAGGAAAAGGAGAAAGAGAAGGAAGAGGAGAAAGCAGCAGTAGAAGCAAAAGCAAGGAGTGTGACAGCTTCTTGATTATACAACTATGTTCTCTGTATGTAATTGAAACTAACCCATGAGTTCGAGGGCTGACAAAGTTTTCCTTAAAGGGATTGAAAGTAAATATTGTAGGCTTTGGGGGCCATAGTCTGTGTCAGCTCCTCAGATTTGTCATAAAAGGGAAAAGACAGCATGTAAAGAAGAAATATGATTCTATTCCAATGAAACTTCATTTAAGGAAACATGTGGCAAATCAGTGAGTTGCAGTTTGCTAATGACCAAAGCAGTGGGAAGAAGTATGCTCTGTGAACAATACACCTATTACCATATGCACTTGTGGTGTTCTTTTTTACAGCATAGAGTCGAGTGACTCTCTCAGAACATTGAGTTACCGACAATAAACCTGAAAGAAGTGCAATGAAATTTTAAAAACTGCATTTGAAACTGCCTTATCTTGGTAAACAGCACACCATTTATTGGAAAACATAATAGAGACTATCCATGCATCCTTTGTCACTGAAGTAAGCTCATCTCTAAATGGATGTGATACAGTTTTTTCCTAAAGGAAGTCAGCCAATTGAAAAATTAAGCTGTTCATTAACCCATCACACTTTATAAAAACAAATAACTCTTCCATTTAATTGTTTGGGTGCATTCTTTGATGTTAGAGCCATTGTGCTCTTCCTATACAGGCCATCATTTAAAAGAAGACACAAGTGGTTAGAGAAGACACAGGATTCTTATTTCAAGAGATTCTCTAGTTGCTTCACATGGTGAGGATTGAGCTCTGTCATTAAATATGAGTGCACTTAATTTGGAAAAGAGAGAATTGGTCAAATGGAAGATAGCTAACTAAGAAATATATAGTGAATGGAAGAGGAGAAGCAGTGCTTTGAAAGTGGTCTAGACAGATGGAACCTGAAATAAATCTCACCTTTTTAGAGCTTGCATCCCCAAGGGATTTCTGGTAATCTTCCTCTATGACATCCCGTGATACCTGGAAATGGGAATAGATTCACTAAGGAAAAACAAAACAAAAAAACTGGCCCGTTACTAGATTAAATCCCAATTCCTTGTGCTCAATTTAAGTTACCATGGCAATGTGACCGTTTGTGTAGTCATTTGTTAACTTCCTATCTACTGAATTGTGAAACCAACAATGACAGTTACAAAGAGGGGCCTATTTATCCTCCAAGGTTAAGACAGAATCATTCCAGATAGCACCAAAATCTAATATTTCAGGTGAGAAATACAACTGGACAGTGAAATTGTCACTCATGCCTCATACACCCAAACAGGGACACATCTCCTACATTATTGCAATTAAGCAGAATTTGTGTTGCAATTCATGTTCCTATAGCACATATACCTTGATGAAGTTACCCTCTTGATAGTCAAGCATGCTTGTCTATTATTTGTATGTGTCCGAGATTTACTCACAATAAAGGTATACATTTTATTTTATTTTTTTCATGGTAAAGGCTGCTTTATTGATGGCAGTTAGTACAAGTCAATAAATATTGATTCCCCAAAGAAGAGCTGTTATTTATTTACTGGTCCATAGAGCACAGAGTTAAACAAAACCAAATGCTGGAAGGATAAAGTGAAGCCAATCCTACTTCTTGGGAAATGAAGCGCTGGCCAGCTGATAAATGGCATCTGCTGCTCCTCTGATTGCAAGAACCAGGGTGGCCCTATGGGGGGGGGGGGGAAGGGGATATCAGCTGCTCCACCCCTTAGATGCACTGGAATCCCATTGTTCTCCTGGAATATGTTTCTCTGAAACTGTATTTTCAGACTGTCTACGTGAAGAAGTACTCATGGTGCACTGGGCAATTTGATACAGAGCTTGTAGATTCCACAATATCTTGGCTCTCTAACTTGTGACCAAATGCGACAAATCAAACGTATACATTTTAAAAGCAAAGGTACCACAACATTGGTACCACAACATTTTCTTCCAGGGTTGAGCCCCGGTGGCATAGTGGTTGTGTGCGGGACTGCGGCCCACAGAGTTGGCGGTTCAAATCCAGCAGCAGCTCTCCAGGAGCAACGCTGGCCCTCCTACTCCCACCAGGGGGCAATGATGCCCACACACAATTTTTTTCTTCCAATAGCTATGGAGCTGTATCTTATGTAGTAGCCAAATATTAATCTCTAAATATAATTATATGGTTATGAATACAAAATGTTAATAATACCTGATTGTTAATGTTTTCATATGAAAAGAGCATACTAAACCTTGAATAAAACAGAACACTAATCTTTAACAGTCCCTGCAATGAAGCACTTTTGTGATGTGCTCTGAAAGAAGCTACCAGACTTCTCACAATTTTCTCAACCATTTGCTTGTGAAGACACATTGTTACCATTCATGATATATTTTGGACATTAACTGTATGGAGTAAATTTAAAAAGAAGCTGAATAATATTTTTGTAAAAAGCTTTTAAATGGTTTCACCAACCATTTAACTTCAAAAATGAAATACTATTAGACACTGTTATACCACTGAGATGATTTTAAAAGACAGTTAAAAATACTTATAAAACTTTCTTCACAGTACAAAAAGGTTTTTTGGTAAATACTTGGATTTTGTGTCCCAAATAACTCAATAATGCATTCATGTTTCTGGTCTGCAACAAGGATTAGTCATTTCGAGAACCATTATCAGCTTGAAATCTAAGAAAAATTGAACAAAAACAGATGGCTGAGACAAAAATATTTTCAATTAATTAAAGGTAAAAAGACTAATCTGCAGATTCTCTTTGAAACAACCATTAATGAATATTCTTCAACAAGCAGAAAAGTGAACCTACAATTAAACAGTTGATCAAAGAATTCATGATGAAAGAGAAAGTTATATGCTAAAAATATAAAAATGTTTAAAGTCAGCATTTAATGGAAACTTTGGAATTGGATATATCAAAGAAAATAAAAGATTTGTTGTCTTATATAGGATGAAGAATAACTTTTAACCAACTTTAAAATTATTGAATGAAATATAAAAATTAAATATAGATATTAGAACTTAAGTGTCTTCAATAATCACAAAGTCATCACAGAGGGTGGAGTATACAATATACAAAGCAAGACAAAATGACTTTAATAAAACACTGACACAGTAAGTACATATGATAATAATAAAAGTAAAGGGATTAAATTTAATCACTAGGAGAGATTAAGAGACTAAATTCTTACAAGTTACATGCCTATGGTTTATCAGAGAAACACCAAAAGTAAAAATGGCATATGAAATTTGAGTTCTCAAGGATGGAAGGCAATATTTATCCCCAAAATTCAATAAAAAGAAGATGCTGTAGTGGGAAATATAAAATAAAAAAGAATTCCACATCCCAAGAATCCATAGAAATTAATTTTGATACTATGTAATAATAAAGGTCAAAATTCAAGAGAGATACACAGCAATCATCAATTCAAAGTTCAAAGTTATCTTTGAAGTATACAATGGGCTGAAGTATACGGTGGCATAGTGGTTAAGTGCAGGACTGCGGCCCACTGGCTTGGCGGTTCAAATCCAGCAGCAGCTCTCCAGGAGCAAGACTGGGCCTCCTACTCCCACCAGAGGGCAGTGATGCTCCCGAAAAAGGAAATATACAAGTCAAAGCAGATAAGTGAAAACAAAAAGGGAGTAGGAGGCCTAGCCTTTGCCTGCTAGATGGCTCCTTGTTTAACTTCAAGACTTTAATAACCCAGATGCGATATCTTGTAATAACCAGGCATCATTAGCTTTATTCATCACGCACCCATTTTGCCTTCAGTAGTTGTGTCAAAAAGGTGAGCACAGCCAAAACACACATCATTCCTCGAGTTCTTTATTGCTTCTTCCCCTCCACTATCATGATCAATGCCCTCTGGTGGTGGGAGTAGGAGGCCCAGCCTTGCTGCTGGATTTGAACCTCCAACCCAGCCTAGTTCCTTTTTGTACAATGAGTTTGTATTCCTGTACTGATCAACAATTTGCTCATAGAACTTGAATTTTTCCCTTTAATTATTTCCATTTAGGCTACTGAGCGTATTATTTCTTGTCAACCAGTGTTTGGTTCTGTTATACATAACATTGCCATGAGTGGGAATCAACTCAAGGACTCCTAACAACACCATCAACATTTCTCATGTGTAAAATATTGTTAAAATTCAAATTAATGAAAAAGATAGCAAATGTTATCTCTGTTTTAAAGAGAAGAAAAGCAAGGTTCAGAGAAAGAATTGGAAAGTTATCTAAGCTCACAGAGATGGCAAATGACTGTGGTAAGATTTGGACGTGGGCGCTACTTCAGACAGCTGGCTGCTGCTCTTTGAGAACCACCGCTGGATTTGAACTGCCAAGGCTGCGGGCTGCAGTTCCACACTCAACCACTTACACCACCGGGGCTCAGCCTGATTTGGACTTTTTCAACTATTCATCATACCTCCTCTTTTGAGAAAAATGTATTCTGTACTGTATGGAATGTTTTAGGTCATGGTGGGAGTGGGGAAAAGTGACTACTTAAATGGGCTTTTCTCACCTTTAGAGAGTATAGAGTTCTTCAGCGATTGTGTACTCAACTGTCTTCCTGGGTTAAATTCACGAATCATATTTTCTAATAGAAAGTATCTTTCACTTAAATCAAATAGTTGCCAGATGTCTTGATCTGGGTCTCCAGCAATGAAGTCTCCTGACTCTAGAGCTCTGTGTTTCAGTACAGTGATTTTTATATTTTGAAATCTTTAATTATATGTAGCCTTCTGCTAGTCACTGAAGTGGCGGTCTGTCACCCTGCTGCTTCTGCTCACTGTCTGCCTGACAGCTAGGATAGAAAAGAGCTATTGGCTCTGCCACTCTGCTCCCCGGAGTCCACAGCTCTGCCACCTAATCTGAATGTTGTGCTTCGCTAACTCCTTAAGAGGGTTATTCTGCCCACTCAGCTTATGTTCCCTAACTGTGTGGCAGCTGCTTAGGAAATGGGCTACCATCAGTTCTCTACACAAGGCCCTCTCGACAGATCTGCTTGGCAGCAAGGATTGAATGACTTGGTGACAGATTCTCATCTTATCAATACGTGGGCCACTGCACAATTCCAAGGTAGTTATTAGATACTGATACCACATCTTGGGTTACTGTGTTAGTCTGGGTGGACTAGAAAAACAAATTCATAGACACGCATATGGATATAAGGGAAAAGTTTATATACAAGAGGAAGGGAACATGAGAAATCATCCCAACCCAGTCCAGTCCAAAGTCATAAGTCCGATATTAGCTCATATGTCTGATACCAATCTATAAAGTTTCTTTCTGACTCATGAAGCACATGTAGTAGAGGCCTCACAGTGCTGGGAGGGTTCTCCCCATGGTTCCTCATTTCCAGGGTTCAGGGTTAATCAGCAGTATCCATTGGTGGTGGGAGCATCTCAGCGCTGGCAGGGGTCTCTCTGTGGCTTCTCCAGCCCTAGAGGTCTGATTCCATCAGGGCAAGCCCATGTGGCTTCTCTTCTGGCTTCTCCATGCTCCAGGAATAAGGATCAGTCAGCATGCTGCCATCTCCTCTTGTCAGGAGACCAACTCCAAGAGACTGAGAATCAAGTTTCTCTTCTCCAATTGGGAAATACTGTGAGCCTTCCCAGAATTCTCAGGAGAAAGCCTTGTCCACACAGACGCCTTAATGGCTACTCATTGGCTATCTCTAGATTAACAGGCTAACAGATGAACAGATTAACAATCATGAAATTGACATCACAAATACATGGCCGCCACAGTTACTACACACACTCACAAAAGCTTGTGGTGAGTGTTAGCTTGTCTGAGTTTTCCACACCAAAAGAAAAAAGATTCATATAATAATTGTACAGTGAAATCTTTGAACTGGGGAAAGAGCCATATTATTTTTGGAAAGTGAAGGAAATTTCTGGGGAAAGACTGCTTCAGGATCCGTAAGGGTCAGAATTGACTTGATGGCAATGAGTTTGGTTCTGATTTGTTTTCTTCAGTATTAATTTAAAAATTTTTAAAATGCATTTGTAATGTACACTAGGTAAAGGTTTATGTTTCAGAAAATTGATGTTGTATTCAACAATTTAAACCACCATCAAATCTCCCCTAGTTTGTCCCTCGTTGCTCTTTAAATTCTCCTCTTCTTCTTGTCAACCATTCATCTCAGTGATTCTCCAGATATTTATTCTTTAACACATTTCTATCATTGTAATCTGTGTTAGGCTGGGGTTCTCTAGAGAAATAAAACCAGGACATTTATTATTTTATATATATCAGCTTTTATAGGGAGAAGAAATACAGCAGCTAATTAGTCCTCACAGTAGTACTGAGGGCTCAGTTCAACTCACTTTCATGAGATAGTTAATGTACTGGAAGTCCTTCAACTCATGTGGACTGCCAGGTCCAGGGACAAGGAAGCATATCATGGAGTCTTCCCTCAGGCAAAGCAGACAGAGGCTTCCTAAGGCAGCAGACATCAGGGTGAGTCAGCAGAAGCAGGGCCTGTTGGGATCTTGAACTCAAGCTATAGCCACCAAGATCCACTAGTTGTCCTTGCCCACATATAGAGTAGCACACAGGTTGAGGCAGAGAACTAGCTAAACCAGCAGCACACTGGTCCTATCACCAGGGAGCAAGAAACAGGGGGTAGACCTTGCAGAGTCATTTACCTCATTGTTCTCCAATTAAGCTGTGACCTGATTAATCACCACCCACATGTGCCCATTGGTCTAGTTGGCACAATAAACCTAACTATCACATAATCCAAAAATTTGCAAGATGGGCCTGGCAATTTGGTTTCCAAAGGCCTTGAAAACAATGAGGAGCACAGCTCGATTCTACACACTGGTTATTTTTAGTTGGGATTTACTTGAGGTCAGCTATCAGCAATATCAATCCTAATTTGCCTTTTCTATGAAGAACTCATAGAAATTAGCTTTTATTTCACAATGATAAGTAGTAAAAATTAACCAAGTGTAGAAATACTAATATGGTTTTATTCTTTGTTTAAATTGTGGTTGAACCGAGATTCCTGGCAGCTGTGTTTATTGACAAAACTAAAACTCCCTGTCTTAGTTATCTCTCAACTCTCTCTCAGTAAGTCTAACTCTCTCTCTCTCTCTCTCTCTCTCTCTCTCTCTCTCTCTCTCTCCATCTATCTATCTCTCCTTGTCATTGTGTTGATGCCTTAGGACCTTTTGGGCCAGGGGAGAACTGCCCCTCTGAGTTTCTGAGCATATAACTGTTTATAGAAATAGAAAGCCCCACCTTTCTTCAGCATAGTGACTGGTAGTTTCAAACTGGTGGTTACCCAACAGGTAGCCACCACACTACTAGCATTTCTTAGCTATCTAGTACTGTGAGTATAAAAATACCACAAGTGGATGGCTTTAACAAACAGAAATACGTTTTTCTGCAGTTTAGGGGGCTAGAAGTCCAAATTCGCAGAAGTGGCTTAATGTGAAGGTTTTCTCTTTCTGTTGACTCTAAAGGAAGGTCTTTCTCTCTTTAATTCCTGATGCCTGGTTTCTTGGAGATCTCCATGTTTCTTGCTATCTATCTTATCTGTCTTCTACCTTTTGCCTGTTTAATCTCTTTTATGTCTCAAAAAGGATTGATTTAAGATATACTGTACATAACCCCATTTTATTAACATGGACCCCACTAACAAATGAGATTATAATCACAGGTAGAAAGGTTAGAATTTATTTGGGAGAGATAAAATTCAATCTATAGCACTCTTTCAAAATGTTATATTTATACTTTGTAAAATGCATATTTGGACTCTCTGGGAATAAACACAGAGATGTTTTGCTATTTAAAAGATATTAATGACAAATACATATGCAAAGATTTGGAATATGTTCTTATACTCACATAGGCTTTGAATGACTAGTTTTTGCATCACAGTAGCTTGAGATCATTTAAATAATTCAGCATGATTGATTGTATATACTAGTGGAAAAAACTAACCTACAGTGGGTTGCTGATGCTTCATAATTTCTTTCTCTCATATTTCTAAAATATATTTACATGATAACTGTAAATAGTTTTTCTTTGTGTTATACTTTCAAATTGAATTTTTATAGTTTCCCCAAATATATGTGACTGTATCATCAGTTTATGGATTCTAACTATGTGCAGAATTTACAATGAAGATTTAGCTTGCATGTGGATAGAAGAAATAGCAAAATCCCTTATTTTCAGGCTCATGTTAATTATGTCCAACTCCATGAAAGGTAAATGCTAAGGTATTAACAATTTAATATGGTTCACAAGAATAGACATAATATGCAGATAGTGCTGTATTTTTAAAGTCTCAGAGCTAGAATGTTTTGAAAACTAAGAGAATAGGAAATAGATTCAGAGCAGAGTTAGCCACGCTATTCTTTATTCCCTATATTATTTTGGCTTTTTAACTCCAAGACTCATAATGGATGATTATGTAGAAATAATTGAGTATACCATCAGAAACAGACTGGGAATGTCCACAGAGTTGCAGGGCCTCTGAATATCATCTCTCATTATCACAGCCCATTGGACTCTGAACTGCAAACCAATGAAGCTCTGGATTCCTTGACAATAACTGCTTTTTCATATGCTTCCCTCAGCTTTATAGCTCTTTTTTCAGTGGCCCCCTGGCTAGTTCACTAAAAATGTTACCAAGGTCTCCCAAATATCTCTTTGCTACCTGCCTACAGAGATGCAAAATGGTTGAAAGGCGGTGGGTGGGGGGCGGGGAGTGTACCATTACTTGGTTGGCTAAGCAAAGGAGCTCACTGGAACTTGCAAAGGTGACCTCAAGGGAATTGCAACTCATCCTGTTTATGTGTTAAGAGTAGAACTGTGCTAAATAGACTTTTCAGGGCTGTGACATTTCAGGAAAAAAATATATCTCCAGACCTTTCTTCCTAGAACCATTGTGAAGTTTCAAGCTGTCAACCTTTTAGTTATTAGTTAAGCACTTGACCATCTGCACTACTCTCTTTCTGTATTATGTTATTCTTATATAAGAATACTTCAATTCACATTCTTACACAATTTCTGGGAAGCAAAAATGCAGATCATGCACCATTTATATATCTTTTTACTTCAGATATTTCTAATGATCTCTTACTCTGCTAGCTAGACTGCTAGGTAATAAAAATTGAGTACTGAATAAAAGAAAAAGACTCTGCTCTTTAAAAAGCTTTTCTTTGTGGAATGGAGGAGATACTGGATACATATAAATAAAGAAACACATAAAACTAAGTATATATGAGGGGTGTAATAGTCACGTACTCGAGTGTCAATTTCATGATTGTGAGTGTAGGGGTGCAATCTAGTCTGTCAATCTGGAGCTAGCCAATGAGGCCTCTGTGTGGGCATGGCTTTCTCCTGAGAATTCTGGAATGCCTCGTGATATTTCCCTTATGGAGATGAGAGACCATCTCTCCAGTTGTTGGGAGACACTCGACTGACAAGACAAGATGGCAGCATCTGAGGAACTAGAGAAGCCGGAGGAGAAGCCACATGGCCTTACCCTGATGGAACCAGACCTCTGAAGCCAGAAAAGCCACAGAGAGACCCCCGTGAGTGCTGAGATGCTTCTACCACCAATGGATATTGCTGATGGACCCTAGGCCCTGGAAATAAGGACCCATGAAGGGTCCCCTGCCAAAGCTAGGACGCTTCTATTGCCACTGGGCACACAAGACTCTGCACCCACTTGTCTGTGATTTTCCTGGTGTCATTGCATGTGCTTCATGAGTTGGAAGGAGACTTTATAGACTGGTTTCAGACATGTGGGCTAATATTGGATTTATGACCTTGGACTGGACTGGGTTGGGATGTTTTTTCAATGTTCCATTCCTCTTGTATATAAACCTTTTGAATTATATTCTAATTTTATCTTCACACAATTATCATTGTGGCTGCAAGCATGCATATAGAATGGACTAGAATTGCATATACATGTTTGTATATATATATATATATATATATATATATATAGTGCAAACAGTGGATTTCTGATAATACAGAACAGTAAGTTTCATTAAAATAAAGATTGCTTTGTACTTATGGTGTTATGGAAGAGAACAGTGGAGGGAACTGGCTTACATTGCCTGCCAAAGTGATCTAGGCCTGTGATAACAGAAGTACTACAAGTGGATGGCTTTAGTGAACAGAATTTCTTTTCTCAGTTAGGAGGCTAGTTTTCTAAATTAAAGATGCAAGCTCTAGGTGAAGGCTCTTCCTGTCAACTTTGGGCAAGTTCTTTCTTCTTAGCTTATCTTGAATAACTAAGTCCCAGTGACATCCATTTTTCTCTCATTCCTGCTCGCTTGCATCTTTGTCTAAACTGCTCCTTTTATACCTCAAAGGTCTGAAACACACCTTACACTGAGATGACCTCCTTAACATAGCAATGGCTTCTCTATTCCAAGATGGGATTTCCACCTGATTCTATAAGAATAAAGATTGCAACAAATGTTTTTGGTCGGGCTGAGTCCCGGTGGTGTAGTAGTTGTGCGCAGGACTGCAGCCCACTGGGACGGAGGTTCAATTCCCACCACTGATGAGCAGAAAAAACAAAAACAAAGAAAACAAAACAAAACAAAATGTTTTTGGTGCAGAGATGCAATTTAATCCATAGCAACATCCAATTAATAAACATTTATAAGCATAGAATTTAAGTTCAGCTTCTAAACTACAAAATGTAGTACTTTTCAATCGAGGGATACATACAGCAGTCAACTAATAAGAGGTGGAAAAAAAGAGAAAAAAGAAGTCATGCGTAGGTGGGGAGCAGTGCACTAACCCACTCAAGGGGAAAGTATTGTTTATAACTTCACAAAACAGGGAGAGAGAGACCAGTTTTCAACCTGATGCACCAAAATATAAATACAACCTACCGGCATGTACCAGGGAACCTACAGAGAGGTCCACAGGGCCGGCCCCAATCCCAACTATGTGGATACCTCTGACGCCCCGTCAGAAGAGTGTACTTCAGAGGACAGTACTGGGGCTACAGCTTGGGGAAGGGGCACATGGGAGAAATGAAAAGGGATGGAGAGGGAGGGGAGGACATCCTGGCCCACCAAGACTTGAAGACAATATTCCTGCTCAGAGCAAAAAATGCACAGAGAGAACCACAGGGCTGACCCCACCATGCGACACTAAGGGCCTACAACAGAGCAGCAAGGGTAGCACAGTGATGAAATCCCTGGAGAACACCACAAATCGACTTTGGAGACAGAGTGTGGCACATAAAGGCCACAAACTGACCTTGAGTTATTTAAAGGTCTTTCCATTTTTGTCAGAGAGCTTCTTTTGGTTGTTGTTGTTTATTGCTGTTGTTATTGTTTTGTTGGTCTTGACTTCATTTATTGTTTCATTTGGTTCTTCCTGGTTTTTGCACTTATTAATGTATTTAGATAAGATATGTATATGAATACTTTGAAAATGAATAGAACAGGTCCAATGGTTCTGAGGGGCTATGGGAGAAGGGGAGGTGATAGAAAGGAAGGTGGGGGTGGGGGAAACTAACCCAGGGACCAGGGAACAAGAAGTGAACTGAAATTGATGGAGAGAAGGGCATAGGATGCCTAGTGGGGCTTAAACAAGAGCAATGTAGCAGTGAAGAATTACTAAACCCAAATGAAGGCAGAACATGACACTAGGACATGAGGAAAATAAAATTAAATAGATGAACAAACTAGGAGGCAAAGGACATTTATAGAGGTCTAAATGCAGGCATATATATATATATATATATATATATATATCATGAGAGGAATAGAACTATGTACTCATAGCTATATGTTAAAAATTAAGGTTGCAGATGGACATTGGGCCTGGATTCAACTACTCCCTCAATACAAGAGCCCTTTGTTCTAAGAATCAGTGTTTTGTAATGCACACCTTACTGACTTGATCGCTGAAGACAAATTGGGTACATAAGTAAATGTGTTGAAGAAAGCTGATGGTGCCTGGATATAGAAAGATATAATGTCTGGGGTCTTAAAGGCTAGAAAATAAACAAGTGGCCATCTAACTGAGAAGCAACAAAGCCCACATGGAAGAAGCACACCAGTCTGTGTGATCATGAGTTGTCAATGGGATCTTTAATCAGGCATATAAGACCCAGAACAAAATCATACCCAAGATGAATGTTGGAGGGGATGCATAGAGTGGAGACTCAATGCCCATATGTAGACAATTGGATACCTCCCCTACAGAGGAGTCAAAGGGAAGAGATGAGTCAGCCAGGGTACAGTATAACGCTGATGAAACAAAGAACTTTCCTCTAGTTTGTTGGTGCCCCCCCCCCCATCAGAATCTCAATCCTACCTTACAAATTAGATTAGACCAGAACATTCACACTGCTACAGACCAGAGTCCACAACACAGGGAATCCAGTGTAGATAACTGTCCCCTCCCTCCCATCGGAGGCCAAAAATGAGAGTAGATATACCAAGACCAAGAGGATTTGGGGAGGGGTAGGGAAAATGGAGGAATTATCACAAAGATTAACCTATAACCCCCACTTGGGAGAATGAACAATGGAGAAGTGGGTGAGGAGTGATGAAGGATGATGTAGGATATGAAAATAATAACCCATAACTTATCAAGGGTTCATGAGGGAGGGAGGGTGGGAGAGGGAGGGGAAAGAAATAGGAAGCTGATATCAGGGGCTCAAGTGGGAAGAGAATTCTTTGAAAGTGATGATGGCAGCATATGTGTAAATATGTTCGACACACTGGATGAATGTGTGGATTGTGATAAGAGCTGTAAGTGCCCCCAATAAAAGTATTTAATAAGTTAAAGAAATAATGGGAAAAATATAGTGCTTTCTTTATGTGATGCATCAACTATGAAATGTATATATTATAAAGGTGTGAGTAGTAAATTAGATATTAGATATATGAAAGGCTTTCAAAAAGTTCATTGAAAAATGGAATTTAAAGATAGTAGATGTGGGCTGAACCCCGGTGGCATAGTGGTTGGTGCAGGACTGTGGCCCACTGAGTTGGAGGTTCAAATCCAGCAGCAAAGCTGGGCCTCCTACTCCCACCACCAGAAGACAGTGATGCTCTCCTCCCAAAAAAAAGATAGTAGATGTTTTCTATGAACTTTTGGAAAACTTTTCTTTCTCTTTCTCTTTGTCATTGATATATAGAAATTGATATTGCTGGATATAGAAATTGATATTATCACTTTTATCTCTGAAACCTCCAACTCCAAAACCACTACGAGTTCCAAATCACAGCAACTTTCCAAGTTTGTACATTTTTAGAGAAGCAGATACCCTCTTCTTGCTTCTTCTGAGTGGCTGATTGGTTGGAACCACTGACTTTAAGGTTAACAGTCAAATGCATGCTCCACAGTAAAAACAGGGATCCTAAAATCTAATTGCCTCAAGTGATTGTGTTAATGGGAAAACATTGGCTGAATTCTGGTGGCCTAGTGGTTGTGTGTGGGACTGCATGGGACTGCGGCCCATAGGGTTGACAGATCAAATCCAGCAGCAGCTCTCCAGGAGCAAGGCTGGGCTTCCTACTCCCACGAGGGCAGTGATGCCACAAAACAAAACAAAACAAAAACAAAAAATACCATGTGAAAACGCAATAAAATTAAGGAAAAACTAAAATTTTATAGCAGAAAACAATGTTTTCTTTTTTATCATAAGCCATAAACAAAGATAAGACATCAAGAGAAATGATGATGTGGCTTGAGGTGATATTATCTTTGATCCTTGTTAAGGACCTGAATCAAACTATTTTACTTGCTTGAATACCCAGGTGTTATATGAATTAGTAGTGGAAACACATGTTGAAAAGATCTGGCATTGGCAGTTCTGGATTGGCAGTTCTAATGCTGCTGGATAGTGAAGCAATACTGATCATCATAGTATATTTTTATGTCAAGTAGAACCTACTATTAAATCCGTGAGTCTAAAATTTATTGAGGGAAGGATATGATCATGAAAGAGGAGAAATATCACCATTGTTTCATTTGGAGCCAGCATATATAAATAAGGGTGGTTGTCTTAATTGGGCCCCTTGAAGTATTGTCTAATTACAATTATAATTGTGAGTATGCAGAGAGATAATAGATGACTATTTGTTCTGTTCCCATCATTTGGACTTCACAGATCTGTAGCCATTGAAAAATTAGAGACAGAAAACAATAAATGCTACCATCCCCTATTTCTGTCCAATAGACACTTTAGGGATAAGCACCCGTAGTGTAAGTGATTGAATGCGGGACTGCGGCCCATGGGCTTGGCCATTCAAATCCAGCGGTGGCTCTCAGGAGCAGCACCGGGTAGCACCCACGACCACGAGAGGCAGTGATGCCCCCCCAAAAAACAAATAAACACTCTAAGAAGATTTATGTCAAGACATCTTCTAGGTCTAAGAAACAGAAGGAGAAGTTTGAGGAGCAAGCTCAACTTTTGGACTTCATTTTATTCTCCTTGGAATGAAATGTGAGATGCTGTCATGGTAAACCATATGAAATAGAGTTTTATAATCCATGAGGTTTCTTGAGAAGGCTTATAATGATTGCACAGTTTGAAGTGTCTTTGTGCTCTTTCCACTATGACAGGGTGTGGAAAAGTTTTTTTATTTAATTTAATTCTTCTTCTTTTTAAAAAAATTATTATTATTTTATTAATCATTTTATTGGGAACTTTTACAAATAGTATACAATTCATAACTCAGTTCAAGCACAATTTTACATTTGCTATCACCATCAGTTTCAAAACATAATTTATCTTCTTGGACTCTTTGATACTCAATCCCCTTTCCCCCCTTGCTCTCCCACCTTGCACCCCTATAGAAGTCCTTATTATCATGATATATATATATATATATATATATATATATATATATATATATATATATTTAGACATCACTGCCCTCTGGTGGTGGGAGTAGGAGACCCAGCCTTTGCTCCTGGGAGCTGGAATTGAACCTCGATCCCAGTGGGCCGCAGTCCCGTGCACAACCACTACGCCATCAGGGCTCAGCCCTATATATTATATTTTTTGACCACATCTTATACCATCCAGTGTATCCATTCACCTGAAGTTCTGTTATTCATTCCCCCCAAGTGGGGTTATGCAGTCATCATTGCTATCAGCTCTCCCTTCCCTTCTCTGCCCCCCGCCCACCTCTTTCTGTGCTCTAAGAGATCATTGCCCCCATTATTGTTTCTGAAGATTTATCCATCTTGGATTTTATGTATCAAATACTCTTAATTTAAAAATGAACATATGTATGTCTAACAAGATTGATGAAGTAAAACAAAGCTGATAATATAAGAGAAGGAAATACACCAGTGCTATATCACTCCCTAGATTTATCATCCCTTCCATATGACCCTTCTGTTGGCAGGCAGGGTGTACTTTTTTACCCGGATTTCTTGGAATAGAAATCATGTTTTCTAATGTTGACACTTTGGAGAAGCTACTCTCAAAACTCCATGGCTAATGAAGATAAGAGCTCAAATGTCATATGCCCTTATCTATTTGCCCTTGTCAAAATCAAACATAATTTGAATGAGAAGTTGAATGAGAAGTAGAAACAAAGTTGACCCTTGGCAAGAACCAATTCTGATAGACAATCATGAAGGTCATACATTTTTATAATGAAGGTTATACCAAATGCCCATATTTTCACTGCACCAGTTAGACTTAATTTTTAAGAGAATTTGGTCTATTCTTCCTTATGTAGCTACTGTTGCAAATTTGTTATAGAGATATTATTTCATTGTCCCAAACATTTAAATGATTTAGTGAATCATAATTCAAGGTTGTTACATTGATCAGAGACTATAAAGTATGGCCCAGTACTGTAGTTCGCATAGAAACAAAAAGACTAAAAAAGAAATAGAAGATTTCTGGTCTAGAGAGACCCGGCCTTCTTTGACTCCTTGGTTTCTTTAGAAATGAGTAGTGAGAGTAGCCCTGAAAAAGTATTCAGATCGTACTTTTATTGTAACATGTCCTTATCTTACAAAAATAATTATTAGCTAATTTTGGATTGAAGAATTAGATGTTATGTCAGATTAAGACAAAGAAAGATGATGAAAAACTAATTTGACTGAAATTTGGGTGTCTGATTTTGCTCTGCCATACCTTATTCACAAATCGAAACCACGGCTTTATGACTAATAGATCATTTTAAAGGATCAAGTTGATAAAAAACACAGCTATGTGTGTAACAGTATTCAACTAAATGGAGCTGGTAGTGTCTAAGTAAACAATTGTTTAGTGACTCACCAAAAGGTTAGTTGTGCAAACCTACAGAGCAGTGCCTCAAATGAAAGGTATGGCAATTAGCTTACAAAAGGTCACCATGTTGAAAACACTATTGTGATGGGTAGGTTTGTTATGCCAACATGGCCACAGCCGATTGGTGGATCTGTTGTGA